>JARHVA010000377.1:600000-1052500 GCA_037957365.1 Torreya grandis
GTAACAAACCTTAAAAGGACTCGCTTGAGGATCAACAAACATCACTATCCCTCATTGAATGGATAAATTCTTGAAAAAATATCTCATGAGATCGTTGCCCAATTTTGTCCCATCCAACTCAATAAATCATTTGATCCCAAATGACTGCCAAACTTATACAATCTATTGTCTAAGCATATAATTGTTTTAGAATAACCTAAAAGGTTACCTCCATGCCATTCAACTTATTCTAGGAAATGTATCTCCAAATATTTGTCTTTTCCATTACCTATTTCTATATAAGAATAAAATTGAGAAAATGGTGCAAGAATTATTGAAAATAAGAGGCATTAGACCAAGCATCAGTCCTTACTCTTCCCATGTATTTTCAATGTAACATTATGAGATAAAGGTTTGCCTTATTGGTAGAAAATAAAAACTCAAATCAAAATACTACCACTAACTTATGCATGTGTCCACATATTGAGCAAGACTAAAAAGATGCAATTCAAATAAATAAGCAAACATAATTGTTATACCTTCTTGTGATCTTCTTGCCAAAATTAGGATGTGTTTGGATGTAGTTACAAATACATGCATAGGACGTGTGGCTAATATGAAAACATCTCTCATTGCATGATTAATGTTTGGATGAATGATGATGAGGATGATTAAAGCTTTGTGTGAAGATTTAAACAAAATTTTATTGTCAATTGAAATCTTGTTGAGAATGGAAGGTGGCCCTTCCATTTATATATTTTTTGAGTGATTGTGAACCATTGGATGAATATCCAAATCAATGGATTAGAACAGGTCTTACATCTCATTTAATGCCATGTGTGGAGTGTGTAAGAGCATGTAAGAAAATCTACTCATGTAAGTTTGTAGTGTGTAAGAGCATGTCATAGGCCTTGCTTGAAAACTTTTCTCCTTACATTAAATTTGCCTTGAGGAGGACACTTTTACTTTTGAATGTGATTTTTAAATTACAAAAGTGGGTGAGTGATGTAGGAAATTATGAATTATTGAATTTTGGTAAATATTACATGTGCATTCCATGTAATTTACCATTAGTGATTGATTAATTATCCAATCAAAGTCAAATAGCTAATAAAAAGTGATTAGAATGATGTGGTCCCTTTTGCAATGTTCCCTCTTGATCGGTTATTTGATTTAATTGAACAAGGGCAATGTTTGTAAAGGAGCCAAACATTTCATAATGTTATCGATAAATTTGTTATCATGATGTAGTGCATTTTCCAAATTAGGGATGTGTTATCATGATTTGGGATGAAATTGATAGTTATTTTTATGATTTCATATATTCACAATATTTGGTCTTGAATTATTTATTAATGTGGAAAATCGATTCGACGATTAATGATAACTTTGAAGTGGAAAAAATGAAGTGTTTACATTTTACTCTCTTTTGAAAGGGTGTAACGAGATACTTGACAAAGTAATGATTTTTCAAAGAATGAGAAAACTGATAAATTAGGCATGTAAGTGTGCCCCAAGTGATGTGATTGAAATTGATGATTTTCCATTGAAAATAGGATCACAAGGATGTCTGAGGTGAAAATGATATGCCCAAGATGCCCCTTCAACGGAGTAACTATAAAAAATATTTTATGGATGATCCCTTGAAAGGAAGGAAATTGGATGCAACACTGTGGAAGAGGTCATGGAACCAAGAAAATGGGTGAAAATGAGACGACAATCAATGGAAGGAACTAAAAATAAGCCTCTTGGGAGCAAAAGGGATGCAATAAGGGAAGGGCATAAAATTTTGAAATTAGGGATATAAATAGCTCCTTAGGGGGTGAAAATAATTCATTTTTACCACCCCCCCTTTGAATTTATGAGCTATAGATTTGCTCATGAGTACTACAACTATTATGGCATGTATCCTACACCATAGACACCTTGGAGAGCATACGAGAGAATGTAGGTGACGACCTGAGAGCAACTTACTAGTATGTAAACTTTACCTTTGAAAATTTTCACTTTAAGTATCATAAATGCTAGGTCAAAGTAGGACTTGTGGTGATTCTACCATGGGAGGAAGTTCTATAGTGGTGAAATCACACATGTAAATGATGAAATCATGCTTGAAAATAAAGAAATCATTGCTGAAAATGATGATAATGTGATGAAAGTAGTGAAATCATGGGTCTTAATAGTGAGACTATGAAGATTTTGGCTAAATATCCAAACTAGGTTTGATATCGCTAAAATGATGAAACTACTAAAGTAGGTTTGATATCATTGAAATGACTAAATTGCTAAAGTAAGTTCAATGTCACTGAAATGGAAAAATCATAATTTTATTGTTAAAATGAATATAATGGAAAAAACATACTTCCAAATGGTAGAAATGTTATTGGAGTGGTAGAAACGGTCTTATAGTGGAAAAAATGCTAGGAAGTTTGGACAAACAACAAAATTATTGGGATAGTGGTGAAATCAACATATGCAACAACAAAAATCTATAGTTAGTGGCAAAATCACCAATACTAATCAGTCGACTGATTTTGATTGAGTGTGTGTCTAATTTGATGTTTGGATTTGTTGGGCTAGTTTATTTATTAGATGTTCATGATAAAAATATGATTGTATGATATGTAGATGATTGTTTGATTGATAACAAATAACTAATTATGCCAACATAACTTGATTATAAGAGTGGATACAAGTTGTTGTAGCATTAGAATGGTGATCATGTGTCTTAAGTGGGCTATAGATCTAGATTGATTAGGTCATGGGTCTACTAGAGGTTGTGGGATTACTACATGTGGCATAATGCCTATTATATGAGTAGATAGAGCTCTCCTTGCTACATTAATAGAGCAATGACATTCAGAGATTAGTACATTTCAACAACTAACATGAGATGTCATTATTACTATGCAGGACATGTGGAGGATATTGTACATCCCCATTCAAATTTGATCCTTACACTGGCTAACATAGGGGTGACTGGCCATGTTGGAGAGATTGGTAGGGATTACATATGTTGTACTTAGAGATGGGCTAGTGGATATTGATGCATTATCGATAGAGACAATGATTGATAGGGATACCTTGATCCTTATGGCCATTGTTAGTGGTATATTTTTACTTGGTAAGAGTGGTCGGTACTTTCATATGGGCCTTAGAGGAGTTCTTAGAGACGTGTATGATGACATTATTATGTTCACCTTAGGACCTATAGTATTTACATAACTATACAAATATCTGCATATGGTAGCATACCAAGGTGGTCGAAGCATTTGATCATCGATCCTTCTACAGGTGTTGTCATAGGAGCACATAATGATTGAGAGTCATTTGGGCCAAATGAAGCACCAGTCATAGGAGGAGCCCTCGACATACAAGTGGTACATTATTGTAGGAGGGAAACAAGGGCATTGAGGGGACCTAAGATTTTATCATCAACCCATTAATGAGTTGATAGACCAAGAGTTGATTTAGAGACCCTAGTTATAGACACATTTTGGGTGACACGAGGACAATGATTATACTAAGTTTATGACTATTGTCTATTATATTACTAGTCAACATGAGTTTATTATTGAGAGATATCATTATAATACGGTGCAGTGATAATTTAGCATGCAATAGGATGTGCCTGATATACCCATTATTTTATGCATGTGACTCTAGAAATTAACAAGTGGGGGACACCATCACTTAGGGTAGAGGTAGTTACTAGTTGGGTGATGGTACCATTAGTTCCTTGGGATTATACATATGGGTTTGTACATGGAGGTGTTAGAGGTGTTTATGTTGTATGGTGGGCATAATACAATCCCATTAGATGACTTAGACTATATCATGTAGCAGCATAGGCCCTAAGGCAACACCTACAGGTAGTAACATAAGCCTATCCATGACATCAGAGGTGGAGATTTACATGTAGGAGGCCGGTATGAGTGAAGAGAGATGGAGATGGAGATGGAGGTGAGGATAGAGGACATTCACAAGTTAAGATGTGGGTCCAAAAACCCATAACTATGATTATTGATGCCAAAGGAGATGGAAGATAGGGTGTTAGGTAGGGTGATGGACATGATGGGGGCTTGATGAAACGAGTGGTAATACATGTAGAGGATGGGTAGGGAAAACTGTAAGTGTGTGAGATTTAAGACTCTAGATTATGTAGGATTGGTCCCTTGACAAATGACAATACACACATATCATACTACCACTGTTTATGACTTATTTCTAGTAATGACCACATTGAATATAGGAGTATGGCTAAAGGATATTGTTGGGTCATCAAGGTCTACCAAGTCAGTTAAGGATCAAGCTACTTTTGATAGACTATAGAGATATATTACAGCTAGGGTATCTAATATATTGAGATTACAGTAGTCAATGGCAGCACTTTATATGTAATTAATAAGGGCATAGAGGAAGATTATGAGAGTACATTCCTTGATTATTATGTAAGATACAAATATTATATATTTAAGGACACATGTCACTCAAATGGATGCTATTTAGGCATAATTAATAGCAAGGGATACTGGGATAGTGAATATGGATAGAGAGTGGGATACAATGTGTAGATGTCAAGAGACTTCACGGGGAATGAAATGCAACGAGACAAATTGTGACACATCAGGGCCTAGCCAAGACTCTATTAGAGAACATGAGATCAAAATATGAGGCTAGGTATTATAGGTGATTATATGAGAGTGCAATGCTACAAAGTCACAGGGTATCCTCATTCTAGGAGTACATCAGCCAGAGATATAGCCGATGTTCGAGGACACACCAGACATCTACCTCTTAGAGGTTAGTTGGATAGATAGTGCCATAGATAGGTTTGATGAGGCCTTCTCATATGACAACTCCTCATAGCAAATGACATATTTCTCATCAGGATAGCTCGAGGCCTAGATATTCCTAGGAGGAGTCCATCTCTTGAGGGATATAATGAGAGTTGATGAGACATTTTTTATTATATCTCCACATTTTTATGTATGATATGTACATATGTGTGCGATATATGGACATTCATTTATACACATGGACATTTTATGTACATATATGATGCTCATTTGATTGTGTTCTTGTTGATAGCAGATGCATATTTGATGTAGAGATGATGTTTCTTTAATATATATGATGATGACGATGATGATGTAGAATACTAATATTTTTGATGATTTATTATATATTATATGCTCTATTGTGTGATGTGATCATGCTATAATATGTATCCATTATAATGATTTTATGTTTTTGAGGAAATTGTGTTGTTGTTTTTATTTAGCATGCTATCACACTTAGCCATTATGATGATGAATGTATCAAGGGAATGGTTTGAGCACACTTTTATATATCTTTTGTAGCTAGATTTTTACTTTTTAGTTGAGATGATGTACCATAATTATAAAATAAATCATGATAACATATGTTCCAATTTCATAGGGACTAGATCAAATGCGAGCACGTGAAAACACATCATAATATAAAAAATCATGATGACACTGTGGATGGATATCCATTGAGCCAATACTCAATCACTTAAAAATAAATAAACAAGTAACCAACATTCATACACACAATATTTAAAAGAATAAACAATAAAAAGACAATCATTGCGTGAGAATGCTCTATAAAAAAGTTGTGCTTGTTATGCCCCTAAGTTTGGGCAAGTGTAAGATTAGGTAATGCTGGAAACTTGATATAGAAATAAGAAAATGGGAAGATGAAAATGGTGTGATGGTGGCCAAGCTGACCCTAGATACCTCATGTAATTGAGCATTGCCTACATAGTTCATGTTGACCTCAAGTTGATGTCGTTATCCCAAAATGGGAGGAATAAGAAATGATGATGTTAATTAGGATGACAATGTTCAGATGAAAGATACCCTCCTAATAAATGTGTGTAGACACATGAAAGTAGGATGTAAACTGGAATTTCTCAATGATGTTACCCTAAATAGAACAAAGAGAAAAAGCTAAAGTTGGATAGGATGACAGAGTGGAAAAACATTTTGTGGCTTTATATCTCTTTTTGGTGTTTTTTGGATTTAAAAAAAATAGGATTTTTGGATTATCTGATTTTCAAGGATTTTTTTATTTTTATGTTTTTGGACTTTTGGAATAAGTATATATAAAGATAAGTGTGGACACCTCTACAAATATAATGGGAAGAAAATGTAATGGAATACCAATACATAAATACAAAGACTTATTAGCAAGGAAAAACCAACTCTAGAAATGAACACAAGGAATGAAGTAGGATGAGAAAGACATATGAACCAACTAGATGCAAGATGGGATGAAAGTATACAAGATTGTGAAAAGAGGATGCAATGAAAATAATATCTCCGAGGAGTATAATATAAGGAAACCTTCCATATGGCCTTCTAAGGTCCTGATACAAGGATGTTGTCACATTTTGATCATGCTAAAATTGTTGCAACATGTATTACCTATAGCTCACCGTCAAGGTCAACATGGGAAAGGGAGAGTGGGATATGATGCAAATTGACTCAAAAATGGAAAAAGGAAAAGAAGGGAAGTGAAATGATGTGGAAATATGCCCCCAAGTAGGGGTTCTTGTAGATAATACTCTGTATGTTCTAAAACCATACTTAGTTGTGATCATATACATACCCAATCAATTAGGCTCAAATTTTCCTTTCTTTTCATGGTCTTCTTTGAGATCGTTTAAGGTGGCTAGTTTTTTTCATCTAAGAGTTCTAAATATTATATTCGGCCCACTCTATGCTCATAATTAATAATATCTTACTATGAAATGCATAGGGAGGGCCGATCTCAACAAGTAGGATAAATTCTTATCAAAAGACTAGGGAATAGGGTGTGGCATCTGTAGGAGTGTAGATATTGGTTTGGTAAGTCCATAAGGCAAGAAATTATTATAAATTCCAATCACATCCAATGTCAATGATAATATTTTTGAGGATTTTCACAATGGTCTTATTTGATTTCTCAACTTGATCATTGTCTTGAAGTAAGATGGAGTTGATCATCTGTGTTTAATGTAAAATTGAGTATAAAGGGATTTAACATCCTTATTATTGAAGGACTTACCATTATCATAAATGATGGTGGATGGGATGCCATACCTTCAAATGATGTGGTTAAGGACGAATTTAGAAATTTGTTCTCCAATTATGTAAGTGAGAGGAATGGCCTCAACCCACTCAGTAAAATACCTGGTAGTAGTAAGGATGTGTTTGTAGTCATCAGATGATGTGTGGTTTATCTTCCCCATGAGATCGATCCCCCAATTTGAAAATGGCCAAGGAGATGTAATTGGCTCAAATGCTTGTGATAGAACATGAATTTGATCACCATGTTTGTAGCAAGCAATACACTTCTTATCATATGCACATGTATCAGATTCCATTATCAACCAATAATACCCCATACTAAGGAGTTTCTGAGTGAGGATAATTTCACTAGTATGGGCCTCAAAAATCTCATTATATACATCTTTTATATCTAATTTTGATTCTCTAAAATTTATACAATGAAGTAGCATCCCTTCATAACAATTACAATATAGTGTTCCACCAAGTAAGGTGCAATGAGAAGCATTATGGATAAGTGATTTTTGTTGGGTATGGGATAAGTCTATGGGAAAGGTATGGTTTGGAGTTAAGTATAGATGTCATAGTACCAAGGTGAGTTGGGACCAATGATTTGACATGCCATTTTCAATTCTAGATAGTCATATGATGGCATGATGAGTTGTTTGATGATGAGTTACTATTCTTAGATGCTGGAAGACATTTCCAAAAGTGACCCAATCATGGCCATGACATCAACTAATATATTATTAGCTCGTGACACTTGCTCAAATTATATATGCTCAAAGTAGTGGTTGAGACTATCGACCATGTGCTTACAAGTTACATGTTTATCATCTTTTATTTGATATTGATCATTGAATTGATTGCTGATAAGTTAGGAATAACCGTATATTACCAATTGATGGATGTTTTATTGTATTGTGAAGAAGAGTCTTATAATGAGAATTTCATATTATGTAATGTTATTTATGCAAAAAAATCTAATGTGGAAGGCCTTAGGGATAATATCCCCTACGGTGTGATGAAAAGGTTGCCTGCCCCTACTCTACAAGATGTGAAGTAACCATCAAAGTAGAGCTTCCATTGTCATGATTCATCAAGGGTGAAAATGGACTCATCTAGAAAACCAAATTATAATGGTTGTGTCTGATAATGGATCATTTATTAATTGATCAATTAGTACTTGCCCCTTAATAGTCTTTTGATTTTCATATTGAATATCAAATTCACTTAGGAACACAATCCATTTTACCATGCAACCTATCAAAGCTACTTTTGATAGAAGATACTTAAGCAAATCAACTTTAGCAATGAGGATGGTCTTATTATTGAGAATTTAATGTCACAATTTTGGAGATGTAAAAACCACTACTAAATAGCTATTTTCAATGAATGAACAATTATTTTTATATGCTATCGATGTTATTATTAGATAATACATAATGCATTCTTTTCCTTCATCACTGTGTTAGGCCAAAAGTGCCTCCAAGGCATGTTGGGTTACCAAAATGTAAAGTAACAAATGTTTCCTTAGCATTAGAGGGGATAAACACTGGTGGATTAGCCAAATATTTGTTGAATTATTAAAATGCCTCTTGACAGTCCTTGTTTCAATGAAATGTGGTAACCTTTTTTTAAAGGTGTATATGGATGACAATTATCAACTAAGTATGAAATGAATTATTAAATTGCGTGAATCTTTCCCTATAAAATGCATAGTTGTTTTAAATTTAAAGAAGGAGGCATTTCAATTATGGCCTTAACTTTAGTAGGATCTAATTCAATAGCTCAACTTGAAACAATAAAGGCCAATAATTTTCTAGGTGTAACACCAAACACACACCTCTTGGGATTAAGGCACGCCTTGTACTCTCTAACCCACTTAGATATTCATCATATAGCTATCGGGTGTCCTTGATGGGTTTTGGATTTTCCAAAAATATCATCCACAATGTCATGAAGCATGTCATGGAAGATGACAATAATTGTTGTTTGATAACTAATATCAACGTTCTTTATGCCAAAATGCATGTCCTGGTAACAAAACACCCTCGTGGATTGGTGAACATTATCTTGTTTGATCCTCGGGTGCTATCATAATTTTTTTATATCCATAAAATCCATCCATAAGTGATAATATTTCATACCCTGTTGTAAAATCATCAATCATATCATATCAATATCTGGCAATGGGAAGTCATCTTTAGGATAAACTTTGTTAATATCATGAAAACCGGTATAAAGGCAAATACCCATTAGTTTCTTGCTAATAGGTACTATGTTAAAAATCTACTCTAAATACTCAATAGGCCTTATAAACCTAACTTCTAAAGAGTTTTTTAAGTTCCTTCTTGATCAAAATGGCAATACATGGATGCATCTTCCATAATTTTTATTTTATGGCCTTTGGATTAGGATGTATTACAAGATGATGAACAACCAGAGAAGGGTCTAATATAGGGATATTGGAATACAAACATTCAAAGATATCAATGAACTCTTTGATGATAGCAATGATGAGCTTGTGTTCTTCTTTAGAGAGGGAGGCAACAATCTTGATTATTCATAGATCATACTTAATACCAGCATTGACATCAGTGGTGTCTTCCACAAGCAACATAAAACCATCCTAAAATAATGTAGGTACTGAAGGGAACTAATAGTCTTCATCTTATTATGGCCTAACAGGTTCCTTGAACTCACCCATATAGGAAGAATTTGAATCATTCATGTTGGGCAATGGCCAATCTTAGAATGTCTATGGAAATTCTTGGACCATTTTTAAAAATGTACGTTGTTCCTTAGGACTAAATTTTGTGTTGGAGATGATACATAGACTTCTAGGACTTTGTGCTTCTTTGTGAAGAGAGTGGACTTCTCCATTCATTGGCACCTAAGAAAGGTTTTCACCAATGTCTTTATTTTTACTCTTGTCACTATCCAATAGTGCCTCGAAGAGGTTTTCACTAAAGGACATTAATTCTTGATTTTATTTTTATTTTTTTATTGAGAAAATCCATATGCTCTCCAAACTAGACAACATGGTATAAATTAATCCCAAATCCTTGTTTATGGTCCTCAAGCAAAAAACCATCTCTAAGTCCCAATTTTTTTTTAAATAACATCATCATTCTAAAATTCATCCAATAGAATGCAATCATATTGGTCTTAGTCAATGAGTTTGGGATAGTGAAGGTTAAGGTGAATGGTAAGCAAGAAATTAGCGTTAAAAAGGTTTGTCAAAAATATCATCGTATATGCTATAATATAACTCAACCCCATTGGGGTCAACTTAAAAATACGCGATTTTTTTAAAATTAAACACATATATCAAAAATAGATTACACCATGAGAATCTACAAAGACCATATGAAAAACTAAAAGCGTGATAATAACAAACAAGAATATTACATCACATATCACTAATGTCTAATAACCTGAGAGCACATCAAGATGCAAATATAGAAAGTAATGAAATTAACTCAACCATGACTGATATAAGTCTACAACCACTACTATCAAAGTAAAATAATAAGTAATTACAACTCTTCATGAAATTATACAATAATAAGTATAATACAATACAATGTACATATAAGATACATGGCTTCTCTGAAGAATATTTCTTGAACTCAAGTATCTGTGGCAAACTCAAGTATCGTCTTGATAAGTAGTACTGTTATGGGGAGGGAGAGCATCATCCGAGAACTTTTCCACACAAACCATGGGCCAACAATCCCCCACACTAATCCCATTAGGAATTATCCCTCCCTTCACAGATGAGTAGATAGTGATGGCACAAAAATTTAGAGAGACAAGCAAGTCCCTGTGTGCTATATGATTTCTAAATTAAACATGAAGTGTATCATAGAAAATTGTTCTATTACAAGATTTCACTCAAACATGTAAATCATACTTCTAAAATTATAATATCTCAATAAACATAATTTGTCCTAAAGTTTTATGAATAACAAATAATAATGTTCTATAGATCAATCAAATTTATACACACCACTTGATTAAATTGTCTTCATCTGTCATTGTGATGCTAGTAAGCCAATGCAGTCCATCTCACTCTTTACTCCATATCAACAATACAGATTGGTCAAATACAATTCAATCACAAGATTCATTTAATTTACAACCTACCAACAAACACATCATATAACATGTTAAACATAGGAGTAACCGATGAATACATTTATTTCATCAAATATATGAATTAATATTACATTATTTTCTATCCCACATTATAAATAATGACTATAGTTTATACCACTTAGATAAATACACATTTAACATTATATTTTCACTACCATAATTAGTTTTTAAACATACTACACCCTATGATAACTCATATTACCATAGCCTAGTATTCTAAGACATAACTACTAGTTTTCCACAATTAGTCATAATAAAGTAGTCATAACTACATGGAAACACAAGCTTCTATTCTAGCAACTGAACATAACAAGCAAGTCACAGTTTCCACAAAATACATAATATTATATCTTAGCATACACTACATTCTCAAAGATTATATGCACGCATACACAAAGTCTTAACTATTACAAAATATGTTATTCACAGTAATAACCATGATGCATACAATAAATCAGTCACATTTAGATGTGAATCTAAACATAACAATTATAGTATGTACCATTCGGATATAGCATATATTTATACTGTATTACTCTATGATATCCCATACTCTCATAGTCCACAACTACATAAAAACATATAACCAAACTTACGATTTCAAGAATCAAACACCCCACATACATAATAACAATCAAGTAAGTACAGAATTATACCACGCGGATATACCCTATGTCTAAACTGCATTCTAGCATTTATAGAAATATGACTTATAAGCACCCATCTTGATGCACCATTATACGATAGACATAATGAATTATTTATACGTATTAACACACTCATGACATGTATTGCCCACAAGTATTCAATACTGAATGTATATAGCTAACAACCAACCAATCATTTGTAGAGAAACAATGAACTCATAAACCCATTATAATATTCATTTAAACATTTCATTCTACTTTCAAAAAAGTTGTTTAATACGGTCATAGTTTTGGTCCCTTGAACATCTGATGATTAGATTAAATCATACTCCTAACTACAAGCTTATGTATTTGATCCAACACAGCCATTTACAATTTGTACTTATGTTGCATCCATGTGTAGATATAGTAAACAAACTCAACACACAAGAAACATAAGATAATCCAAATCAATATTTTGACATACATTTTAGGTCTTTGAATACACACATTTGTTACCTTAATTATATGTAATTCTTTAACATAGCTCATAATCCACCAGTGGAATTATAAAAAAAAGAATACACCCCTATGAAAACATACATATACACCTATATTCCTTGTCTAGCATACTGTAACTTATTTTAATGTTAAGTTCACATCTTGTGTTTTAGTAACCCATTCTTATCATATTGAGAACTTCATTGGATTTACTATCCTTCTCGTGTCTCATTAAAATCTATAAAGGTTCTTGATATACTAACCTCGTATAACACCTACGATTATACATATTTAGTTAGATCATTCAGTCGTTTAGATTTTAAAAGGTTGATAGTGTTTTAATAAGTCCCAAAATGTTAAAGTTAAAAATTCCTTGATTTAATCTCGTATATCCTAGAATTCATGGTTTATCATTTTATATGGATTTAGATAATGTTTGGGATCAAATAGTAATAGAGTAATTCCACTCATTCAAGGTAAAATCAAACCTTTAGCAAATACATCATGGGAATACACCCCTATGTGTATAAATATGCTATTAGTCATATTAATACCTACAGATATCAATATTTCAAATAGATTTCTATGAATTTACTCCACTCTTATGTTTTCACATAGAATGACTAAATCTCACAATCATCCTTAATTAATTTTGGGGCTTTTATAAAGTCTAAGATTACTAGATTGAAAGTTCACGATTTTAGGCCCGCATAAACATGAATTCCTCATGATATTTCTATATACGGATTTAGCTATGGCTATGATTTTTTTAAAAATTAGTCATAATATGATTAATCATATTTTCTTAGTTTTCCAAAGCTTTTCCTTGTTTGTTATTTCTTGTAACCAAAATAGTCTTCAATCCTCTACGGATTCAAAAATTCTTTTTTCTTTTAAAGAGGGTAAGACATGTAACATGAAGTGTTAACCAGATTTTATGTTTAGATTTTTAATACTCCCTAAACAATAGAGTGGCACCACCTGACCACTATTAAAATAGTGATTTAGCATATATATATCACAACATCTATTCAACTGAGTTCTAACATGATAAATATAGCAACGCCTCTAAGATAAGAGAAATAACAACACCACTAAGGTGGAAGAAACAACGATGCCATAAAGGTAAAAATCTAGCTAAATCCAAATATAATTATTCCAAGTTCACATTATAAGTTTTAATATTCTTTTATATGAATTACAACGACTCAATTATTTACCTCAAGCTGGGAGTTAATCACAGTTCTATATCAAAAGACATTGCAAGGTTGGAATATAGATTTAACATTTATTTATATAATTGAATAGGCCAAATGAAAAGTATACAGGTTGGAGATATTAACATATAGCACCCAATACATATAATATTCACCATGCCAAGATGTACAATGACCCATACATTTACAAGAACTCACCTAATAATAAAAATCAGTAATTTAACTATAGAATATGTTTGGCAAATATATGTTATATTGTTTGGGACGCTTGGTATGGTGATGCCAATCAACTAAGCTATTTAGTATTCAATAAGAAAATACAATGATTCTGTGCATGGCAACTTTACTTTTACAATTGCATTTTTTACTAAGGACCTGTATCTTGTTAAATTTTAACATATTTGCATCCAACTAGATTTACACAGTGATGAACCACTTATTCACAATTTTATCTATATGTAATATATTATAGATTAATAAAAGACGACAACATCCTAGTGTTCAAGACTATGATTTAATTATAAATCAACTTCATAAAACATTGTTAGATCTAGGGTTTAATACTTAATTCATAATCTCCAGTGACCTATCCACTACATCAATTCACCACGACTATAAAAATAGTTATGTGATGCCATTGTCAAGGTAGAGATTCACTTATGTTTTTAAATTAATAAACAGTCCTGCTAGTAAGACCAAAGAATAACAACTTCCTATAGTGTTGGTTCAGTTGATAATTATATGGCATTTTTTTTAATCCAGTCTTTTAATTTTAGTGATTCTATAAAGACTGGTTACAACAACTTTACTTGTACTTTATAATATACATAGTCATATAATTATATATATAAAAATTTAGTCTTTCACTAAATATATTTGCAAGCGTAACTATGATGACACCAAGATCTAGATATATAAAAATATTCTTAACAAAATCTAATAACTAAAATATTAAATTTTCAGACTAAGTGTGTAAAATCAAACAACACTACCTACCTGGCAGCCTATGCAGGTCTATTCTCATTTTTCTTCTTTCCAACACTCCTGTCCTCCTTTGGTTATGCCATGCTCTCTCTCTTAATTCCTTTATTCCAAAAAATCTTATCTCCTAATGCCTTATCTTTATTAACTTTCCCTTTTAAAAATAGGCATAGTTTTTTTTCCTCTAAAAGATTTTTGTTTTTCTTTAATATTTTTTTATGAATTATTTTATTTTTATTTTTTCCTAAATTTAGACTTCTTTTTTCTTTTTAATTTCAATGGAAATATTCTAACTATTATTTATTTTTAACATTATTTAAAAATATATATAATTTTCTAAATCAATTTACATCTCTAATGCCATAGTCATTTAATAATGATTTCATTAATTACTAATTATCCATATTTTAAAATCTAATTTTGCTAATAATATTTCCACTAGCTCAAATGATAAAATGTACCAATGCGTTAAGCTATTAAACTATGCTGACAAACCACAAAAAATGGCTTTTCAAATCAAGTAGGAAGAAACACACCATATGCAAGCTATTTATAATGCATTCTAATATGTGTTAAACTATTGTAGTGTGTGCAAGGTTCTCTCCATTTCTCTGGCATCCTTCGACGTCTCCATCTACTTTACCCTCTCTGATGATGCTCTCCCTCCATCACACTATGAAGAATGGGTTCTCCTGCATCAACTTCACAACAAAGTAGGTAGTTAGACCATAACAATCATGATATACATTCATCATAAAATATAGTTGAAATGATAAATCAACATAATCATAAAGTAAACATATACTTACAACTAACTCTTAGCAGTGTGATCATGTAACCTAAGCAATATCCTACTGTCCCATAACAACATGTATCTCAAAGCTTTATAAAAATTTAATCAAATCAGATGTGTCAACTATAAAAATCCATAGATAGTCAAATAGTTTTCTTGGCAAGGAATCATGATGTAACATCCTTCTCCCTAAAGCTAGTCATCATCCTAGATGATTCTTATTCAAACATACATTTTGAATTAAAAATATTTTTTAGTTAAAAATATCATAAAATAAAGTATCATATCTTATAAATAATTATGAAATTACCTGTATAACTCATTGTAGTTATTTCAAGTTACACTATTCTCAGAGTAAGTGTCCCACAAGACCCTACTCTGTGACATCTCACTCTATGCAAACAGGGTTTGTGAGTGTCACTTACTCTGAATGTTTTTATTATGACCATTGTGAGATTCAAAACTAATAAGAGATACCCATATACATATCTTAGTGAAAGTTTCAATGCCTTCCAAACATTCGTGAGATCACCAATAAAGCCAAAAATAAATGATCATGGAGGGTTCCTCCAACCCTCTGCACATCTCTCTAACTTAGAGAGTGTTTTTCTCAATTTGGAGAAAAGTAATTAGGGAACCTAGCAAGAATGATGTGTACAAGTTAATACTATCGCTACTCTACATAGCTCCTAATAAGTATAACATGTCAATATTGTCACTACTCCATAGAGCTCCTAACAAGTATGAGGATGAATAGAAACTAAAAATAATGTATCTAAAATTAAGGAATAAATGTTTCATCATATATATGTGTATGGCCATTCAACTAATTTTGACAAGTATGTCTATCAAATGTTGGATTCGATAAGTCTATCTATCAGATCCAAACTCAGTAACTATCGAGTCAATTTGAGGATAAGTAGGATCTACTCCTATCACTTAGTACTCACGTTCTTTATTTAACCCTCTTCCCTTAGGTCTCCATAACCTAGTGATTTCTAAAATATGCACAAGATTCAATGAAATACAAATCCATACTAACAAATCATATAAAGCATTACTACATGCTAAATAATTTCAGATGTATGAACATACATCTAAGAGAAATCATACAATCAACCTGTAATTGTATTAAGTTGTTACTAGCTACTCACAACTAGTATCATATTCTTAACTTAACCTATAGCGTTATATTCATAGTTAAGAGGAGATAATGTTAAATTTAGCATAACATACATAGGCCAGGGATCACACCATCCTTTCAACCTTATAAGGGAACAAGCAAGACATTGTCTCCTTGCTTGCTCAACTAGCATACAAAAATTAAAAGTTTATCTCAACCCCTAGATTGACAAGATGTTATGTACATCCTATAGCCTACTCACTTTCAATGAAAAGTACAAAAATAACTCTTAAAAATAACTTGTTTTAAGCCAAGAAGAGAAAAATATCAATCTAATCAAGGGTAAATAATAACATATTAATTATAATCAATTTATAATTCTTAATCTAGAATTTAATATATAATTCAAGCTTTACCACTTCACATGGTCTAAAATCACAAGTCAGACAAAGTAGTGACCCAAAAGAGTCACAAGTGAAAAGTATAGCACTATCATCTCAAAAACTCCTACATACCCTCATAAGATAAAAAGAAAACACCACAACTCAATGTTGCCAAATCATTACCTATTTACCAAATTTACAAGTATAATATCATAACAATAAGTAGAAGACATTCTCCCACAAACTTCAAGGGAGTATGGTCAAAATAACATTTCCAAACCAAGTTCCTGTTTAAGTGAACACTAAATCAACACCATGAAAATATGAATCCTCTCAGTAGCTTATAATGATGTCAAGGAGAATGAGACAATAACAACTCACCTCTAATCTAATAAGAGAGTTGACATTTCTTCCTAATCAACATAACTTAAGGGCGTCAATCCTTAAACAAACTCCTATCACATAGTAATTCTCAACCAAAACATCTGCACTCTACTACAAATAAATTCCCACAACACTAAGTGGTACTAACTAAAAATGGTCTTAAGATTTTCCCTTCCTAGGATTAGTGAACATAAGAAAAATAAATAAAGCACATATATTTAAGTGATAATCATCCCATGTTTATTAATCATTCACAAAACAAAAGACAAATGGTGAAGGTGACTTGATTACCAAGAAGGAGGTAATCATACTCAAGGCGTTCAATCTAAGTAATCAAACTATGGTAGAAATCTCTTGTTCACAACTCATAAACTATGTTATGTACTCACCTATCTACTTTGTATACAACCATCACCATTAGGATACTCGATAAATCAATCCCCTATACAATCTCAAAAGGGTACAATGTTTCCTAAGGGTACACATTCAATGTTCCCCACGCACATTTCATGAATGTCTGATACTAATAATAGTCACCAAGCTGTATAGGAGGATCTATCAAGTCTCTAAACTCTAATCATAGTGTACATGGTTTGGCATTGGGGCACTACAGCTCCAAAATACCCACGATATACTTCATATCATTAGGTTCACATTGGCAAACATAAACATATAAAAATGCTAATGGACTCATTAGGTCCTAGAGTTTGAGCCACAACATTGATATCACATGTAACAACCTCGTTGGGGTCAACTTAGAAGTATGTGATTTTTTTAATTAAACACTATACCAAAAATATATTTCACCATGAGAATATACAGAGACTATATGAAAAACTCAAAGCGTGATAATAACAATCAAATATATTACATCACATATCACTAATCTCTAATATCATGAGAGCACATCAAGATGCAAATATATAAAGTAATTAAATTTACTCAGCTATAACTGAGACAAGTCTACAACCACCACTATCAAATTAAAATAATAAGTAATTAAAACTCTTCATGATATTATACAATAATAAGTACAATACAATATAATGCACATATAAGATACATGGCTTCTTCAGAGCATAGTTTCCAAACTCAAGTATCTGTGGCAATCTCAAGTGTCATCTCAATAAGTAGCACTACTATGGGGAGGGAGAGCATCTTCTGAGCATTTTTACAAACCAACCATAGACCAAAAATTCCTGACGCTAATCCCATTAGGCAATGGCCCTCTCTTCATAGATGAGTAGATAGTGATGGTGCATGAATCTAGAGAGACAAACAAGTACCCATGTGCTGTATGATTTCTAAATTAAACATGCAGTGTATCATAGAAAACCATTCTATTAAAAGATATTACACAAACATGTAAATCATACTCATGAAATGATAATGTCTCACTAAACATACTTTGACCCAAAGTTTTATGAATAATAAATAATAATGATTTAGATATCAATCAAATTCATACACACCACTTGATCAGACTATATTCATCTGTCATTGTAATGCTAACAAGCCAGTGAAGTCTATCTCACTCTTTACTCCGTATAAGAAATATAGATTAACCAAATACAATTCAACCACAATTTTTATTTAATTTACATCCTACTAGCAAACACATCATATAACATGCTAAACATAGGAGTAACCAAAGCATACATTTATTCTATCACATTATATGAATGCATCTTATATTATTTTCAATCCCATACTATAAATAATGACTATAGTTTATACCAACTAGGTAAATATACATTTAACTACAAAGTTTCACTACCATAATTAATTTCCAAACATACTTCACTATATGATAACCCATATTACCATAGTCTAGTATTCTAAGACATAACTACTAGTTTTTCACAATCAGTCATAATAAAGTAGTCATAACTACATGAAAACACAAGCTTCTATTCAAGCAACTGAACATAACACGCAAGTCACAGTTTTCATAAAACACATAATATTCCATCTTAGCATACGTTACATTCTAAAAGATTGTATGCATGCATACACAAAGTCTTACCAATTGTTACAAAACATGTTATTCACATTAATAATCATCATGCATACAATAAATCAATCACACATAGATGTGAGTTTAAACATAATAATTATAGTATATACCATCCAGGTATAACATACACTTATATTGTAGTACACTATGGTATCTTTTACTCTCATAGTCCACAACTACATAAAAATACATAACCAAACTTAAAATTTTAAAAATCAAATGACCCACATACATAATAACAATCAAGTATAGGATTATACAACCTAGATATACCCTAAGTCTAAACTACATACTAGCATTTATAGAAATATGATTTATAAGCACCCATCTTGATGTTAGGGTGTGGAGCTAAAAGCTTCACCAAGGAGCACACTTATCAGTTTCGGGTCTACACAGACACCAGCATCGGTCAGGAGCGATCGACGTCGGTCAGGAGCAGTTGCAGAGACGTCGACGTCGGCAGAGGATCGGTTGACGGCGGTCACAGACAAGCAGCAGGAACCGACGTCAGTTACCTGCGTGTCCAGAAAGCTATTTTCGTAGACAGAAGCGAGTGTTTGCATGATGAGTTTGAGTTGTAGTCTCAATCTCGCGTCTCTATTGTTAGCAATACTATTTTTAGAGCCCTTGTTCAAGTGGCTTAACTGCTTGTTGGAAGTGCATGCTCAAGTCTCCTAATTCTATATGTAGAATTAGATCTTCCTAGCTTATTGATTGTAGTAGTTGGTAGTAGCTATTGTGAATTATTGTTGTAATTCATTATATGAGAAGAACAGTACAGAATTGAATCAATCCAGGTTTGTTGGAGTTGATTATTCTTGAGAGAGAGAGCTCTTGAGGAATAGAGATCTAGTGAGAGATCTATACATCTAGGAGAGGTGTGGAAGAAAGAAGTTTCTTCAATTGTATTCCTTTTGTAAAGAGTTTGTTAATACAAGTTTTTAGGGTGTTTTCTTGTATCTCTTGTTCTTGCTATTACCATTTTAGTTACTTGTCAATCTGATTTAATTCCACGTTTATTGCTTTCACAAGTATAATTTATTGTTGGTTGATCCCCCAACAAGTGGTATCAGAGCCTTGGTTGTAGGTTCAGAGCTTGATATCCAATAAGTGGTATCAAAGTTCAGGTGCACTAACAGGTGGTTCAGATCTGTGTAGTGTGTATTGATTATAGGTTCTCATAGGGGTTTCTGGCAGAGATTTCTATTTGAGTGGGAGAAGCAATGGCAGATGAAAGTAAATTGAGAATGGAAAAGTTTAATGGCAAAAATTACCAACATTGGAGAATGCAGATAGAGGATTATCTGTATCAAAAAGATCTCTACTTATTGTTAGGTGGGGTTGCAAAGAAGCCCAAAGACATGGAGGATGAAGAATGGGAAGTTCTTGACAGAAAGGCTCTGGGGTCTATAAGACTGAGTCTAGCATCCACTGTGATATCCAATCTATCACAGGGAAAGTCTACGGTAGAGTTGATGACTACGTTAGCAAATTTGTATGAAAAACCCTTAGCTTCTAATAAGGTATATCTTATGAAGCAGTTATTTAATTTGCATATGAATGAAGGTGGATCTGTTTCTACTCGTCTGAATGATTTCAATGGAATTGTGAATCAATTAAGTTCATTGAATATAGTGTTTGATGATGAAATAAAAGCTCTTTTGATATTATGTTCTTTGCCTGAAAGCTGGCATGGCTTAGTAATGGTAGTAAGTAATACTGCATCTGCATCAAATATTTTGAAAGTAGAGGATGTTGTTAGTGTTATCTTGAATGAGAAAATACGTAGGAAAAGCACAGAAGAGGCATCTAGGAACGCTTTAAGTTTTGAGAGCAGGGGAAGGCAGAAAGAGAAGAGCAAGAAAGGCAGATCAAGATCCAAATCAAAGGGGAAAGGCAGATCTAAATCCAAAAATGGCAGAAGGCCACAATGCTGGAACTGTGGAAAGATGGGGCACATAAGCAGAGATTATTGGTCAAAACTTAAGGAGGACAATCAACACGAAGGAAAGGAAGAAGCCAAGATTTCAGGTATTGCACATGATGCTTTAATTTTCTCTCTGCATAATAATATAGAATCTTGGGTATTAGATTCTGGTGCATCTTTTCATGCTACTCCTAACAGGGAATATTTCAGTGACTATATCCATGGAGATTTTGGAATAGTGTATCTAGGGGATGATGAGCCCTGTAAAATAATTGGCAAAGGTAAAGTGCAGCTGAAGATGCAGAATAGCAACACATGGGTGTTGAGAGATGTGATGCATGTTCCTAGCTTGAAGAGAAATTTGATTTTTGCAAGAAAGTTAGGGGATGAGGGTTGTACAGTAACTCTCACAGCAGAATCTTGGAAGGTGACCAAGGGTGCACTTGTTATGGCCAGAGGTAAGAGAGAAGGTACTCTCTATTTGTGTAATTGTGTTACTAACAAATCTCCTTCTGTATTATCTACTTCAGATGTGGACGCTAAATTGTGGCACTCAAGGCTTGGCCACATGAGTGAGAAGGGGATGTCGATTCTTAAGTCCAAAGGTATGCTTTCAGATTTAAAAGGCATAGATCTAGAGTTTTGTGAGCACTGTGTATTTAGAAAATAGAAAAGGGTTAGTTTTCTCAAAACTGGGTCTCCTAAGAAGAGGCATAAGTTGGAGCTTGTTCACACAGACGTGTGGGGACCGGCTCAGGTTGCTTCCATTGGAGGATCACAATACTATGTATCTTTCATAGATGATGCTACAAGGAAGGTATGGATTTATTGTATTAGAAGAAAATCTGATGTATTTGAGACTTTTAAAGTTTGGAAAGCTATGGTTGAGAATGAAACAGGTAAAAGATTAAAATGCCTGAGATCAGACAATAGTGGTGAGTTTTGCAGTCATAAGTTCAGAGATTATTGTTACATGCATGGAATTCGCAGGCAAAGGATGGTTCCAAGGACACCTCAGCAGAATGGTATTGCTGAAAGGATGAACAGGACAATAATGGAGCGTGCAAGATGTATGAGATTGGATGCCGGTTTGCCCTTACAGTTTTGGGCACAAGCTGTTGACACTGCAGTATACTTGATTAACAGAGGACCCTCTACAGCTCTGGATGGTGGTATTCTAGAAGAGGCATGGATAGGTAAAAAGGTTGATCTCTCATATCTCAAAGTTTTTGGTTGTGAAGCCTTCGTACACATAGATAAGAAAAATAGAAAGAAGCTTGATGCTAAGTCTATGAGGTGCACGTTTATTGGCTATGGCTCAGATGATTTTGGTTACAGATTATGGAATCTAGAAACTAACAAGGTAATCAGGAGCCGTGATGTTATTTTTAAGAAAGAGTGATGTATTGTGATCAGCTAAGGAAGTTGAATCAAGCTAAGCAGAGCAATGGTGAATTGGACGAGGTGAAAGTTCAAGATGAGCTCGCAGGAAAAAGAAATAATCACTTGCAGAAAAACACAGAGACCGACATCGGTAGGTTAGGAACCGGCGTCGGCAGTACAGAAACTGGCATCGGCCGTACAGAGACCGATGTCGGCAGGACAGGGACCGAGGTCGGTCATACAGAACCGACGTCAGCTAGTAACAGGTATGCAGGTGACCGAAGTCGATCACTGTCAGAGAATCTGGGTGGACGACGTGTTGTGAACGAGTCTCAGACACCCATCAGGAGGTCAGAAAGGGTGAGTAAGCCTCCAATTAGATATTCTCCTTCTTTATTTTATTTATTGCTAATTGATGGTGGAGAACCAGAGAGTTTTGAAGAAGCAATACAGGGGGAGTCCAAGAGTGAGTGGGAGCGTGGCATGGTTGAGGAGTTGGAGTCCTTAAGAGAGAACCAAACATGGGATTTGATTGAATTGCCGGCTGGTAAGAGAACACTCAAGAACAGATGGACCTACAGGTTGAAGGAAGGTGAGAACGGACAGATGAGATATAAGGCCATATTAGTAGTAAAAGGATTTGCACAAAAGCCAGGTATCGACTTTGGTGAGATTTTTTCTCCTGTTGTTAAAATGACTTCTATAAGGGTTGTATTGTCTTTGGTTGCTTTTGAGGATTTGCATCTTGAGCAGCTAGATGTTAAGACAGCGTTTCTTCATGGAGATTTGGACGAGGAAATTTATATGGAACGGCCAGAAGGATTCGAGGTCAAGGGTAAGGAGAAGTTTGTGTGCAGATTGAAGAAAAGCTTGTATGGCCTCAAGCAAGCTCCTAGGCAATGGTATTTAAAATTTGACAGGTTTATGACTGAGCATGGCTACAGTAGGTGTCAATCAGACCATTGTGTGTATTTCAAGAGATTTGATAATGGTAGATATATTATTCTATTGTTGTATGTAGATGATATGCTGGTTGCAGGATCTCACATGCAGGATATCTCTGAGCTTAAGGTGAAATTAGCTCAAACGTTTGCTATAAAGGATTTGGGAGCAGCAAAGAAAATCCTTGGCATGAGCATTAAGAGAGACAGGAAAAATCACAGGTTGATATTGTCTCAAGAAGATTATGTGGACAAGGTGTTGAAACAGTTCAATATGCAGGATGCTAAACCGGTAAGCACACCTTTGGCTGGACATTTTAAGTTGTGTAAAGAACAATGTCCTAATTCATATGATGAGGTAGAGTACATGAGTAAGGTTCCATATTCTTCCGCAGTAGGGAGTTTGATGTATGCAATGGTGTGTACTAGACCAGATATTGCCCAAGCAGTGGGAGTGGTAAGTAAGTATATGGCCAATCCAGGTAAGGAACATTAGAAAGGAGTTCAGTGGATCCTTAGATATCTGAGAGGAACCAGCTGTAGGCACTTGTGCTATGGAGGTTCAGATACTTCTCTACATGGTTATGTAGATTCAGATATGGCAGGTGATTTGGATGGCAGGAGGAGCACTACAGGTTATATTTTCACTGTAGGTGGAACGGTGGTTAGCTGGATATCTAAGTTGCAGAAGGTTGTTGCCTTGTCAACTACAGAAGCAGAGTATATTGTAGCCACAAAGGCTAGCAAAGAGATGATATGGATGACACGGTTCATGGATGAGCTTGGTAGGGAGCATGAGAGTTGCAGATTGTATAGTGACAGTTAGAGTGCAATCCATTTGGCTAAGAATTCAGCATTTCATTCAAGAACAAAGCACATACAGCTAAGGTATCACTTCATACGACAGGTAATGGAAGATGGTGAGTTGAAGCTGGAAAAGATCCATACAGATAGGAATCTTGCTGATATGTTAACCAAGCCGATTACAAAGGAGAAGTTGAATCTTCATTCAACTTCTGTTGGTCTTCATGATTGATTTGAAGATGGAGGAGCTAAAAGATGTTGCTGTACAGGTACTGGTGCAGCTGTTTATCTCCAAGTGGGAGATTGTTAGGGTGTGGAGCTAAAAGCTTCACCAAGGAGCACACTTATCAGTTTTGGGTCTACACAGACATCAGCATCGGTCAGGAGCGACCGATGTCGGTCAGGAGCAGTTGCAGAGATGCCGACGTCGGCAGAGGATCGGCCGACGGCGGTCACAGACAAGCAACAGGAACCGACATCGGTTACCTGCGTGTCCAAAAAGCTATTTTTGTGGACAGAAGCGAGTGTTTGCATGATGAGTTTGAGTTGTAGTCTCAAGCTCGTGTCTCTATTGTTAGCAATACTATTTTTAGAGCCCTTGTTCAAGTGGCTTAATTGCTTGTTGGAAGTGCATGCTCAAGTCTCCTAATTCTATATGTAGAATTAGATCTTCCTAGCTTATTGGTTGTAGTAGTTGGTAGTAGCTATTGTGAATTATTGTTGTAATTCATTGTATGAGAAGAACAGTATAGAATTGAATCAATCTAGGTTTGTTGGAGTTGATTGTTCTTGAGAGAGAGAGCTCTTGAGGAATAGAGATCTAGTGAGAGATCTATACATCTAGGAGAGGTGTGGAAGAAAGAAGTTTCTTCAATTGTATTCTTTTTGTAAAGAGTTTGTTAATACAAGTTTTCAGGGTGTTTTCTTGTATCTCTTGTTATTGCTATTATCATTCTAGTTATTTGTCAATCTGATTTAATTCCGTGTTTATTGCTTTCACAAGTGTAATCAATTGTTGGTTGATCCCCCAACACTTGATGCACCATTATATTCTAGATATAACTAAGCATTTATACATATTAACACGTTCATGACATGTATTGAACACAAGTATTCAATACTGAATGTATATAACTAACATCTAATCAATCATTTGTAGAGAAATAATGAACTCATAAACTCATTATAACATTTATTTAAACATCTTGTTATACTTTCAAAAAGGTTGTTTAATACAGACATAGTTTTGGTCCCTCAGACACCTGATGACTAGATTAAATCATACTCCTAACTACAATCTTAGGTATATAATCCAACACAACCATTTACATTCCATACTTATGTTGCATACTTATATCCATATGCAAATATAACAAACAAACTCAACACATAAAAAACATACGATAATCCAAACCAACATTTTGATATATGTTTTAGGGGTTTGAATGCATGCATTTGTTAACTTAATTATATGTAATTCTTTAACATAGCTCATAATCCACCAGTAGAATTATAATAGTAAGAATACACCACTCTGAATAAATATATATACACTTGTATTCCTTATTTAACATATCGTAACTTATTTTAATGTTACATTCACATCATGTGTTTAAGTAACCAATTTTTATCGTATTGAGGATTTCATTAGATTTATTATCCTTCTCGTGTCTCATTAAACTCTATAAAGGTTATCGATAAACTAACCTCACATGACACCTACAGATATATATATTTAGTGAGATCATTCAATCATTTAGATGTTAAAAGGTTGATCGTGTTCTAATAAGTCCCAAAATGTTAAAGTTAAAATTTCCTTGATTTAATTTTGTATATCCTAGAATTCATGGTTTATCATTTTATACGGATTCAGATAATGTTTTAAATCTCGTATATCCCATAATACACTATTAGTCTTATTAATACCTACAGATATCAATATTTCAAATAGATATCTATGAAGTTACTCCACCCTTGTGTTTTCGCATAGAATAACCAAATCTCGCAATCATACTTAATTAATTTTGGGGATTTATAAAGTCTAAGATTACTAGATTGAAAGTTCACGATTTTAGGCCTGCATAAATAGGAACTATCCTCATGATATTTTTATATACAGATTTAGCTATGGCTTTGGTTTATTAAAAAATCAGTCATAATATGATTAACCATATTTTCTTAGTTTTACAAAGCTTTTCCTTGTTTGGTATTTCCCTTAAATAAAATAGTCTTCAATTCTCTGTGGATTCAAGAATTCCTTTTTCTTTTAAATACGGTAAGACATGTAATATGAAACATTAACCACATTTTATGTATATACATATATAGAACACAACGTCTATTCAACTGAGTTCTAACTTGATAAATATACCAATGCCTCTAAGGTAAGAGAAACATCAATGCCAGTAAGGTAGAAGAAATAATGATGCCACAAAAGTAAAAATCTGGCTGGATGCAAATATAAATGTTCCACATTTCATATTGTAGGTTTTGATATTATTCTATATGAATTACAACGACTCAATTCTTTACTTGAGGCTGGGAGTTAATCATAGTTCGATGTCAAAAGACATTATAAAGCTGGAATATAGAGTATACAACTATTCATACAACTAGATAAGCCAAATGAAAAGTGTATAGGCTAGACATATCAACATATAACACCCCATACATATAATACTCACCATGCCAAGATGTATAATGACTCATACATTTACAGTGACTCACCTAATAATAAGTAATTCAACTATACAATATATTTGGCAAATATATGCTATATTATTTGGGATGCCTAGTATGGCGACGCCAATCAACTGAGCTATTTATTATTTAGTAAGAAAATATAATGATTATGTGCATGAAATCTTTACTTCTATGGTTGGATTTTCTATTGAGGACCTACATCTTGTTAAAGTTTAACATATTTGCATCGAGCTAGATTTACACAGTGATGAACCACTTATTCACAACTTTACCTATATATAATATACTATAGATTAATAAAAGACAATGACGTCGTAGTTTTCAAGACTATGATTTAATTATAAATTAACTTCATAAGACATTGCTATCTCTGAGGTTTAATACTTATTTCATAACCTCTCGTGACCTTCCCACTACATCAATTCACCAAGGCTAGAAAAATAGTTATGTGATGCCATTGTCAAGGCAATGATTCACTAATGTTTTTAAATTAATAAACAATGCCACTAGTAGGACCAAAGAATAATGACTTGCTACAGTGTTAGTTCAACTGCTAATTATATGGCTTTTTTATTAATCCAGTCTTTTAATTTTAGCAATCTTATTAGGACTGGTTACGGTGACTTTACTTGTACTATATAATATACACAATCATATAATTATATATACATAACAATTTAATCATTCATTAAATATATTTTCAAGGGTAACTACGATGACACCAAGATCTGGATATATAAAAACATTTTTAACAAAATGTAATAACATGAATATTAAATTTTCAAACTGAGTATGTAAATTCAAACAACACTACCTACCTAGCACCCCATATAGGTCTACTCTCATTTTTTCTCTTTTCAACACTCCTTTTGTCCTCCTTTGGTTATGCCATGCGCTCTCTATCTCTCTTAATTCCTTTATTCCAAAAACAATTATCTCCTAATGCCCTTTCTTTCTTAACTTTCCCTTATAAAAAAAGACGTTTTTTTTTGCTTTAAAAGATTTTTGTTTTTCTTTGATATTTTTTAATGAATTCTTTTCTTTTCAGTTTTTCCTAAATTTAGTCTTCTTTTTTCTTTTTCCTTCCAATGGCAATTTTCTAAATATTATTTATTTTTAACATTATTTAAAAAAACATAATTCTCTAAATCAATTAACATTTCTAATGCCATAGTAATTTAATAACGATTTCATAAATTATTAACTATCCATATTTTAAAATATAATTTTGCTCATAATATTTTTACTAGCTCAAATGATAAAATGCACCAATGCATTAAGCTATTAAACTATGCTGGCAAACCACAAAAATGAACTTTTCAAAGCAAGTAGGAATAAACACACCATGTGCAAGCCATTTCTAATGCTTTCTAACATGTGTTAACTACTATAGTGTGTGCAAGGTTTTCGCCAGTTCTCTGGTATCCTCCAATATTTCCATCTACATTACTCTCTTTGATGATACTCTCCTTTCATCACACTCTGAGGGATGGGTTCTCTTGCATCAACTTCACAACAAAGCAGGTAGTTAGACCATAAGAGTTATGGTATATATTTATCATAGAATATAGTTGAAATGACAAATCAACATGATCATAAAGTAAACATATACCTACAACTAACTCGTAGCAGTGTGATCATGTAACCTAAACAATATCCTACTATCCTATAACAATATATATCTCAAAGCTTAGTCAAAATATAACTAAATCAGATGTGTCAACTATAAATATCCATAGATAGTCAAATAGTTTACTTGGCGAGGAATTAGGATGTAACATAAATGAGTTTGTGATAATGAAGGTGAATTGTAAGCAAGAAATTAGAATTAAATAGATTTATGTAAAAATATAATCATATATGTTATAATAAAACTCAATGTTGTTGTCAGGATAATCATCATTAGATGTCGTAGTGTCATCACTTTCAAGATCTGAGGGGTTACCCCTAGTCAGTTTATATCTAACACCTTGAGTTCCTTTTTATTTGCTAGGGGGTATAGGCTCAAGAATGCCTTGTTTATTTCCCCCCATTTCTTTTGCTTTGTAAGGAATATGCTCCATTATTTTATTAGGGATGGGATATTTATTCCTCTAATATTAGAAGCAAATCCATCACTATATAAACAGGAATCCCTAAAATTGTTGACCTATTCATGATCCAAGAGACCAATTTTAGAAAAATATAGAGGCCCCACTTTATAAGAATCAACCTTTTTGTGCCACTCCATTTTGGCCCTGCCATGGGATTTAGGTGATTTGGGAAGCTTAACAATGTGAAAAACATCATTGATCACATACTCTCCACAACCTTTGTATTGGATCATGAAGTGAGATGAAGCTTTGGGATGTGGACCTTTGGATGAGGAAATAAGACTATCGAGATTGACGTAGGAGGATTTAGGAGAATTGGGTACCACATTTTTATCCTTTTTAGGTACACCCTCAATGTTAGGATAATAATTAGTACCATTTTCAGCATCTAAGTTTTTACAATATTGGTAAGGTTGTAAATCTCCTAGAATGGTAACATCTATGCTAGAATCAAGGAAATGAAGGCGTTGATGCAAGGTAGATGGAACTACACACATATTGTGGATCCATGGATGCCTAAGGAGTAGATTATATGTTAGGTCTAAGTTATTTACATGACAAAGGGTGCCATGGGTGACAAGCCCATCAATGATGGGCAAATAGATGGTGCCAACTGATTCTCATTCTACATTGTCAGACCCTGTGGTTATGATAACATTAGCTTGTAAATCTATTATTAAATATCCCAAGGACCTGAAAAACTTGAGTGTATCAATGTTCAAACTTGAGCCATTGTCTATGAGCACCATTTTGACCTTATGCTAGGCAATGATAACCTCAATGTAAAGGGGATTATTATGTGAAGAATCAGACAATGATATGTCAATTTGATCAAAAGTGATATGATGCCCCGAGGAAAAGTGTCCTATGAGTGCTTGGAATTGTTATGGATCAATGTTGTTGGGGACTTTGGACTACTGAAGAAGCTTATACAATATGTCCTTATGACATTTAGATGTTTGTAAGAGATCTAAAAAGGATATCTATGTTAGAGTTTTATCTAATTAGTTAAGAAGGTCATATGGCTTCTTAGTGGACAAAGTGGATGGTTTAGATTTGGAAGGCGAAGAGCCTTGGGCTTAATTATTGGATTATAACTTTTGGGGGTTGAGTGGTAACAACACGATCTCAAGTTTGAGTAGGGTTAACATGGTGTGATGGTAAAGGTCCTTGTATGGTGAGCCTAACACAAAGATTGGGGTTAAATAGATGATGGGGATTGATTTTGATAGCAGCCACATGATTATCTATAATGTGACCCACAACATTATCATAATTGTAATGGGCATCATGATAATCCACGTGGTTGGTTTATGAATGTTGACTTTGACTAGGATCCTATTACTATTGTTGTTGATGACTACCTTGATTATGTTGATTCTATTGGTGGTTGTTCTAATTATTATGATTGATGATCTAATTATGCCTTGGAAATGGGTCCTTAAAGATGCCCAAATTTTGATTGGACAATGCACCATTGTCAAGTGAAAATTTTCCATACTCAAGCAAGTCTTGCACATAGTGTTTAAGTTGCATACACATATATGTAGTGTGACCTTTGATTTTATGATAGTCACAATATTCATTTTATCTATGCCAAGTAGGCTAATGTTGACCTTCCTCTAAAGTTTTGGTGATTAGCCATACAACCATGTTTATTGACAATAGTTTTTGGAACGTAAATTTTATAGGTTTACCAAGAGGGGTGAATGTTCTTTGTTGATATTGTGTTCTAGGTGGTGGTATTTAGAGTGTGATTGATTATGTCTATGAAGCATTTTGGAAAAGTAGTGGTTAAACTATTTGCACATGTCTTGTCTCTATCGTACTATCACCTATTTTATTTTAATTCTTATTGAATATCTTAGGTTTTTTTGATGAAGTACTCACTTGAGATTAGTTATGAGAATGTATTTTGATCAACCCCCTTCAATCAAAGCCTTTTCAATCTGCACACCCTTTTTAATAATTTCATCAAAGGTATTGACACTATGCAGTCATAAATGAAAGGTCATTTCTACATTCAAGTTGACATCAAAAGTGTTTGATAATTAGTTTTTAGGGAGAGGGTGAGGAAATATGCTAGCCATGCCTCTCCATCTCTACAAAAAGGTTGTAAAAATCTCACCACTTTGGTGTTTTATATTACATAGGTTAAACATGGTCAACTTGTGCTCCATATTATAGGAGAAATGCTTGACAAAGCACTTAGAGAAATAATTAAATGTTGTAATTGATTCTTTAGGCATGTAAAGGAACCATTCCAATGCCTGGCCACCTAAACTACATGGGAAAAATGAATCAAATAGATGTGGTTGTATGCCACTTCCTTAGAAGCCATGAAGAATTGTTTAAGATGCTCCCTTCAGTCTCATTTTCCTTTATATTTGTCAAACTTTGAAGCCTCAGAATTAGGTTGGAAAGGGACTGGAAGAATACTTGTATCAAACAAGTAAGGACATATTTTTTCAAATATGAACTTTTTACTTTGGTTACCTGTTTTTAGTCCTTGAACAACATCCTTCATATCTTTCCACTCTTAAGAGAAAAGTGAATTTTAGGATGAATGAGATGCATGTTGTTGGGGTCAAAAAAGTGGATTAGAACTAGATTTAGAGGAGATAAATACCCTGCCATTGGGTTTGGTGGGGATTTGTTGTTGATAGAGGTAATTTGATAACCAGATAGGATATTTTATTATTGTTATTTTTTTTTTGAGGGGATAGAATCAGATGGGATTTATTATTGTTACTATGAATTGGATTGAGTGGAATTCATGGTAGAGGCCAAAGTAGCAAGTGCTTGGCTCACATTTTCCAAATTCTCAATCATTATTTGATTAGTATCATGAAGTGGTGGTTATACATCAATTTATTTCCCTTTGATATAAGACTTGAGTTTTTCAACATTGGTGTGATCTTAATGTGGGTTTTGACTAGAAGTAGCCTTGTCCTGTTGGTGACCTTGGACCACTGCCTTAGGTGGGTGAATAAGGGTTTACAAATTTTCTATGGGATACCCAACAAGGAAATTCACCCCTAATTGTAACAATCATATAAGGACATCATATTTATGGTCAAAAGTTCTTACTAAAATTGGGATCTTCTTAGGTCAGTTTCATTAGTATTATATTCCACTCTTAGCCCTACTTAGGCTAACTCAATTTCATATTCTTATTGATACGAGCTTCAATATTTTGGATATAACTAACTATATTGTAACTCTAATCATCATCAAAGGTAGGTTTTTACAAAGCCCCATTATTGGTGTGATTAGGCATGTTTATAATCTTTGTCTTTGAATCAAGAGTGAATTAGGTTTTGAATTGATTTCAAATTTGGATAAGGACTTATGCTATACTTGTTAATTTTAATTTAAGTTAACCTTTAGATTTAGAAACCAAATTTTAGTTAAATTTTAATCTCAACTTATGTGCTTTTTATAAGTAGGATGCTTTAATGTTTGATCTTGATTAGTTTTTACAATCTTGGATGCTTAAACAAGTTTGCTTGATCCTCTGACTTTAGGATTCTTGACATGTTTTGGAAATGTTTTAACTTTAGAATGCACTTGAATGTTTAACTTGATTACAAAAGGATGTTTGATATACATCTAAAAAATATGTCTTAGATGTTTTGAATTCAATTGATTTTAATGATAAATTAAAAGTTGTAAACACATCAAGAACCATTTATATGAGCATGAAATAAGAGCATATTGTTTTGTCTTAGAGCATATTTTTGGCTTCACAACACATCAAGAACCATTTATATGAGAATGAGACAAGAGAATAACACATAGAACACTTGTTTGAGTGGGAAACCCTCAAGGGGAAGAAAACATGTTGATATTTACAAATGGGCTATAGTCCTATAAGACAAACATCAAGATTTAGTGAAGTAGCAACTTCACATGGAGCACCAAAGCTAACTAGCTAAGCACCAACTCAACTAGGCTTTAACAAGCACCAACTTGCAAGGAGACACCAAATCCTTAGGTGATTTAGCACAAACTCAGCCACATAAAACCCTTTATCAACTTTTCTAACACTTTTATACTCATACAATAGATGATAATTTCCTTATTCAGCTCTTCTCCCTCTTCTATTTCTCTCAAACTACCTTTTAGGCTCCTTCGCTTGACTAGGTCTCCTTAAGACAAATTAGTTCATTTGACCTTGATATTAATCAATAGTACCCATATTATATATTCATGATATTTTCTCTTCACCCTTATTATGGCCTAAAATACCTCCTTTATCTCTTCAAAGTACTATATCATTCGCTTCAACACCCATATTTTCTAGCTAGACAATTGAGCCTATTAAGCCATTTTCTTATACTAGGCTCTTGATCATACACCTATTGGTCATACATACACACTTTAAGACTTATATTTTCAACAAAATAACACTTATTAAATTCAACAAACATGAATCAAAGATTATAATAGGTCAGTCATAACATATACGACCAAAACCCCTTTTAGGCCTTCATTAGCACACGTTACCCTTTGAACTCTTTGGAACACTTTAAAACTCCTCCCACAGAATGAAAATATCATATGTCACTAAAATATACCAATAATAATATCATATTATGTCTATACACCTTTATCTTCAATCACCACTTGAAGCACGCCATTAACACTGTTCACAATTAGGCCAGCGTATACCCAAAAAGTCTGTCTTAAACAACTGAAGCATAAACATAATTTTTACAAACAACCATAAAAAAATAATGTATATATAAGATATATTACTTTAAAAACTTCACCAAATGCATTATACTTCATTATATATGGAAAAATGACTCAAATATTTCTCTGCAAGTAGCCCACTTAGAACTACCAACTGGCCTCAAAACATAGGCATGGAAGCAATGACCTTCAACACCTGTAGGACCACTTTAAGAGACTTAAAATGCATGTATATGATCTTATTAGTTCATTATAACATTGTGAGATAGATATATAATATGATCATATGGAAATATTGGTCTTGCAGACCAATCTCATAGTCTTGTACCTCACTATCTCCTCTAAACGAGACAAATCAACTTATGAAAAAAAATAATCATAACCATTGACCTCAAAAAATTGTAAAAAACATGAAAATGTATAAAATTTATTAAAAAAAAATCCATGAAATTTTATCCATACCTATTCCATGATAACACATCCCTAATCAACTTCTCACTTATGCATGGTTCTCTCACTATTTGCATCATTAGGTTTGTTAGCAACTAGTCAACATTGGATAACCAATTTAGCACACATGAGGTATAGAACCTAATAAAAAACAACCATGGAAATAAAATATAAGTATCAATATTTATCCTTCATCCATTTAACATAGTTGACTTAGTCAGCTATGACTACTACAATATTTTTTTAAGAAACAAGGCCTTTCCTGTAGGTTCCACTCACTCATCTGACAAAGCAATCACAACTAGAGATGATTGGGAGAGTTGAATACAACCTAAAATCACTTAAATGGCCATAAAAATCCATTCTAAGCACTTTTAACAATATATTTCACATCAAGTCATTGTTAGGGTTCTTTCAGGGTTTAAACCATCTTCTAGTCTTAACGATCATTCATAAATCTTAGCTACCAATGCTTAGAAATTTGAGCTAGGAACCTTACCAATATACCATGAATGGATTAGGTTACCATGCAGAGGTTACACATGCTAATGAACACTTGAAAGTTCTTTTTAGGTTGAGAACCCTTCATTCTATGCACACGAGAGACCTCAAAGCACTTTTCTTGCCTTAACCTTCAAATTTTGACCTAAAACTTGGGTAACATGTTTGAAACAACATGACACACTTATTTTAATGCTCACATGTATATATTGGTATTGGAAAAAAAACCTCATACACCATTAGACCATGCTCTCTCTCTTTGCTCTTTAGGCCTTGACCTGCAAGTCACATTAGGTCTTGAAACTAACCTTATAACCACTGTCTAAGATATAAACACCTCATATAAAAACTCAATAAACCTCTATCATGCTAAAACATGGATTTACATCCTTCATAGGCCATGAAAACTCCTCATGACACCTCATTAGGTTAGACTTGGTCTAGAGGTGGTCTAGTTACATACTAGGTTTATAGGTCCTACCCCTATAAATTCACTCTGAGACTTTCAAGAGTGATCCAATGCCTCGTATACACGTTCAATCAACCTCATACAAATTATTATTCCTCTATGCATCTATCTCATCAATCCACCATGCTTCAACCTTCTCACTAGGACTCTTCATGCTATAACTAATGTCATGACTAAGCTTCTCAAGCACTTGAAACTTGACAACTGACATTGAAACACTTTTTAATGTTATTATATCTTGATCATATGTATTACATGATCCTCAAACATTGTCTTAGCTCTAAATTATTCTATCTAATAATCACATTCTTTAATGACCTCGTGAACACCTTTCTGAAGAACCTTTGACATCAATGACAACATCAATGCCAAACTTCAACAATAGGAATAATGATCAACAATCTCACCCTTTGTCACTGATGGAAAAACATAATGTATATTGATCATTCTTATCTCCCCTATTCTGGTCTTTCCCCTCCTTTGACCTAAATTATAAAGTGATGTTTGTAACTCCTTAGATCACACTCTTTGTAACCAAAATACTCAACACATAGAACTTATGAGTTTATGAGACATGATAAAAACATGCTTCCCCTATCTCCATTCATACCTTCTCAAAATAATTCACCTATTCTTGGAGTTAATGAACATGATTATCTCCCCCTAAGTACTTGACTTCTTCAATGATTGTTAGGGGTAAGAATTACACCTAATTCCTATCTTAGGTGTTCAAAAGTTACCTTTGAAAGTGGTTTGCTCAAGATGTCTACAATTTGATCCTATGTAGAAACATATTCAATTTTGAAACTTTGTTTACTTACCTGATCTCTTATAAAATGATACCTGATGGGAATGTGCTTGGTCCTTGAGTCCATGACAAGGTTCTTTGAGATGCTTATAGCACTTGTATTGGCATAATAAAAAGGGCTAATACCATAATACTCCACCTTGTAATTGTTTAGGGTCTATCTCATCCATAGGACATAAGTACAATATGATGCTATTGTAATGTACTCAGCCTCACAAGTGGATAGTGCTACTGATGGTTGCTTCTTGCTTATCTATGAAACTAGGCACCCACCTAGGAAAAAGGTTCCTCCATAGGTACTATTTCTATCATTTATACTTCCTACCCAATCTACATCTGTGTAGGCTATAAAATTGAACTCCTTGCTTCTTGGATAGCACAATCCATACTCCATAGTCCCCTTGAGATGCCTAAGTATCCTTTATTTTACTTTCAGATGATTCTCCTTTGGATCTGACTGAAACTTTCCCACAAGACCTACTTCTTACATAATGTCAGGTCTAGAGGTAGTGATGTAAAACAAACTTCCAATCATTGACCTATATGACATCTGATTGACCTTTGAAGACTCATCTTCCTTGCTCAACTTACATCTTGTGATCATGGGTATATTAACTGCCTTTCAATATTCCATCTCAAACTTTTTCAACATCTCTCTTATATACCTCGCATGGACATCTCAAACTCTTTCTTCATTACCTCTGCAAAGGCCTTGGTCATGCTCTCATTGTTTCAACCAAAGATGATCTCTTCCATATAGACAACTATAATAAATTGATGGACATCTTCTATCTTCATGTATATATTACTATCAACAACTCTTGTTTTGAATCCTTGATCCAACAGATACTTATCCAACCTAGCATACCAAGCTCTAGGATCTTTCTTTAGACCATAAAGAGCCTTTTTGAATTTGTAAACATAATCTTTATCATCTGATAGTGAGAACTCTTAAGATTTCAATGTACACTTACTTTTCTAAATTCCCATTCAAAAAGGCAAATTTGACATCCATTTGGTATACCTTGAATCTTGCTTATGCTAGAAATAATATGACGGCCTCCAATCTTGATACTAGTGTAAAGATATCCTTAAAGTCTACCTCTTCAACTTGTGCATATCCATTGCATACCAATCTAGAATTTTTCCTAGTGACTTATCCATCTTCATTCAACATGTTTCTAAACATCCATTTTGTGCCAATGACATTCTTGTCTTTAGGCCCAGGAACTAGTTCCCAAGTCTCATTATTCTCTATTTGGTCTACCTCCTCTTTTATAGCACCTATCCAAAATCTTTCATTGTTTGCTTATATAATATTATTAGGTTCAACCTTGGATAATAGAGTATCATTCTCTTGATTTAGTTTACTTATCAGTCTTTTCCTTATTTGCATACCTACATTCTTGTTGCCAATGATTTGAGATTCAGGGTGATCTCTTTGAATCTATTTTGAGGATCCTTTTGAGTCCTATCTCTCTTCAAATTATTCTTCCTCATCAACCTCTATATTCTCCTCTTCATTCTTGAAGTCTAGATTATCTAAAGTGTTATTTGACTGTGAGTGAGATTTTCTTGTCTCATCAATATTTACATTGGTGCTTTCCACTATATTTTATAGTCTTTTGTTATAACATTAATAGGTCAAGCTCATTGATGAGTATTCTAAGAACATGCCTTCATCAGATTTGGAATCAAACTTTCCCAAGTCTTCATCATCTATTTCGATGAAATATTTACTATCCAAACACTCTAAAGTGTTCCACATTGGCAGGTTTACCCTTCCATAGTTCATAAAGAGTCTTGTTACCATTAGTCCTTATTTGTCATCTATTCAAAATTTACATTAAAATGCTTAATATCTCTCTCCAATATCCATCAAATAATATAGACTCATTTAGCATAGTTATATCCATCTCTTGAAATGTCATATTCTTCCTTTTCACTACCCAATTTGTTGAGGTGTTATAGTTACTGAGAATTGTATCCTTATTCCATGAACCTCACAAAAGTCATCAAAATAATTAGATCAAAACTCTCCTCCTCTATTATATCTTAGGCACTTTATCTTCCCATTCTTCTCATTCTCAATAAGATTCTTGAATGCCTTGAACTTATCAAGAGCTTCTGATTTTTCTTTTAATAATGCAACCCAAGTCATTCTTATGTAATCATCTATGAGTAACATGAAGTGGATATCTCCTTAAATGCTTTTAATTCTTGTAAGCACAAGTGTGTATTAACTCTAAGGGTCTTGTATTAGAGTAATCCAAAGACTTGAACCTTCTTCTAGTCTACTTACCATGTTGAGAAACCTTGCAAATTATGTTCATAGGTTTGGTGATCTTAGGCATGTTCTTCACAAACTTCTTATTGTTAATATTGACTAGATTGTCAAATTTTAGGTGAGTTAACTTTTTGTGCCATAGCTAAATTTTATCTATCTTGATCATGAAGTATCTCTCCTTCTTGATCTCATTCAAGACATATATATTGTTCTCAGTCCTCTTGGCATTAACAATTAGCCTTCCTGATTTGGCTCTCTTTATCTCACACCCTTTGTCATGAAAGGTCAGTGTGTGTCCTTGATTACACATTTGAATTATACTAATCAAGTTATGTTTCAATATTTCCACATATAACACATTTTGTGTCTTAGCCTTCCCATTGTCCAAACTCAAGAAACCCTTGCCAACTATATCGACAATTGTGTTATCTCCAAATCTCACTGTTCCTACAACATTCTTTTGTAATGAGATTAATTTATTTATGTCTCTTATAATGTCACTTGAGAAACCACTATCTATATACCATTTCATGCCTTCATATTGAATGTGAAAGATAGTCTGAGTTAACATAGAATCCTCTTTGGTTTTTTGTTCCTCCTTGGTAAATAGTCCATTTTAACACTTGAGCTCAATATGATCGGTTCTAACTTGATTTGTCTTTCATACCAATGTTTGATTCTTTTAATGCATTCTAGGAACTTCATATGTATTGTTAAATCTTAAGGTCCATATAACTCTATTAGAGCAAAATCTTGCAATGTGTCTTATATTATGATAGATGTATCAAATAATATTTATGTACTTTCCTTTTGACTGATTACTCTTTTTACCATGGTGCCATGATGCCTTGTCCTTTATTACATTAGGCTATTTGATTGGTATTTTCATGTTGGTACTCTTTACTTGCTTTGAAACCTCATGCCCTCTTTCAAACTTGCTCATTTTATCTATGAGCTTTTCATGCTCAAACTTCAAGGAATCTAGCTCTATCTTCAATTGGTCATACTCAACTTCTTTTGACCTAAACCTTGTGTTGACATCTTCTAACTAACCCTTGAGATCCTTGATAGTCTTATTTTGATGGTTTAATTCATCAAGGACACTTATGAGCTCATTTTCAAGGTCTATTCTAGCTTCTCCATCTTCACTGTCATAGTAAACTTCTTCATCATACATGTTATCTTCTTCCTGTTTATCACAAGACATCTTATGATTCTTAAGATCACCTTAAGTTGTTAGAATTGTATAAAAGGACAAACCTATAATACCAATTTTTAGAAGAAAAATGACTAAGAGGGAGGATGAATCAGTCTTGAAAACTTTTATAACTTTTACTTTTATCATTCATGAACTATCAAAGCAATATAGTGAACTGGCAACACATCAAGAACCATTTATATGAGCATAAGATAAAATCATAACACATAGACCACTTGTTTGAATGGGAAAACCTCAAGGTGAATAAAACCCATTGATATATTCAAATTAAATATAGTCATATAAGACAAACATCAATATTTATTGAAACACCAACTTCACATAGAGCACCAACCTTAACTAGCTAAACACCAACTCAACTAGGCTTTAGCAAGCACCAAATTGCAAATAAATTCGACACAAAATCAACCACATAAAAACCTTGATCAAATTTAAAACACTTTAATACTCATACAATATATGATTATATTCTTCTTCAGCTCTTCTCCCTCTTCTATTTCTCTCAAACTACCTTCTAGGTTCCTTCGCTCAATTAGGTCTCTTTAAGACAAATTAGTTCATTTGACCTTGATAGTCATCTACAGTACCATGTTATATTTTAATTATAGTTTATGTGAACCCTTATTATGGTCTAAAATACCTATTTTATCTCTTTAAATTACTATATCCTTCGTTTCAACACCCATATTTTCTAGCTATGTAATTGGGCCTATTATGCATTGTTCTTATACTAGGCTCTTGCTCATACACCTCTTGGTCAGTCATATAAACTTTAATACTTGTATTTTAAATAAAATATGCATTAATAGATGTTAAAAACATTAATAAATCATTATAATAGGTCGTTCATAGCATATAGGATTAAAAGCACTTTTAGGTCTTGAGGAGGCCTAATTCAATTAGGCCTTCATTAGCACACATTACCATTTCAACTCCTTGGAACACTTTAAAAATCCTTAAATGGTAGTAAAATATAATATTTCACTCAAATATACCCCTAATAATGTTATCTTAGGTATATGACACCTTTTAGCTCCAATCACTAGTCGAAGCATGTCATTAACACTGTTCACAATTAGGCTTATGCATAACCAAAAAGTTTGTCTCGAACAACTGAAGCATTAAAAAAATTCCCAAACAACCATGGAAATAAATCACATATATAGAAGATAAATTACCTTAAAAACTTCACCATATTCATTATAATTCATTACATATGGCAAAAGGACTCAAATCCTTCTCTGCAAGTAGCCCACTTAAAACTGCCAACTAACCTCAAAACACAGTCAAGGAAACAATGACCTTAAACACCTGTAGGATAAATTTAAAAGAATTAAAATTTATGTATATTATCATATGATCTCATTAAAACACTCTTATTTAGATAGGTAATATCATCATATGGCAATATTGGTCTCGCAGACCAATCTCACAGTCTTGTACCTCATTATCTCCTCTAAACTAGACAGGTCAACTTATGAGAAATATTTTCATCATAACCATTGACCTCAAAAACTTATAACAAACATGAAAATGTCTTAAATTTTTTTATCAACACCTCCATGTACTTTGATCCATCCTTATTCCATGATAACACATCCCTAATCAACTTCTCACTTTTACATGGTTTTCTCACTGTTTGTATTATTATATCTGTTAGTGATTGGTCAATATTGGATGATCAATTTAGCACACATGAGGTATATAACCTGATCATAAATCACCATGGACATCAAATATATATCTCAGGCTTTTTACTCCATCCATTTAATAAATTTGACTTGGTCAACTTTGACTGCTATAGTAAATTTTTGAGAAACAAGGCCTTTCTTGTAGGTTCCACTCACTCACCTAATAAACCAATCACACCTAGAGATGATTGGGTGAGTTGAATACAACCTAAAATCAATTAAATATACATAAAAATATATTAAAATCACTTTATAACAATATATTTCACATCAGGTCATTGTTAGGGTTCTTTGAGGGTTTAAACCATCTTCCATTCTTAATGATCATTCATAAAGTTTAGCTCCTCATTCAAAAAACCAATGCTTATAAATTTGAGATAGAACCATTAAAAATATACAATTAATGTCTTAGGTTCCCATGCAGATTTTATAGTGCTAATGAACACTTAAAAGTTCTTCTCGGGTTGAGAACCCTTCATTCTATGCACACAAGAGACCTCAAAGCATTTTTTCTTGCCTTAACCTTCAGATTTTGACTTGAAACTTGGTCAAAATACTATAGATAACATGAAACACTTATTTATATGATCACATGTGAATATTGGCCTTGGAAACATAACCTCATACCCCATTAGACCATGCTCTCTTTTTTTGCTCTCTAGGCCTTAACCTGCAAGTTACATTAGGTCTTAAAATTGACCTTCTAACCATTGTCCAATCTCTCAACACCTCATATAAAAAATAAAGAAACCTATATAATTATGAAAAACTAATTTTAATCCTTCATAATGCATGATAAATCCTCATGACACCTAATTAGGTCAGGCAGGGTCTAGAGGTGGTCTAGTTACATACTAAATCTGTAGGTCCTACCCCTGTAGGCTCACTCTGAGACTCTCATGAGTGATCCAATACCTCATGTTCATGTTTAAGAAACCTAATACAACTTATTATGCCTTTGTGCATATATCTCATTGATTCACCATGCTCAGACTTTCTCACTGGGACTCTTCATGCTATGACTAGTGTCATGACTAGGCTTCTCAAGCACTTGAAACTTGACAATTGACTTTGAAACACTTCTTGATGATATTAAACCTTGATCACATGTCTTGAATGGTACTAAAAAAATATCATACCTCTTAATGATGCTATCAAACAAGAACATTCTTCAATGACCTCATGAACACCTTTCTTAAGAACCTTTGACATCAATGACAAACTTAAACAATAGGAAAAAATCTCAATAATTTGGGCCCTGTGCATTGGATAAAATATCCTTACATCAAAATGCACTTAACACATGTAACCACTTAGCCAATAGTGACAATGCCTTCCCAATTTATATATCCTGCCCAAATGGGGTTAGTACATATACTGGGGAATGAAATCCTAGTCCTTGAACCCCAAAGATTCATGGTTGGTGATCAAGATCTAATTCGTGCGACCAAAAAATAAAAAATGAAGATACTCTATCTATAATCCTTAGGGTCCCATGAATGGCAAGAGGAGAGGATATATAACATTCTCTTTAGGAAGATAACCCAAGTGTTTTTTATCACCCAGTATCCTTAAATTGGGCAAGGGGAGAACATACACACTTAATGATATTGAAAACATAACACTCAATCAAATACAAAAAAGTTCATTTTAAACACCAAATCCAAGTGTTTGTTCTTTTTGGAGCACCAAAATTAAGTGATTATGAGTGCAGGTTTGATTGATTTTGACTTTGACATGTGAAAACTTGTATAAAAATAGATTAGTAGTTTTAGATTTGATATTTTCAACGCGTGTAAGTTTTTAAAGTGAAGTAGTTAACTCTTTGTCTATGATTACACTATTCTTTAGGGTGATTCTAACAAACATGTAAGTTTTGAAAGTGAAGTAGTTAACTCTTTATCTGTGATTCCACTATTTTGTAGGGTGATTTTACCACTACGTAGAATGATTCTGCCATTTTTCAGACAAGATGATTATATTGTTACATAGAGATATTTTACTACTACATAAAGTGATTCTTCCATTTTTTAGAAAACATAAAAAAATAGAAAATAGCATTTTCATTGATATGTTAACAATTTCACTACTTATAACCACATTTTTTCTACTACTAATAATGTTTTCACTACTGTAAGAAAATCATCAGACATAAAATAGAAAAATGCATTTCCACTAATACGAATTACGTGTTTACTACTACATAAAGCATTTCCACCAATAGGAACAACACTTTTGCTATTGTGTAGAGTGTTTCCACCACTAAGAAGCACCTTTCTACTAAGCCTGCAAAATAGATAGTTAGCCAAAACAAAATCAATTCTGCCACAATACACCATGATTTCACTACTACACAAAGTGATTCCACCAATCCCTATAAATATAGTCAAAAAGGCATTTTCTCTACTACACTACATTTTCATCATTTTTACTCATTTTTCTATCATCACATAAAGCATTTTTGCCAGCAATCTAGGATGGGAACTTGGAATATTTTTAAGAAAAAAATAAGAGTATTGGTAGAAATTAGTGTTGAATTTAGGACTAAAAAGAGGATAAAAAGATGTCAATACTGATTGTGGTTGTGGTTCCCACCAAGAGTTCCATATGTAACATCATGAGATAAAGGTTAGATCCATTAATATAAAATCAAAAATCAAATTGAATTTCCACCACTAACCTAGGCATGTGTCCTTGGATTGAGCAAGACCAAGAAGAATCTAATTCGAATAAGTAATCAAACACAATTGTTATACCTTATTACAATATTATTGCTAAAATTGGGATATTGTTTTATGTAATTACAAAGGCATGCATAACATTCATAGACAATCCAATAATATATGCCCTTGCATGATTGATGTTTGGATGATAGATGATGTGGATGGTTGTTGTTGGAAGCAAAATGATTGAGAAGGGGGGGGGGGTGAATCGGTCTTTAAAACATTTCCTTATAAATTTCAATTAAACAATCACGAATTATTCAAACAATCACACATATTTAGCAAGCATAATTGTTTCAATGAATTTCTTGCTTATTATGGAAAAGAGAAACTAAATGAAAAACCTGATTGATAGTGTGCATGTTAAATTAGAAGATTGTGAAGAGCTCCTCTTTAGCTTGGGAGGATGACTTGTAGATAAGAAAGCACTAAAGCAAACTTGTTTGTTAGATAAATAGTTGGGTGGATTGCCTAGCGATAGCTAGATCCCAGAAGCGAGAGCTTCCTTCAAGGCTATCAATCCACATGTTTTAAATAATTAAGCTTATAAATAGAATATGAAAGTACTTGCATCAATGAATAAAAATGTTTTATAAATAAATACAAGAAATATTACAAGGAAATGTGTTAGAGATGATTAAATTATCAATATAATAATGAATACTGGTGTTGGAGGGTTGGGGTATGCTTCAAAAAACCATAACAGGGTCTATGAACAAGTAAGAACATAAAAAATTGGGTTTGGTTGGGTGTAAGTGGGTGAAATTAGCTTGCTAGTTTTTGGTGCCACAGTGACCATAGGTGGTTGGGATGATCACCGATGGTTAAAGTGATCGTCAGCGGTCAAGGTGACTATCAGCGGTTGAGCAGACCATCGATTTTTGAGACAACCATCGACAGTTACTATGTCTGGATCTGGGTTTATAAATTGTTATTTGATGAGATCCAAAAGATGAATTCTAAGATATGGGTAAGATTGAGGTTATTTTTAAAATGGAAATAAAGTAAATTTATGCTAGGAAATAAGTACTTATATTACCAGAAGTTGATCAGGTGGATGGTTAAGGTAGTTGGCCTATTGGTAGAATCTAGCTTGATTTTGATATAATAACGACACCTGAAGGCTTGGTGGAGAGGTGGTGGCAAATTGACTCTTTGATATGATTGTTGAATTGATAGATTATTGATGGTGATTGACCCACAATAAAGAAACTCCTAGATTCACAAGCTCTTGATGATAATTTTAGATGTTTTTTGCCTCCCAGGTCCTCTCTTCTTATAGGCATAAGCAAGAGGTGGAAGTAAAGGTTTAACTAGGTTGCCTAATTATAAATTTTCTATGCAAAGACTCACAATAGGATTTAGACAAGATATAATTAGAAAATCAAAGTGGATGGTTTGCATAATTTTGGTTAAGGAGGTGGACCCTGACTGTCGACGATTAGGGTGACCATCGACGATTAACCCTAATCATCGATAGTCAAGTGCAAAGGGGTAAAAAGGGCTAAAAGGCAAAGTTAAGCTAGTTAAAGTTAAACTTGACTATGGGTGAGCTTGATTAGGGTTTATAGGGTTAGATTCATCCTAAGAGGGTCCTAGGGTGGTCAAGGGCTACCTCAACATTCCAAATTATAATGTGCAAATTTTTGGTGTCTATAATTTGTCCCTTTTTGTTGTGCAGCTCAAAATCAACCAGCTGTAAAATAAAAACTGATATTGGTCAAAGGTCTGTTGATTGCCTTGAGTATGGGAGGAGGTGTTCCCCCTCAAACTAAGAGGTGATGAGGTGAAATAGAATTGGGTATGGGTTTGACAAGATTGGTGACAGTGATGACAAAAGTAAAGCGTTATTAAGGTGGGTGATAGGTTGGGGACTATAACACAAATAAACACTCAAAGTGTGACAAAAGGTGTGATAGCTAAGATCATGCAAAGATAAGGTTGTCATAGCTAATAATAATAATAAAGGTTAGTTCTAAGAGATAAGTGATCAGTATACCACATGTATGTGAGGTGGCTGGGTACACATGTTAGTCTCCTAAATAGGGTTCATATTTTTGATGGGTATCCAAGGCAGGAAGTGCTCCCATGAAAACATAAATAGGTCAAATGTCATGGGTATCTAAGTTAATAAGTTCTTACAAAAGACACAAATGGGTTAGGTAAGTGCAAGGTGGCACAAATTCAAAACGTGGTCAATATGGCAATGTTATTGTTGTGATCAAGGGACCAAGCACAAAGTGTTGCAAAAAGTGTGCTAGTTGGGCCAAAATGGACTAATGGCAAAGTGATGAGGTGTTTGGGTTGGGAAAAGGAGGTAGTTGTTTCCATAGGTGGTTTAGACTAAGGTGGTTTGGCAAGGGTTCAGGTAGGGGTAACTGAGTTGACTCCATATACACTAGGCAAGTGGACATCACCTACATAGTTCCATGGATGCAATATCCAAAAAAAACTTTAAGCTAAATGTAGTTTCCATGGTGAGGTAGATGTGGTCTAACAATTGGTTAGTGGCATTCAAATGGGGTGCCCCAAATTGATGTACCATGTGGTTTGGTATGGTTGAAGATACATGGATGTGATTATGGTCATGATCATGGTTATTGCTTATGTTGGGAATGGTTATGGTTGTTGTTATGGTTATGTTAAAACACATGAGATAGGTTGATTAACAACCCTAGATGGGGGAATAGAGAATATAATCAAGAGACAAATTTCATAATGAAAATATAAACTAGCCATGGTAGGTTAAGAAGAGGGCATGATGTGTCTTCATTGACAAGGACTAAAACAAAACCGAAGTTGGATTGACTTAATGAACATAAGCCCTTCAAATGCTTCACATGAGTGTTCATTAGTTGGTTAGAAAGGTGTCTTGACCATATAATGTCAAGTAAGCTCAAAAATCCATTGCATATAGGGGGATGTGGGAAAATAGAACCTTCTTGTGAGACTAGCATGCCTCTTCTATAGGTGTCCAGAGAGTCGGTATAAATAATATTATGCCAAGCTACCTAGACTGATCGATGTGAGAAGTTTACTTGTGGAAGTCGATTATGGCTTCTACCTTATCTTGTTTTTTAAAAGTTGATTTCAGCTTTGAAGATTATTTTACTTTTGATTTTATTATGATAATGGGTCTCCTACTAATTATTGTATGTGGGAAGTTGATCGATGAAGTAAGCTTCCAAGAAATTTCTATGCTTTTGACAAATGCTTACTTAACCATCTTTTGAGGGAGTGGTCTAATTTTATGTGCTTTGCTTAATGCTTTTTTATAGTTATCCTTTGAGGGAGTAGTCCACCTTATGTTTGGAAATTTTGAATAAATTATCAATATTTGTCCTTCAAGAGAGCAATCTGTGAATGTTAGGAATGACCTATGATTGCCAATTATAGGAATTTTGTTATTTTGCTTTGATTTTGGATTGACATAAACTTGTTTAGGTTGGATTAATGGTCCACCTTCACAGTGGAAAAACTAAATGCACAAGATGGTTGGTTAGGTGTAAATAAGCTTAGGTGATAATGACTAGGGAAATCCATCCTGTGAAGGCATAGAAAGTACCATGAGAACCATGCCATGCGTAGAGCTATGATAATCATTATTCAAGATTAGGATATTTCAACGATAGATAATCACATGATTCATTGTTAATCGATTGTCCCTATAATAGGGAGATGGAATGCATATATAGATTAAGGGATGAGCTTAAGTTAGACACAAGGTAAACTTGATCCCTCTGTTAGGATCTACACACACAGCTCTGATACCAACTGTCAGGATCCTCCTTAGAGTACAATTGATTACCTTTGTATAAGCAACTAAACACGAAATTGAACCAGAAGTAATAAGTAACTAGAATTCAGAATCAACAAAGAATAGATGATACGAGAAATAATACAATATGTATTCAACTCTTCCAGAAGATAATACAATGAAGAAATCACACTCTTCCCACACCTCTTGGGTGTACAATAATTCTCCCTCAAGAGTTCTCTCTCTCTCAATCAATTACAATCAATAATCAACTCAATACTGAGTTGTTGCTCCCTCCACCAATCAGTGACAATCAACCCAATGGTTGTTGTTGCCTACTACCAGTAACCCGGTGACAATCAACTCAATGGTTGCTTTGCCTACCTTACATAAACCGTGTGTTGCAGATCTTCTTGAACTTGCTACCCCACAGATCTAACTGAGCTTGCACACACACACCCATAGATCTCCTTAATCTTGCACACCCTACAGACCAACTGATCTTGCTTACCAAGCAGACCTTCTTGATCTTGCACACCCTATAGATCTAATCCTGATCTTGCTCACCTGTAGATCTTCTTGGTCTTGCACTCTTGCAGACCTCCTTCTAGATCTTAGACTTGAAGGATCTAATCCTTTAGTCCTTGATTACAATACAGCCCCATGGGTCTCTTAAATAGATCCCAAACCAAACAATAATTAGAAACACAGACTCAAGACTAAAATTAGTCTTTACATGCAAATTAACTGTCCGTCTAAAATTAGACCAGTTCTGGAAACACACAGATGATCAACGTCGATTCCTGTCTGTCTAGAGATGACTGATGTCTGTTCTTATCTGACTGATGCTGGCCCACCATAACCGATGTCAGTTATTGTGTGCTGAAGATATGATCGATGTCGGTTGGTCTGACCGATGTCAGTTACTGTGTCACTCAACAACCTCTACATTTGCATACCTGTGAAGCTTTTAACTCCACAACTTAACAATCTCCCACTTGGAGATAAACAACTGCACCTGTACCTATACCTGTACATCAACATCCTCTAATTTGTTTCTGGCTTGTATCTCCATCTTCAAGTTCAATCTTGAAGACCAACAAAAGTTGAATGAAGATTCAACTTCTCCTTTATTCTCAGCTCTGTTAACATACCTGTAGGGTTCCTATCCATATGGATCTTTTCCAGCTTCAACTGTCCATCCTCCAATACCTGTCTAATGAAGTGGTACCTAAGCTGTAAATATCTAGTTCTTGAATGAAAGGCTTAATCCTTTGCCAAATGAATTGCTCTTTAAATATCACTGTACAATCTGCAACTCTCTTGCTCCTTTCCCAACTCTTCCATAAACCAAGTCATCCATATCATTTCCTTGCTAGCCTCTATGACTGCAACAACCTTCTACAACTCTGAAATCCAGCTAACCGTCGTTCCACCAACAATGAACACATATCTTGTGGTGCTTCTCCTGCCATCCAAGTCACCTGCCATATCCAAATCTACATACCCATGTAGAGAAGTGTTTGACCCTGCATAGCATAAATACCTGCTGCTGGTCCCTCTCAGATATCTGAGAATCCACTGAACTGCTTTCTAGTGCTCCTTCCTTGGATTGGCCATAAACTTGCTGACAACTCCCACTGCTTGGGCAATATCAGGTCTAGTACATACCATGTACTCAACCTCATCATGTGATTTAGGACACTGTTATTTGCTCAGCTTAAACTATCCAACCATAGGTGTGCTTATCGATTTTGCATCCTGCAAATTGAACCTCTCCACTATCTTATTCACATAATCCTCTTGAGACAAAATCAACCTGTGATTTTCCCTGTCTCTAGAAATACTCATGCCAAGGATTGCTGCTCCTAAATCCTTCATGGCAAATGCTTGAGCTAATTTTACCTTTAGCTCAGTAATTCCCTGCATGCGTGACCCTACAACAAGCATATACACTACATACAGTAACAAGATAATGTGGCTAATATTATCCAATCTGGTAAAATAAACACAATGGTCACATTGACATTGACTAAAGCCATGCTCTGTCATAAATCTGTCAAACCTCAAACACCATTATCTTGCAACTTGCTCAAGACCATATAACCTGGCCTTCTATCTCACCTGTCCATTCTCTCCTTTCTTTAACCTGTAAATCCATTCATTTTTCAGTGCTTTCTTTTCGGCTGGCAACTCTACCAAATCCCACGTTTGGTTCTCTTCCAAGGAATCAATTTCCTCATTCATGACATGCTCCCACTGTTTCCTAGATTTTACCTGCATTGCCTCTTCAAAACTTTCTAGTTTTCCACCATCAATGAGCAATAAGTAGTATAAAGAAGGGGAATAACAAATTTGAGGCTTACTTAGCCTTTTAGACCTCCACATGGGCATTTGAGACTCATTGACAGCTTGCTATTCGCCCAAATTTCATTCTATCAGTGACCGATCCCAGTCATCTCTTGGTCTACACTCAACCAACGTTGGTTCCACCTGATCGACGTCGATTCTCACCTGACCAACGTTGATTTTCACCTACCCAACATCATTGACTTTGGTCTCCACTGGACTAATGTCGGTTCCTGCCTAATCGACGTCGGTTCTCACCTGACTGATGTCAGTATCTGTGTTTTCTTGTGAGTGATGATTTTACTTGCGAGCTCATTTTGGATCACAACCTTGTCCAAATCAACATTGCCCTGCTCAAAATTATTCAGCCTCTTGAGCTGATCTTTGTTCATCACCTTTTCATTGAAAACCAAGGCTTTCCAATTCTTAAATGTGTCAAAAACATCATATTTCCTCTTAATGCAATAAATCCATACCTTTCTTGTAGCATCATTAATGAAAGAAACATAATACTGTGATCCTCTAATAGAAGCTCGCTGAGCTGATCCCCACACGTCTGTGTGAACAAGCTCTAACTTGTGCTTCTTCTTTGTTGACCCAGTTTCAAGAAACCTCACTTTCTTTTGTTGCTTACAAAAATCTCGATCTATGTTTTTCAAATCTGAAAGCTTACCATTTGAATTAATAACATGCATTCCCTTCTCACTCATGTGACCAAGCCTACAAAGCCACATCTTTGCATCTACATCTGAAGTAGATAAAATAGAATGAGAATCAGTAATACAAGTAGATAGATAAAGTGTACCTAATTTCTTACATCTTGCTAATACAAGTGCACCCTTGGAAACTTTCCAAGATTTCGCTGTGAGAGTAACTGTACAACCCTCATCACCCAACTTTTCTGCAAAAATAAGACTCCTCTTCAGGATGGGAACATGCATGACATCCTTCAACACCCATATGTTGCCAGTCTGCAATTTCAACTGCACTTTCCCTTTGCCAACAATTTGACAAGGCTCACCATCCCCTAAATAAAAAATTTCAAAGTCTCCATGGACATAATCATGAAAAAAATTCTCTATTTGGTGTTGCATGGAAAGAGGCAACAAAATCTAAAACCCAAGATTCTACTTTATCCAAGGAACATATAAGAGCATCCCGTGCAACAATACCTACATCATTTGCTTCTTTATTTTCTTCATGCTGATCTTCTACCAGCCAACAATCTTTCTTTACATGCCCTTTCTTTCCACAATTCCAGCATAGATAATCTTCTATCTGCATCCTACATAATTGATAATTCTTGCCATTGAATTTTTCCATTCTTAGTTTACTTTCTTCTGCCATTGCTTTGCTCCCACTCAAACAGAAACCCCTGTGAGTAACCTATAATCAACAAACACTAACCTACTCTACCACTTGTTAGTGCACCTAGCTCTGATACCAACTGTTAGGATCTACACACACAGCTCTGATACCAACTGTCAGGATCCTCCTTAGAGTACAATTGATTACCTTTGTATAAGCAACTAAACACGAAATTGAACCAGAAGTAATAAGTAACTAGAATTCAGAATCAGCAAAGAATAGATGATACAAGAAACAATACAATCTATATTCAACTCCTCTAGAAGGAAATACAATGAATAAATCACACTCTTCCCACACCTCTTGGGTGTACAGTAATTCTCCCTCAAGAGTTCTCTCTTTCTCAATCAATTACAATCAACAATCAACTCAATATCGAGTTGTTGTTCCCTCCACCAGTCAGTGACAATCAACCCAATGGTTGTTGTTGCCTACTACCAGTAACCCAGTGACAATCAACTCAATGGTTGCTTTGCCTACCTTACATACACCGTGTGTTGCAAATCTTCTTGACCTTACTACCCCGCAGATTTAACTAAGCTTGCACACACACACCCATAGATCTCCTTGATCTTGCACACCCTGCAGACCACTGATCTTGCTTACCAAGCAGACCTTCTTGATCTTGCACAGCCTATAGATCTAATCCTGATCTTGCTCACCTGTAGATCTTCCTGGTCTTGCACTCTTGCAGACCTCCTTCTAGATCTTACACTTGAAGGATCTAATCTTTTAGTCCTTGATTACAATACAGCCCCATGGGTCTCTTAAATAGATCCCAAACCAAACAATAATTAGAAACGCAAACTCAAGACTAAAATTAGTCTTTACATGCAAACTAACTGTCCGTCAAAGGTTTGTTGGTACCAAAGGTCAGGTTGGGTCTCGTCGATATTAAAAATGGTGGTAGAATCTGGTTTGATATAGGATGGTTGGGTAAGTCTATGAATAATAATAAATAACTTAGAATCCAAGGGTGCAAATGGGATTTATGAGGCAAGGGAGGCCATGGTGTCGGTGAACTTGTTGGTAGATCACGGCATTGACTGGATGTGATAGTGATCAAATGATGCTAGGAGTCCATCAACTAGTTATTTGTACTACTATAAAACATCATTATTATACTAGTAAGAGCCATTGCTTTGATTTACCATAAGTTGGGAGTATCCAAAGATATTGATTATTTTGACTCCTAAGGCTGAGGTGGTTTGAAGGCCTATCACTAGGACTTCATACTTAGCAATGTTGTTGGTACATTTAAAATCAAGCTTGAAGGACAAAGGGAGAGGTTCATCACCAAAGGGGATAAGGATGATACCTGATTCCCCACCATGTTGACATTTTGATCCATTGAAGAACATGGTGACTTGATAGGTGAAGTTTTCTTGAGATAGGGCCATGATGGACTCATTGAGAAACTCAAGAGGAGGAGGTTGATTGTCTGTTAATGGTGCTTTAACCAATTGGTCAACAATGATTTACCCCTTAATTCAATTTTGTTGGAGGAACTCAAGATCAAAATCTACCAAGAGCATGAGCCACCTGGCCATACACTAGTTTTGGTACATCTTCGAGTGCATATACTTAAGTGGGTCCGTGTTGGTTATGACATAGGTTTTATGGTTAAGAAGGTAGTGGCGAAGCTTGGTGGTCATGAAGACTAAAGCAAAGTAGAGTTTCTCAATATGAGTCTACTGAGTCTCGTACTCCATAAGTGTGTGACTAATGTAGTACATGGCTTACTCTCTATGTTGTTCAACTCGATGAGCCAGCATTGCTCCTAAGGAATGGTCAGTGGTAGAGATATATAGGTAGAAAGGTTGGTCGTCCTTTAGAGGGGTAAGGATAGGTGGTGACAAAACGTACTCTTTGAGTGAATTAAAGGCCTTTTGATAGTCGTTATTCCACTTAAAATACATATCCTTCTTTAGGAGGTGGTGGAAATGTTGACATCGATCTAAAAGCTAGGAAATGAAATGACAAATGGACTGAAGCTTCCCTTGCAAGCTTCAGAGTTGTTTGAGGTTGGTAGGAGGAAGCATTTCTAGGATTGATTTGATTTTGGTGAGATAGACTTTGACTCTATGAAGGGAGATAATGAAATCAAAGAAATTTTCTAACAAGACCCTAAAAATACATTTTTTGGGGTTAAGACTGATAAAGAATCTAGAACATAAATGCTCTGATACCACTTGTGTGGGTTTAACTCCACAATAAGAGTACAATATGATTACCTTGTATAAGCAACTAAACATAGAATTATACCAAAATGAACAAGTAACTAGAATTCACAAATGACACATAATATGAGAGACAATACACAATCTTGTATTAATACTCATCCAGAAAGAAAATACAATAAAGAAGATGCCACTTCTTCTCACACCTCTGTGAGGCTTCCCACACCTCAAGGGCTCCCAGTAATTCTCAATTAAGAGTTCTCTCTCCTACCAAAAATGGTCCCAACACACAACTCAAACATAGAGTTAGTGTTCACCTCCAACCAGTCAGTAATAACACTGCCAGTACACAAGTACTCAAAGTACTTCAAGTAGATCTCCCATGAACTTGCAACAACCTACAATCCAAATGATCTTACTTACCATGTAGATCTATCATGAACTTGCAACAACCTACAATTCAAATGATCTTAAAATTGGAAGGATCTACTTTGCCTTCCTCTATTGCTCTCATTACAATACATGCCAATGGGTCTATAAATAGATCCCATACTAAACAATAACTTAGACTTCTAATTTATAATATTTAGACACGCAGCTCAAGACTCAAAATAGTCTTTACATGCAAACAACTAGTTCAACAAACTAACTATTCATGCAACGAATAGTTCTGGAATCGCACAAGCGATCGACGTCGATCGCTGTCTGACTGGAGGTGATCGACGTCGGCCAACTCCTACTGATGTCGGTTGCCTTCTGCACTATAGATGATTGACATCAGTTGCGCTGCCAACGCTGGTATCTCTAAAACTCAGCAACCTCCTCCATGTCTACATCAGTGAAGCATGTAGCTCCACAACCTAACAATCTCCCACTTAGAGATAAACAACTACAATTGTACCTACACTTGTACATCATCTAGTTTGTTTCTTGGCTTTGTATCCCTCTTCAAGATCACTCTTGAAGACCAACCACCACAAATCCTGTGGTGAACCTCCTGTCATCCAAATCACCTGCCACATCCGTATCTACAAACCCATGTAGAAAAGAACTTGACCCTGCATAGCATGTGCACCTGCTGTTGGTCCCTCTCAGATACTTGAGAATCCACTAAACTGCCCTCTAGTGCTTCTTTCTTAGATTGGCTCCAAACTCACTGACAACTCCCACTGCTTGGGAAAACTCAGGTTTAGTACACATGTACTTAACCTCATTATGTGAATCTAGACACTGTTCATAGAACTGTCCAACCATCGGTGTGCTAACCGGTTTCACACAATCATCTAGAGACAAAATCAATCTGTGACCTTCCATATCTCTAGAACACACTCATGCCAAAGAATCTTGCTGCTCCCAGATTCCTCATGACACACCTCTGAACTAACTTTACCTTTAATTCAGCAACTCCCTACATATGTGACCCTGTAACAAGCAATCATACAGTAACAAGATAATGTAGCTAATATTATCCAACTTGGTAAAGAAAACACAATGGTTAAACCTCCATTGTCCTACAACTTACTCAAGACCATATACCCTGGCCTTCCATCTCACGTGTCCATTCCCGCTCTTCTTTATCTTAAAAATCCATTTGTCTTTCAGTGCTTTCTTCCAGCTGGCAAATCCACCAAAAAAATCCCGTTTGGTTCTTCTCTAAGGAATCACATTCCTCATCCATGCCAATCTCCCACTGTTTCCTGGATTCTACCTGCTATGCTTCTTTAATAACTTCCTGGTTCTTGACCATCAGTGAGTAAAAAGTAGTGTAAAGAAGGGAAATGACAAACTTGAGGCTTACTTACCCTTTCAGTCTTCTATATGGGTGCTTGAGACTCCTTGATAGCTTGCTGTCCACCCAAAATCCATCTCAGTGACCGATGTCGGTCACATCTCAGTCTACACCTGACCGACATCAGTTCAATGCGACTACCTCATCGCCGACATCGGTTCCCCCTGACTGATGCTGGTGTTTATTTGTCTAGAGTCATCGACGTCAGGCTACACATAGCCGACGTCAGTCCCTGTCTAGATGTTGACGCCAGTTTTCTAATCGACGTCGATCTCTATGTTTTACTTGTGAGTGATGACTTCTACCCACGAGCTCTTTTTAGATCAAACCCTTGTCCATATCAACCTTGCTTTGCTCAGAATTCTTCAGCCCCTTGTGCTGATCTCTGTTCGCCATCTTCTCCTTGAAAACCAAGACTTTCTTGTTCTTGTCACGAACATCAGATTTCTCAAAAAATGTCACTTTCTTCCTTTGCTTACAAAAATCTTGCTCCATGCCTTTCAAATTTGAAAGAATACCCTTTGACTCAAGAACATGCATCCCCTTCATATTCATGTGACCAAGCGTATTAAGTCACATCTTCAAATCTACAACTGAAGTAGATAAACCAGAAGGAGAATCAGTAATACAAGTAGATAGATAAAGCATACCTACTTTCTTACCTCTTGCTACAACAAATGCACCCTTGAAAACTTTCCAAGAGTCCGCTGTGAGAGTTACTGTGCAACCCTCATCACCCAAATTTCCAATAGAAATCAAATTCCGCTTCAGGACTGGGACATGCATGACCTCCTTTAACATCCATGTGTTGCCCATCTGCAATATCAGCTTCACTTTCCCTTTGCCAACCATTTGACAAGGTTTACCATCCCCTAAATAAATTTCTCCAAAGTCTCCCTGGACATATTCATGAAAAAATTCCCTATTTGGGGATGCATGGAAAGAGGCACTAGAATCTAAAACCCAAGATTCTACTTTATCCAATGAACATACCAGAGCATCCTGTGAAACAAAATCTACAACATCTGCTTCTTCATGTCCTTCATGCTGATCTTCACCCAACCAACAATCTCTCTTTACATGCCTTTGCTTTCCACATTTCTAGCAAGTTATTCTGCCATACCTAGACTTGGATCTCCTGCCTATCTTTGACCTTGATCTCCCATGCTCGATCTTCTCTCTTTGCCTTCCCCTACTTTCAACACTCAAAGCATTCCCTGATGATTCACCTGTGCTTTTCCAACAAATTTTTTCATTCAAGATTACACTCACAAAATCATCAACTTTTAAGATCTTTGAAGCAGATGTAGTATTACTAACTGCCATTACCAAACTCTCCCAACTTTCAGGTAATGAGCATAAGATTAAGAGAGCCTTAATTTTATCATCAAAAACAATATTGACTGAATTTAACTAGTTTACCAAACCATGGAAATCACTAAGATGATTATGAACAGATCCACCTTCCAACATTTACAAATTAAATAATTGCTTCATACGAAATACCTTATTCGAAGCTGAGGGTTTTTCATATAAATTTGCCAAAGATTCCATCAACTCTACCATTGTCTTAGCCTGTGATAAGTTGGAAATCACAGATGATGCAAGACTCAACCTTATAGATCCCAGAGCCTTCCGATCAAGAACCTCCCATTCTTCATCCTTCATATCCGTGGGCTTGCATGCAACACCACCCAACGGTAAGTACAAATCTTTTTGATATAGATAATCTTCTATCTGCATCTTCCATAATTGATAATTCTTGCCATTAAACTTATCTATTCATAGCTTACTTTCTTTTGCCATTGCTATACTCTCACTCAAACAGAAACCCCTGTGAGTGACCTGTAATCAACAAACACTAACGAAATCTTATACAACCTATTAGTAACCCAACCAAAAGCTCTAATACCAATTGATAAGAAATCTAGAACATAATTGCTCTGATACCACTTGTCAAGATCCAACTCCATAATAAGAGTACAATATGATTACCTTGTATAAGCAACTAAACACAAAATTATACCAGAATGAACAAGTAACTAGAATTCACAAATGACACAGAATATGAGAGACAATACACAATCTTGTATTAATACTCATTTAGAAAGAAAATACAATAAAGAAGATGCCACTTCTTCTCACACCTCTGTGAGGCTTCCCACACCTCAATGGCTCCCAGTAATTCTCAATCAAGAGTTCTCTTTCCTACCAAAAATGGTCCCAACACACAACTCAAACACAGAGTTAGTGTTCACCTCCAACCAGTCAATAATAACACTGCCATTACACAAGTACTCAAAGTACTTCAAGTAGATCTCCCATGAACTTGCAACAACCTGCAATCCAAATGATCTTACTTACCATGTAGATCTACCATGAACTTACAACAACCTGCAATTCAAATGATATTACAATTGGAAGGATCTACCTTGCCTTCCTCTATTGCTCTCATTACAATACATGCCAATGGGTCTATAAATAGATCCCATACTAAAAAATAACTTAGACTTCTAATTTACAATAATTAGACATGTAGCTCAAGACTCAAAATAGTCTTTACATGCAAACAACTGGTTCAACAAACTAACTGTTTGTGCAACAAACAGTTTTAGAACCACACAGGCGACTGATGTCAGTCACTGTCTGACTGGAGGTGACCGACGTCCACTGACTCCTGTCGATGTCAGTTGCCTTCTGCACTATAGATGACTGACGTCGATTGCGCTGCCGATGCTGGTATCCTTAGAACTCAACAACCTCCTCCATGTCTGCATCAATGAAGCTTTTAGCTCCACAACCTAACAAAAACATACGTGATAGTGGATGAGGCATTAAAATATGATCTTAAGAATGACTAAGTGATGTTTTTAGAGTTTAGATTTTTTGAGAAGGTCATCCACATATAATTCTATGATCTTATGGATAAGGTCATGAAAAATATAGGTCATGGTATGCTAGTGGGTTGCACCAGTGTTCTTTAACTTGAAAGGCATGTCTCTATAGCAAAGGTTCCCCAAGGGGTGGTAAAGGTGGTTTTGTGTTGATCTTCAGGGGTGATTATGGCCTTATTGTAGCCTAAAAATCCATCTATGATAGATAGCATCTCTTGGTCAGTTGTAACATCAACAAGTTGGTCATTACTAGGTAGAGGAAATTCATCCTTGGGGCAGGTGAAGTTGAGGTCATGAAAGTCCACACAAATGCGTAGTCCCCTTATGGCTTCAGTGATAGGTACAACATTTGATACCCATTGGGGTAAATCAATGGGTTGAATGAAGCTGACAAATAAAAGAAGCTGAAGCTCTTTTTTGATAAGAAGGGCTATGTGGGGATGTATGCATCTAACTTTTACTTGACAGGCTTGACATCACGATGAGTGACTATGTTATGGGTAGAAATGGTGAGGTCAATTCCAAGCATATCACTATAAGACCAAGTGAATGCTATGTTGTGGTCTTGGAGGAAAGAGGGGAAATCTTGAAGTTCTTCGACATTCAATGATTGGCTGATTTTGACAATGTGGGGGTTATCCAAAGTACCCAAGTTGATATCCATGGTGGATTCATTCAACATAGTTGAAGACTTGGGAGGAAGGGATTTATGGATTGAATAATCCGGGGTGCCAAGGTAGGTGAGGATAGAATCATCATCCTGACACTAGATAGTGTTAATGGTAGGAGAGTCTTCTATTATTTTAGTATGGATCCAAGGGATGGTTATGATTTCCCCTCCTTGTGATAATTCAAGGGTCTAAAGTTGATCATGTTGATGAAAAAAAATTAGGTGGGATGATGTCATCATCCTCACATGTAATTGGAGTTGAGGTCTATGAGGAAGGGACACCCTCCTCAACAATTGTGGGTATGGGTTGTTTGACTTTGTTCTTATTAAGCAAGATGAAACCAAGCCCATGATTTTCTCATGAGGTTTCTTGGTCTCAATGGATACTAACTCATGTGGGTCATGCTCATATCATCCAAGACCAAAACCTTTCCAAGCACACGAATGGAGGTATGTCTTGGTGAAACTTGGTTTATCAAGGTAAGAGAAACTAGTGGTGAATGGTTGAGGTGGAATGGAGATGGTAGAATCACTGAGGGATTTATCAAGTCCCCTATAGATGAAATGGGTCTAAAAATGGGGAAGTCTAAAGGGGATGATTATTTTGATATTGGGGTCATATCCCAATTGGTTGGTAAGTTTCCCATACTCATGAAGAGTAGGGAAAATATCCAGGGTGAGAAGGTGGTAGTCCCCCAGCAAAAGGTGATGGAACATTGATTCCAAATGGTCTATGGTAGGAATTTGAAGTCAAAGTATAGAGAAACTAGTTGATGCCTCATTGGTGGAGGGGGATATTATATCTGCTTTGGTGGTTTAAGGTTGGGTTTAGCTGTTGAAGGTGTGCTGGATAGGGGTATGAGGACATCATTGGGGTGGTAGGTCATGTTGCATGTTAAGAAAGGACTTGGGTCAGCTTGGATGGTGATGACTTAGTCATCATGCTTAAACTTAATGCAACAGTGGAGGGTAAAGGGAACATAACCCATGAAACAAATCCAAGGTCATCCCATCAAGATATTGTATTAGAATTCACCTTCTATAACATAGAATAGTTCATGGAGCATGCAGGGTCTTACATAGATATGAAGGATGATAGTTCCCAATGTAGTGGCCATGGTATCATTGAAGGAATGAAGGATGACCAAGGATTCAGACATGACCTTATTTGGAAAGTTGAGTTGGTTGTAGGCATGAGAGGAGATGATGTTTATGCCAGCTCCCCCATCAATCATGATCTATTTGACGTGGGTTTGGTTAATGTAGGCAGTGATGAAGAGAGGAGGATCTAGGTCCTCAAGATAGATGAAGGGTATTTATGAATCCTTAAGGGTAACAAGGTTGGAAATATAAAGAACACCAATGAAGGTGTATAGAGGTTAGGGGTCCTTGAGTTGGACCTCAATGGATTGCAAATCCTCTATTAGTGCTTGGCAGTGATGGGGAGAGATAGAGATCAACTCGTACAAGCTCATCTTCATCAAAGTCTGATGAAACATAATAACACAATATATATATGGGAAAAAATCAAGGGGAAAAACCCATTGATATCTACAAATGGACTACATTCTTATAAGATAAACACCAAATTTAGTGAAGCACCCACTGCACCTGGAGCACCAACTTCAACTAGTTAAATACCAACTCAACTAGGCTTTAACAAGCACCAACTCGCAAGGAGGCACCAACCCCATAGATGACTCATCACAAACTTAGCTACCTAATTTATTTTATCACCTTTAGGACAAATTATTTCTCAACCAACTGATGATGACCACCTCTTCATCTCTTCACACTCTTATCCTTCTCAAACTACCTTCTAGGCCTCTTCGCTCAATCAGGTCTCTTCAAGACAAATTAGGTCATTTAACCTTGATATTCATACATATAACCTATGTAAAATATTCATCATAGATTCTCTATCCTCTTTTATGGTATATAATACCTCCTTTTTCTCTACAATCTATTACTTTATTCACTTGTTCTCTACACACTCCATGGGCCTAAAACTACCTTGTATATATAAAAGCCTCTTACTTATATACTTCTTAGTCAGCAATACACACTTGCCCAGTTTTATTTTAAATATGATAGGTCTTATTAAATTCCACACACATGAATCAAACATTACAATAGGTTAGTCAAATCATGTAGGACCAAAACCTCTTTTAGGCCTTAAGGAGACCTAATTCAATTAGGCCTTCATTAGCACACATTACCCTTTAATATTTTTGGAGCATTTTAAAACTTCATATATGGTAGGAAAACTTCATATGAAACTCAAATAGACCCATAATAAACTCATATTAGGTCCATGATGCCTTTTATGTCCAACCACCACTTGAAGCATGCCATTAGTAACGTTCACAATTAGGCCTGTGCATACCTAGAAAGTTTATCTTGAACTACTAAAGATAAAATACAAATTAGCTAAAAAAACATGTAAAAAAATCATATGTTTATAAACCTCATGACCTAATTGTAATCACAAACTTAATTAGATACTTGAACTTAGGATATACAGGCTCAAACTCTTCTCTCTAAAATGCTTACTCTAAATTGCTAACTAGCCTCAAAACACATTCATGAAAACTTGAACTTATGACACTTCAAGGAACACAATCAAAGAATTTAAATTCATGATAATTATCATAAAATATCCTTATAGAAACCTTCAACAAAATAATAATAATCTCTAGTGACAATTATTGGTCTTGTAGACCAATTTGTTGACCTTCTCTCTCACAGAGCTCACTTAGCCAGTCAAGCCATTTTGGCTTCAAAATTTGTATTACTTTCACTGAGCACCAAAAATTATACAAAGAAGTTAATGGAAATAAAAGTACAAAATAGAAACACAATGTATATTATATGATTCAAATCAGGGCATAGAGTCTCAAACTCATCACTATAACTTGCTTGCCCATAACTACCAGTTTACCTTAAAACATAGTCATGGTGATAATGACCTTCAATAACTTGTATGACCATTTCAAGATAATATTAATGCATGTGGATGATAATATGAGATAATTACACCATTTTTATATATAAATATAACATGGTCAAATGAAAATATTGGTATTGTAGACCAATCTCATGTCCTCACTGTACACAGACCTCACTAAGCTAAACAAGTCAACTTGTGAGAAACTTTTTGCTATATATAATGATATCCAAAAATTATATCCAACATTAAAATTCCTTAAAATTATTTTAAAATGTATACATTCAGTTGGATTCATCCCTATTCCATGATAACACATCCCTAATTATCTTCTCACTTCTACCTGGGTTTCTTAATGTTTGCACCATTAGACCTTTTAGTGATAGGTTGTCTTGCATTATCAATTTGTCACACATAAGAGATATAACTTGTCTATAATCATTCATGGAAAAAAAAATAAAAGTCTCAAACTTTGTCTTCCATCCATTTAGCAACTTTAACTTGGTTAACTCTGACTACTATAGTAATCTCTCAGAAACTTGCACTTTCTTGTAGGGTCTAGTAACACACCTGACAAACCAATCACACTTGGAGGTGCCTGATAGGTTGAATATAACCTATAGTCACTTATATATACATACCAATCCAGTATAAGTACTTTAGAATAACTTTTTTCATATGGGGTCACTATTAGAGTTCTTTGAGGGTTTGAACCATCTTCCATTGTTAGCAATCATTCATAAAGCTTAGCCCCTCATTCCAAAAAATAATGCATTTAAATTTGACCTATGAAACTTCCCCATCTACCATGAATATCATATGTTCTCATGTAGAGGTTACACATGCCAATGAACACTTGAATGTCTTTCTCGAGTTGAGAACCCTTCATTATGTGCATATAAGAGACCTCAAAACCACTTTTTATGCCTTATATTGCAAACCATGACCTCAAACCATATGAACATGATTTATAAAACATATAATGCCTTTTTACATGCTCACATACACACACTTGCCTTGAAAATTGATCCTGATACCCCATTAGGCTTACTTTCTCTCTTTGCTTGTTTAGACCTTGACCTACAAACCATATTATACCTTAAAGCTGACCTTCATGACTCTTTAAAACAACTATCCAACTCAATTAAATTCTCACACATCTCACATTATCATAAAATTTCAAACATCCTTCATATGCCTTGACAATAGATCATGATGCCTTATTAGGCCAAGTAGGGTCTAGAAGTGGTATAGTTGCATACTAGGTTTGTAGGTCCTACCCCTATAGGTTCACCTTGAGACTCATATGAGTGCTTCAATTCATCATATACATGCTCAATCAGATTTATACAACCACTCATGTCTATGTGCACTTATCTCACCAATCCACCATGTTGAAACCTTCTCACTAGGATTTTACAAGCTATGACTAATGTCATGACTAGGTTTCTCAAGCACTTAAGGCTTGAAAATTGATATTGAAACACTCTTTGATGATTCTAAAACTTTCTCACATGAATTACATGCTCTTAAAATAATTCCATACCTTTTTACATACCTCTTCATGCTCATCATGAACATGTTTATGATAAGACTATGCTTGTTATGACTAGGCTTCTCAAGATACCTTGTACTCAAAGATCGATACTCAAACATGTTTACGTCAATGAAGATATCAAATAGTAAAATTCATCAGATATCACTCTTACATCACTACAACAACCTTATCAATAGCCAATAAAATAATCATTCACTTGCCTTCAAATTTTATCTCAATAAAAAGACATTAGGTTGCCTTCTTGTCACATGACTTCCTTGTCACATCAAGCACACAAGCTCATGTCTCACAAATCATTCACTGTGCATATTCACCAAATGCACCTTGACATTAATGAAATCAACCTTGACATCAATGACAACACTTCTCAACAAACTCCCCCTTTGTCATTGATGACAAAACATTCTTCAATCTAATCACTCTTATCTCCCCCAATCTGGTCAATCTCTCTTCTTGAACTTTCTCTTCCTTTGACATTAATGACAAGGTCTTTCATAAAATTCCATCTAGAATCACACCTTATTACAACATAGGCTCAACACACAGAATGCGATGTATTATAGAAACATGTACCTCCTTCAAATGAACTCAAATCTTAAGATCATTTACCTTATCCTTGACATGACTGATATGATAAAAATCTTTGATCACACAATAGGACACCATATTATTGTCATCAACTTCACTTGGAGATTATGAAAAACCTGGATAGCTTACCCTCAAACCAAACATTCGTCATGATTTTGCTAATTGAATAATGTCTCCATGAAGCCTAATGGAGTCACCTCTTTCCATAAAGCACTAAAACAACATAAGTTCAGAATATTCCTAGATCTCAATGCTCTCACAAGGATTAATATCCTATAGTATCCTTTTATGCATTATTGACAATATAGGATTGACTTCTTCATCAACCATTTGATCATCAATATGAGCTGACAATAAACATTCCTAACTTTATTTATCATCTGAAGTATGCTCTATCATAGCAAACATTCCATTTGAGCTTGTAGACTGATCATGACTAACCTTTATTGTCTTTGGTTTCCACACAATCATTTGCCTTCTCTTTTTCACTCTAGGGGCTTCAAAAAACAAACCACCTTATTCATATCTCTTGACTGATGTGAATTGTGAATCCTTCCATACTCCCATGAATACTAATTCTTGGAGGGTCTTCTACACTCTCTTGCTCTATGACCAAATTGACTGCGTATAAAATAGTAACCATTTAATGAATTACCATGCCTCATAGCATTAGGTTGTCTAATTGTTATTTTCATGTTACCTTCTTGTCTTCATTAGATTTCTCCTTGACTTGAGATGCCACCTTTTGGTCTTCTTTTAAACCAAGACCTGTCTTATCACTTGCAGACTTTTAACCACTCAAAAAGTCATCTAGAGCCACAATGATCCTTTAAAACTTCACAAAGGTTTTCACCTTGATATATGCTTGATCCAACTCAGATTTAAGGGATTCCACTTTAGTTTCATACCTAGTGCATTCTTCCTCTTTAGATTTTAAGCTAGCAATGATTATCTCCATCTGTGATTCAATCTAATTGATGCTCTTATCATACTCTTTGGATGTGTTACTCAAACTCTCCTCAAGCAAACCAATCTGCTCTTCATAGTCTTTAACTAATGATCTTAGTTTGTGATTCTTTCTTTTTTGTAATTTTAACTCCTCTAGATCACTTACCAATTCTACTTCAAGGTTCACTTTAGTTTCTTCTTCATCTGATTCTACATTAACCATAAGGCCTTTCCCATTTGAGAAATACTCATTGTTTGATTCTATGACTATGAATAAGGTTTCATCATTTTCATTTTCATGTTCATTACTTCCATCATCATTATCAGATGTACTTATGTCACTTACATTAGATGAGTTATTGTCTTTTTTGGTGTAGAAACTTATCTTGTTCTTGAATGGCCCTTTCCTACCTTCATACTTCCTAAAATCTTTCTTATTCTTGTCAGGCTTATAGACCTTCCTATCATCTCCACGATGTTCATCATGTTCTTCATCATGCTCAAATTTATCCTTTATAGGAAACTTGGATGTAAAGTGACCAATCTTACCATATTTGAAACATTTGAAAGGAAACTTACCCTTGTAATTACTAGATCCAAACCTCAATTTCCTTGAAAACATGGTTATTAGTTGATCATCATCAATATCTGAGCATTCTTCATCCTTAACCTTCTTGAATCTTAGGCCTACTTCAAAGGACCTACTCTAATACCAAATGTTAGAATAAAAATGACTGAGAGTGGGGGGGGAGGGGGGGTGGGTGTGGGCCAGTGAATCAGTCTTCAAAACCTTTCCTTATCAAATTCACTTAAACAATCATGAATTATTCAAACAAGCACATATATCTAGCAAGTATAAGCACCTTTCCACATGAACACAACATATATGTGTGAAACCCTCAAGGGGAAGAAAACCCATTGATATGTACAAATGGACTACAATCCTATAATACAAACACCAAATTTAGTGAAGCACCCACTTCACATGGATAACATAATGCCTTTAAATTTGAGATAGGACCCTTACCCATATACCATGAATAACATAAGTTCTCATGTAGATGTTACATGTGCCAATGAACACTTGAAAGTCCTTTTCAGGTTGACAATCATTCATTGTGTGCACATGAGAGACATCAAAACCACTTTGTATGCCTTATCTTTCAAATCATGACCTTAAACCATGTGAACATGCTTAAGACAACATTTAATATTTCTTTCCAAGCTCGCATACACACACTTACCTCGAAAACTGATTCTAATACCCCATTAAGCTTACTCTCTTTCTTTTCTTGCTTAGACCTTGACCTGCAAACCACATTAGTCCTTGAAACTAACCTTAATGCCTCTTTTAAATCACTCTCCACCTCAATTAAATGCTCACACAACATATCATATTCTCAAACAATTTCTAATATCCTTCATATGCCTTGACAACATATCATGATGCCTTATTAGGCCAAGCAAGGTCTAGAAGTGGTCTAGTTACATACTATGTTTGTAGGTCCTACCCATGTAGGCTCACCCTGAGACTCATATGATATATCCAATGCCTCATACACATGATCAAAAAACTTTATACAACCACTCATGCCTATGTACACTTATCTCACTAAGCCAACATGCTCAAACCTTCTCACTAAGACTTTACAAGCTATGACTAGTGTCATGTCTAGGTTTCTCAAGCACTTGAAGCTCGATAACTAATCTTGAAACACACTTTGATGTTTATACACCTTGATCACATGCCTTAAATTTTATTTCAATAATGTCATGCCTATATGCATACCACTTCATGCTTACCATGCACATGCTCATGACGTGACTATGTTTGTTATGACTATGCATCTCAAGATACTTTATACTCAAAGATTAAAACTCAAACATGATTACCTCAATGAAGCTATCAAAAAAAAAAAATCATTAGACAAAACTCTTACACCACTAAAATAACCTTGTCAATAACCAATAGAAGAATCATTAGGTTTCCTTTAAATTATCTCTCAACAGAAAGATATTAGGTTGCCTTCTTGTCACATGACTTCCTTGTCACATCAAGCACACAAGCCCATGTCTCATAGACCATTCACCATGCATCTTCACCAAATGAACCTTGACATCAATGACAACACTTCTCAATATTTGTAGCTTTGTGTGAATATTTAAAATACATTTTGTTATCGATTAAAATCTTTTTGATAATGAAAGGTGGTCCTTCCATTTAAGTATTTTTTGAGTGATTATGAATCATTGGATGAAGGTCCAAATAAATGGACAAAAAGATGTCCCATATCTCATTTAATGCCATTTGTGAAGTGTGTAAGAGCATGCAAGTAAATATACTCATGAAATTTTGGAGTGTGTAAGATCATGTCATAGACCTTGCTTGCACACTTTTATCCTTGCATTGAATTTTCCATGTGGAGGACACTTGACTTTGGAATATGATTTATAAATTTCCAAGTGGTGAGTGATGTAGGTAATTATGATTTATTAAATTTTGGTAAATATGACATGTGCATTATGTGTAATTTCCCATTAGTAAATTAGTTAATCAAAGACAATTAGCTAATAAAAATTGATCAGGATGATGTGGTCTATTTTGCAATGTTCCCTCATCATTGGTTATTTGACTTAATTGAAGTAGTGTGATGTTTATAAAGGAACTAGACGTTTCAAAATGTTGTTGATAATTTTGTTGTCACGATGCTATGCATTTTCCATATTAAGGACATGATATCATGATTTAGGATAAAACTTATAGTTATTTTGATGATTTCATATGTTCAAAGTATTTGATGTTGAATTGTTTATTGATGCATAAACTCAATTCAATAGTTAATGATGACACCAAAGTGGCAGAAATAAAATGTCTACAGTTGGTACCAAAAAAAGATGGGGCTTAGAGACTTTGTATTGAATTTTGAGCACTAAATAAATACACCATCAATGATAAGATCCTTATTCCAATGATTGATGGGATATTATATGAATTGCATAGAGCCAAATTATTCTCAAAGCTTGAATCTAGGTAAGGCTATCATCAGATCCACATCAATGAAGCAGATATTCTTAAGATAACCTTTCAAACTCACGATGACCATTCCAAATTCATCATTATGCCATTTGGCCTCACCAATGTACCATTAAAATTTCAAGGCATAATGAATAAGATATCATTACCATTTATCCATAAATTCATCTCGGTATTCTTTGATGTCATTCTTATTTATAGCTACACATGGGAGAAACATCTACTACATTAAGAACAAACCTTGCAAATCCTTTCGAATTAAATAATTATATGTTAAATGGTCAAAGTAAAATTTTGGCTAAAAGGAAATTAAGTGTCTATGACACATCATCTCTGAGGAAGGATTCAAAGTGGATTAAAAAAATGAGGCTTTAAAAAATTGGCCTAAACCCAAAACACTCAATAGACTTTGTAGATTTTTAAGCCTCACTGGATATTATCAAAAGTTAGTCTACGAATATGGGAAAATTATAGCTCCATTGACGACCATGTTGAAAAAAGATGTCTTTCATTGGTTAAAGGTAGAAGAAATAACCCTAACACTTCTTGAGCATGCAATATGTACTTCACCAGTTCTAATTATGCCTAACTTCTCCAAACCCTTTGTCATTGAAAGTGATGCATCAAGAAGTGGTACTAGAGTTCTCTAAGTGTAGGAACGCCAACCCCTCACCTTCACTAGCAAAAACTTATAATGAAAAACTTCACCCACTCAAATTATGAGAAGTAAATGCTATCCATCCTTCATGCAGTAAATAAGTGGCACCCATACCTAGTCAAGAGACACATCCATCAAAATTGATCATTATAGTCTCAAATACTTATTAGAGCAAAAAGTGTCTTCACCCAAGCCACAAAGTGGGTAAGCAAGCTAATGGGTTATGACTATAATATTATTTATAATAAAGGTAAGAATAATGTTATTGTAAATGTATTGTCTCATAAGTGCGACGAATAAACAAATTTATGCACACTATCCTTCCCCACTCTAGAATAAGTGCAAAAGTTACAATAGGAATGGTCCCAAGAAGCCCAAATTTAGTGGATCATCTAGCAACTTTTCATAATCCTTTGTCTCAACTAAATTACTCTTGGGATGGTCATTATTTATGGCATAAAGGTCATCTAGTACTCATGCCCAAATCAACATTACGAGAGAAAAAATATATTGGATCTACATGCCTCACCACCTAACTTCTCCAAACCCTTTGTCACTAAAAGTGATGCCTCAAGAAGTGGGACTGGAGTTTTCCAAGTGTAGGAATGCCAACCCCTCACCTTAAATAGCAAAGAACTTATAAGTAAAAACTTCACCCACTCAAATTATGAGAAGTAAATGTTATCCATCCTTCATGCAATAAATAAGTGACACCTGTACCTAGTCAAGAGACACATACATCAAAATTGATCGTTATAGTCTCAAATAATTATTAGATAAAAAATTGTCTTCACCCAAACAACAAAGTGGGTAAGCAAGCTAATGGGTTATGACTATAATATTAGCTATAATAAAGGTAAGAATAATGTTATTTTAAATGCATTGTCTCATAAGTATGACAAATAAACAACTTTATGCACACTATCCTTCCCCACTCTAGAGTAGGAGCAAAAGTTATAATAGGAATGTTCCCAAGATGCCCAAATTTAGTGGATCATCTATCAAGTTTTCATAATCCTTTGTCTCAACTAAATTACTCTTGGGATGGTCATTATTTATGGCATAAAGGTCATATAGTACTTATTGTTCCCAAAATTTGTCACTCATTTTTGGGGACAACATATCAACTATTTTGGTCCTGCAGGCCAAAATTCTCTCTTCCCTTCTCAAAAAATGTTTTGAGAGCTCAAGTTCTTCAATTATTCAAGCATTTTCAGCTAAGAAACTCGCAGGTTCAATAGGTTCAACAACTTCAACAGGCGGGCTTTCGTAAAGAAACAAGTTCCAAACACTTAGGCATTTCAAGGCTGGTTCAATGCCAAAGTTCAACCAAAAAGTCCATCGACATGCTTCAAACAAATAGAATGAACCATTGAACCATTGAACCATTGAACCCCACCTCCAAAGGTTCAAAGGTTCAACAACATCGGTAGACCTCAAAGAGTTAAGCACTTCGGCAAGTTCAAAAGTTTAATGGCTTTGAAAAGTTCAATAAATTTTGCAGACTTAAAGAAAAGAAGGATCTAAAGAGTAAAGGTTGAACGGTTAAACCGTTGAACCTTGAACAAAAATGATTCAACGAGTTCAAAGGTTCAACAAGTTCAATATGATCAAAAGACTTGAATGAAAGAATACTTTGAAGAAGAAAGATTAAACCGTTGAACCATTGAACCTTGAACTAAAAGAGTTCAATGGGTTCAAAGGTTCAACGAGTTTAACAGAAAAGAAAAGGATCCAGAAAGTTTGAAGGAACAAAAGATTCAAAGAAAGAGAATGAACTGTTGAATCTTGAACCAAAATGGTTCAAAGTTCAAAGGTTTAAAGTTGTTCAAGTGACTAAGTGATCATGACGTCCCCACAGATCTCAAATTCAAGGTAATAAAATATTTGATGATTTTCAAATATGGCACAGACCTTGTGAACAAATTCAATGCCCAGCCAAAGAAGAAGTTGAAGGAGCCAGTAGAAAGTGAGAAGATAGCCATGAGAGCTCAGATCGCCAAGGAAGGACAAGACGTGGTGAGGAAAAAGAGAACAAATGTAAGAAATCTAGAAATATCTGCAGGAGAGTTATTTCTGGTAGGTGAAATAGTCCACCAAGTAGACATCTAAGTGCACAAACATTCAAAGGCACAACCTATTTTTCTCCCTTTGAATAAAAGTGAGTGGATAGCTACGTACTTATCTGGAAAATAGACCAGATGACCCATGCTGAGGAGAAGACATTTGAGATGAATTGACACACCATAGTTAAGGCCGACGCCTTGTTTTAGCATGGCCCCCTGACAAAACTAAAAATGCATTCAAGGCATTGAATGCACAGCATGGGCCATTCCATGAAACAAAGCGTGAAGTATTTCTTGGCTGCTATATATTGTAATCTCTCTTATTGTTTTAAGGAGATCTCTCTGATATAGAAGTGAAACTCTGCCCAAATTGAAAGGCATTTCCTGAGACTTTGAGCTTAGATTGTTAATCATATTTTGTTATATGAATGAGAAAGCAAGTTACTTTCAGACTTTGTGGTGTAATAACTTGTGTTATTTAAGGGATTTTTCTTATGTTTGTCTCCTAGATGCAGTCTTGTCCATTTAATTTTAACAAGCAGAACTAGTGGAAGTAACCAGGAAGGTGTCCTGAAGCTGACTGTGGAGAGACTTTGTGCTGCCACAATTGTCTTTAGTTTGTTTATTTTTTTGTTTCTATGTAAAGGACCTTGGGATGACTTTATGCCCTCATTGTCCTTCATATATTTCACTCCTTAGTAGTTGAGGTGGAGACTTTGTGCTACACCTCATTCTGTTGGTTATTGCCCCTGTTTCAGTTACTTGTTACTACCTAGGAAGGAATCTGGCTGTTGACTAAGTATTACTTCTAAAAGAAGAGTACCTCCAGAAATCACCTAATATTTCTCATTTGATCTGTGAACATCATCTTTGAAAAAAGAGAGATGGATGGTGTTGTCCTACCCCTGAGTGTTATTTTTTGCTTATATATATAGTATATATCATCTCATATTTATAGGGAACCTGCCCTTGATGAGAGGAGAGATTTGCCCCCTTTTGATGTGGTCAACCTACACATTTGGCCAATAAATATCCCTATGTTGTGGTGGAAACACCTATTTTACCCATCAGTTAGTTGGTGACAAAATATTCACCCAACAGTACTCATGCCCAAATCAACATTACGAGACTGTTGTTCCCAAAATCTATCACTTATTTTTGGGGGACAATGTATGAACTATTTTGGTCCTACAAGCCAAAATTCTCTCTTCCCTTCTCAAAAAATGTTTTGAGCAGCCAAGTTCTTCAATTATTCATGCATTTTTTAGCTAATGAACTTGCAGGTTCAACAGGTTCCACAAGTTCAACCAGCGGGCTTTCACAAAGAAGCAAGTTCCAAACACTTAGGCATTTCAAGGCTGGTTCAATGCTGAAGTTCAACCAAAAAGTCCATCGGTAGGCTTCAAACAAATGGAATGAACCATTTAACCATTGAACCCTACTTCAGCAAGGTTCAAAGGTTCAACACGTTCAAAGGTTTAACGACATCGACAGACTTCAAAAAGAGTTAAGCGCTCAATGAGTTCAAAGAAGTTTAATCACTTCGAAGAGTTCAATGAGTTCGAAGACTTTGGCAAGTTCAAAAGTTCAATAAGTTCGGTGGACTTAAAGGAAAGAAGGCTTCGAAGAGTAAAGATTGAACGCTTGAACCTTGAACCAAAATGGTTCAAAGAGTTCAAAGGTTCAACGAGTTCAATAAGATCAAAAGACTTAAATGAAAGAAGACTTTGAAGAAGAAAGATTGAACCATTGAACCGTTGAACCTTGAATGAAAAAAATTCAAAGTTCAAAGGTTCAATGAGTTCAATAGAAAAGAAAAGGATCCAGAAAGTCCAAAGGAACAAAAGATTCAAAGAAAGAGAATGAACCATTAAACTATGAACCGAAATGGTTCAAGGTTCAAAGGTTCAAAGGTTCAATAAAGTTTGAGACTTAGAAGAATAAAAAGATTCAAAGAAAGAGGATGAATTGTTGAACCATTAAACTTTGAACCAAAATGGTTCATAGGTTCAAATGGTTCAAAGAGTGCAACCAGTTCACGAAGTTCAAAGTTCACAATGAAGCTTTGAGCGAAGGAAGGAAGCAGAAGATTCTAGAGATAAGAGATGGTTCAACTGATTGAACCAAGGATCCGATTGAACCAAGGATTTGATTGAACCAAGGTACCACCCAGACCGCCTGAACCATTAAACCATTGAACCAATGAACTCTCATGTTTCAAAGGTTCGAGGTTTAACGTGTTTCAAGCGACCAAGTGACCAATGATGTCCCCACAAACGTCAAATTTAGGGTAATAAAATGCTCGTTTATTTTCAAATATGGCACGGACCTGAGAACAAACTCAACGACCAAATGAAGAAGAAGTTGAAAGAGCCAGTAGAAAGGGAAGAGATAGCTCGAGAGCTCAGATCATGAAGAAAAAGACAAAATATAACAATACATGGCGATGAAAGAGGGAACGATGCAGAAAGATCAAAAATATCTACGCAGAAGTTATTCTAGTAGGTGAAATAATCCACTAGGTGGACGTCTGAGCGCGCAAACATTCAAAGGCGTGGCCTATTTTTCTCCCTTTAAATAAAAGCGAGTGGATAGCCACGTACATATCTGGAAAAAAAACTAGACGACCCATGCTTGGGAGAAGACATTTGAGATGTTTTCGTACACCAAAGTCGAGGTCAATGCCCTGTTTTAGCGTGGCCCCTTGATAGAATTGAAAATGCATTCAAGGCATTGAATGCACATCATGTACCATTCCATGAAACAAAGTGCCAAGTCTTTCTTGGCTACTATATATTGTAATCTCTCTTATTGTTTTAGGGGGATCTTTTTGTTGTCAGAAGCAAAACTCTGTGCAAATTGAAAGGCATTTCCTGAGACTTTGAGCTCAGATTGTTAATCATATTTCATTATCTAAATGAGAAAGCAAGTGACCTTTCAGACTTTGTGCTAGAATAGCTTGTGTTGTTTAAGAAATTGTTCTTATGTCTGTTTCCTAGAAGCATTCTTGTCCATTTAATTTAACAAGCATAACTAGTGGAAGTAATCAAGAAGGTGTCCTGAAGCCAACTGTGGAGAGACTTTGTGCTGCCATAATTATCTTTTGTGTGTGTGTGTTTTAATTTCTTTCTATGTAAAGGATCTTGGGATGACTTTGTGCCCCCATTATCCTTTGTGTTTCACTCTTTGGCAGTTGAGGGAGAGACTTTGTGCTACACCTCATTCTGCTTGTTACTACGTCCAGTTACTGTTACTTTTTAGAAAGAATTCTTGTTGTTTGCTACAGACCACTTCTGAAAGAAGAGAAGTGCCTTCTGTCATTTCACTAGGATTTATCTTTTATCTGTGAACATCATCTCTAAAAAAAGAGAGATGGATGGTGTTAAGCTACCCCTAAGTGTTATTTTCTGCATATATATATAGTATATAGCTCCTCATAGTTACAAGGAACCTCCCCTTGATGAGAGGAGAGATTTGTCCCCTTCTGATGTGGTAAACTTACATATTTGGCAGACCAATCTTTTTATGCTATGGTTGAAATCACCTTTTTTGCTCATCAGTTAGCTGGTGACAAAATATTCACCCAATAGAGAGAAAAAATCAATTGGATCTACATGCCTCACCACCTAACTTCTCCAAACCCTTTGTCATTAAAAGTGATGCCTCAAGAAGTGGGACTAGAGTTCTCCAAGTGTAGGAAAGCCAACCCCTCACCTTCACTAGCAAAGAACTTATAAAGAAAAACTTCACCCACTCAAATTATGAGAAGTAAATGTTATCCATCCTCCATGCAGTAAATAAGTGGCACCCATACTTAGTCAAGAGACACATACATCAAAATTGATCATTATAGTCTCAAATACTTATTAGAGAAAAAAGTGTCTTCACCCAAAAAATAAAGTGGGTAAGCAAGATAATGGGTCATGACTATAATATTATCTATAATAAAGGTAAGAATAATGTTATTATAAATGCATTATCTCATAAGTATGATGAACAAATAACTTTATGCACACTATCCTTCCCCACCCTAGAGTAGGTGCAAAAGTTATAATAGGAATGGTCCCAAGATGCCCAAATTTAGTGGATCATCTAGAAAGTTTTCATAATCCTTTGTCTCAGCTAAATTAATCTTGGGATGGTCATTATTTATGGCATAAAGGTCATCTAGTACTCATGCCCAAATGAACATTACGAGAGAAAAAATATATTGGATCTAGATACCTCACCACCTAACTTCTCCAAACCCTTTGTCATTGAAATTGATGCCTCAAGTAGTGGGACTGGAGTTTTCCAAGTGTAGGAATGCCAACCCCTCACCTTAAATAGCAAAGAAATTATAAGGAAAAACTTCACCCACTTAAATTATAAAAACTAAATGTTATCCATCATTCATGCAGTAAATAAATGGCACCTGTACCTATTCAAGAGACACATACATCAAAATTGATCATTATAGTCTCAAATACTTGTTAGATCAAAAATTGTCTTCACCCAAACAACAAAGTGGGTAAGCAAGCTAATGGGTTATGACTATAATATTATCTATAATAAAGGTAAGAATAATGTTATTGTAAATGCATTGTCTCATAAGTATGATGAACAAACAACTTTATGCACACTATCCTTCCCCACTCTAGAGTAGGTGCAAAAGTTACAATATGAATGTTCCCAAGATGCCCAAATTTAGTGGATCATCTAGAAAGTTTTCATAATCCTTTGTCTCAGCTAAATTACTCTTGGGATGGTCATTATTTATGGCATAAAGGTCATCTAGTACTCATGCCCAAATCAACATTATGAGAGAAAAAATATATTGGATCTACATGCCTCACCACCTAACTTCTCCAAACCCTTTGTCATTGAAAGTGATGCCTCAAGAAGTGAGACTGGAGTTTTCCAAGTGTAGGAATGCCAACCCCTCACCTTAAATAGAAAAGAACTTATAAGGAAAAACTTCACCCACTCAAATTATGAGAAGTAAATGTTATCCATCCTTCATGTAGTAAATAATTGGCACCTGTACCTAGTCAAGAGACACATACATCAAAATTGATCATTATAGTCTCAAATACTTATTGGATCAAAAAGTGTCTTCACCCAAACAACAAAGTGGGTAAGCAAGCTAATGAGTTATGACTATAATAAAGGTAATAATAATGTTATTGTAAATGCATTGTCTCATAAGTATGATGAACAAAAAAATTTATGCACACTATCCTTCCCCACTCTAGAGTAGGTGCAAAAGTTACAATAGGAATTTTCCCAAGATGCCCAAATTTAGTGGATCATCTATCAAGTTTTCATAATCCTTTGTCTCAACTAAATTAATCTTGGGATGGTCATTATTTATGGCATAAAGGTCATCTAGTACCCATGCCCAAATCAACATTATGAGAGAAAAAATCAATTGGATCTACATGCCTCACCACCTAACTTCTCGAAACCCTTTGTCATTGAAAGTGATGCCTCAAGAAGTGGGACTCGAGTTCTCCAAGTGTAGGAATTCCAACCCCTCACCTTCATTAACAAAGAACTTATAAGGAAAAACTTCACCCACTCAAATTATGAGAAGTAAATGTTATCCATCCTTCATGCAGTAAATAAGTGGAACTCATACCTAGTCAAGAGACACATCAAAATTGATCAGTATAGTCTCAAATACTTATTAGAGCAAAAAGTGTCTTCACCCAAACAACAAAGTGGGTAAGCAAGCTAATGGGTTATGACTATAATATTATCTATAATAAAGGTAAGATTAATGTTATTGTACATGCAATGTCTCATAAGTATGACAAACAAACAACTTTATGCACACTATCCTTCCCCACTCTAGAGTAGGTGCAAAAGTTACAATAGGAATGGTCCCAAGATGCCCAAATTTAGTAGATCATCAAGCAAGTTTTCATAATCTTTTCTCTGAGCTAAATTACTCCTGGGATGGTCATTATTTATGGCATAAAGGTCATCTAGTACTCATACCCAAATCAACATTACGAGAGAAAAAATATATTTGATCTACATGCCTCACCACCTAACTTCTCCAAACCCTTTGTCATTGAAAATGATGCCTCAAGAAGTGGGACTGGAGTTCTCCAAGTGTAGGAATGCCAACCCCTCACATTCAATAACAAATAACTTATAAGGAAAAACTTCACCCACTCAAATTATAAGAAGTAAATGTTATCCATCCTTCATGCAGTAAATAAGTGGCACTCGTACCTAGTCAAGAGACACATACATCAAAATTGATCATTATAGTCTCAAATAATTATTAGAGCAAAAAGTGTCTTCACCCAAACAACAAAGTGGGTAAGCAAGCTAATGGGTTATGACTATAATATTATCTATAATAAAGGTAAGAATAATATTATTGTAAATGCATTGTCTTATAAGTATGACAAACAAACAACTTTATGCAGACTATCCTTCCCCACTTTGGAGTAGGTGCAAAAGTTATAATAGGAATTGTCCCAAGATGCCCAAATTTAGTGGATCATCTAGCAAGTTTTCATAATCCTTTCTCTTAGCTAAATTACTAATGGGATTGTCATTATTAATGACATAAAGGTCATCTAATACTCATGCCCAAATCAACATTATGAGAAAAAAAATCTATTAGATCAACATGCCTCACCATTGGCTGACCATTTCGGGTTTTTAGAAGCATATGAAAGGGTCCATAGGAATTTTGTTTGGGATGGCATTAAACTTGCCATCAAATAGTTTGTGACAAAATGTGAGACTTATTAGTGTAATATAGTGGAAACAGTCTTGACCACATGCATGCTCTAGCCCTTGCCAATTCCCATGAGGGTATGGACCGACATCTCTATGGAATTTGTTGAAGGACCACCAAATTCAAGTGAGAAATCAATGATCTTAGTGGTGGTGGATAGCCTCTCCAAGTATGTTCATTTATGAGCCCTTGCCCATCCTTTTTCAACTATAGACACTAAATTTGAATTATATATTACCTCAGTCTTGTATACTTGGCAAGTATTTATCATGGTTGTACCCTTCAGTTCTAAGACATTCTTATTGCTAAAAGATCACATTCATTATCTCTTATGCTTATTGCTTATCTCTTAGTCTGACCAGATGTTATTCTGATGATTAAACCTTTGGTACTACTCAAAATTCTATAAACTTGTTTATTATCATCTTTTATAAATTTTGGACCTGTCTTATTTTCCAACTTCCTAGCCACTTCCTTCCCAGCTAGATGCCTACGTTGATGTTAGTGTCATGTGCCAAACTAAGAGTATATTGGCCTAAATTCATCAAATTTACAAATGAAACATATCATAAAGGTCAACGTAAGTGATTTAAAGTGAGATATTTCCAAAAGGGATTGGTATGTATACAAGATAAATCCTCATTCATTCACCACCTAGCATAGACCTAACAACTAATACCAATCATAGGGACAACCCATCTACAAATCTAAAGTACTGAAGGAGCATCCCATGAGCCATATTTTCCAAATTACAAGCTAGGTCACTCTATGTACTTGATTATCACATATTGCATCCTTATGCATATAATCTAACACATAGGGGATAACTACATAAATTTTTTGGCCCCCTTTGGAGTATTGGCTATGTAGGCAGTACCCATCAATAAAGGGGTCCTTGGGGAAACTTAACATCATGTGCCCACTAACCCATTTTTCTCACAGTCATTCTAAGGGTGAGGATGCTGGAGTTTGATCATTTGACAAATAAAGACAACTTTTGCATGAGATCTGAACACACCAGAGTTAAGGTGACAAAAAACCCAATCAAATCTAGGTGGTTTTACTTAGATCCAATTGATATTCTATACTTGACACCTACGTCCGACTCAGACTCTAGTGTTAATGCAATTATCTAGATCTGACATAAGCATTTGAGGCCATAAAATGTAAAATTCTATAATATAGATCCAGTTTGCTTCTATCCTGTTCCATATCAAATTTGAAAATGTAAAGTAAACTAAGCACTTTTGCTTCTAATTCATTGCAATATCAATCAACAGCTATAATTTATATTTTTAGCATATCTCAGCATTATAAATTTAAGGTGTTGTTTATTTGAGTTTATAATTAATTGGATTTATTTAAATATGTTCATCACCCTTGTACTTATTCATTTCTATATTCTTAACCTTATGCTATATTGACACATCTCAATGTAGGGTTAAGCATTTAGTGAACCTGAGCTTTTTATCTTTGTATGTAAATCCTAAATTTGGCTTAGGGTTTCCTATTCTTTCTAATTATAATAATTTGTTTCAAATTATGAATTATTCATTTATAATCAACGGAAAATGTTAATAAAAATAAATAAAATTGAAGATAAAGAAGCATTAGTTACTCATCTTAATAACAAGGGCTTAATATATGCATTTTTGTATGTTATAAGAGATGAAATCCGTAAGCATGCTAAGGATAAATCTTCCCCACATAGTGATGGTGAATCCTTAGGTGGAAATTCAACATATTATATACCAATAACCCTCCCCTCAGGCACATCACTACTTCATACTTCTAATGGGGGCACAAGATATGTGTTTACACGATTGTTCCTTGAAACAAGTCCTATTATTACTACATCTTACATGGGAAACATTAATACTTCAACCCAATTAATGGTTTCAATGCCTAAATTGTATTGAAACTACTTAGATTATTTGCAACAATAGAATTATATATCATAGAATTAAGAGTAGAATAAATATATCTACAATAACAATTGACGAAAGAGCATAATACTTGGATATTATGATTGAGCCACTTCGAGGGGGTAACCTTCACAACAATGCAATAAGAACATGATTCAAAATATGATGATAAAATACTAACCATTTCCTCCTATATATACTCTACTTATCCAAGTTTATTCCATAAGCTGACCATACTATGAACATAGAGAAATGCAATAAGATAATATGAAGGTGTGTAAGCAACAAGTTGTCCACACATATCCCTAGATGCACTATAGGCTAAAGGTGTAGCATGCCCCTCTCCTTCAAAACAATGTTGTCCATAATGTTAAATTAAACCAAGATATTGTTGTAATAATGTTTTATCCTCCCATGTTACATCTTCAAAATGTAGGTTCTTCCATTTGATAAAATACTCATTAATGGCTCTGGTCTGTAATTGCGTAGTACATGCATGAAAGATCTCTTTAGGTTCCAAAATGACTCAGCCTTCTTCATCCAATTTAGGTAAATCAATCTGAGTGGGAACTCTATGTCTAATTACCTTCTTCAGGTAAGATACATGGAATACTAGATGTATGCGAGTGAATAGAGGTAATTCCAGCTTATAAGCCACACTACCAATTTTCGACAAGATCTGATAAGGGCCATAATAATTAGGTGACAACTTGATATCCTTTTTTTATTGCTTCAAAGGCATCTAATTATATGGATGGAAATGCACAAATACATAATCACCTATGTCAAAATTCCACTCACTATGGTGTTGATATATTTGTTGTTTCATTCGATTTTGTGCCATTGCAAAATTCTCTTGCAAACTGACTAGCACTCATTATTGATGGTGAATGTTTTCCTCAAAAGCTTGAACCTTAGGTTGCACTGTCAAAGATGAAGCGATGTATGGGGGGTGATATCCATATAATGCCAAAAAGGGAAACATTATGGAATAAGTGTGAAAAGAAGTGTTATACCACCATTTACCAAGTGGTAGTTAATGAACCCATTTATCTTGTTTGTCATAAACAAAATAATGAAGATACCCTTCTAGACATTTGTTAAGTACCTATGTTTGTCCATCATATTGAGCATAATAAGATGAGCTATGATCCAATTGGGTGCCCAAATATACAAATAATTCAGTCCAAAAATTACTAGTAAAAATGGGATCTCGATCACTTATAATGATATTTGAAGTACCATGCAATTTTTGAACTATATTGAGAAAAACAAAAGCTATTGTGCTAGAAAAAAATGGCTATGATAAGGAACAAAAGTGAGCTTACTTGGTGAGTCAATCCACAACTACCATGATAACATTTTTACCCTCAAACCATGGGAACCACGTAATGAAATCCATGAAAACGTCCTCCCAACACTAGTTATGGATGGATAAAGGTTGTAAAAGACTTGGGGTCTTAATGGTTTCACCTTTATTTTGATGGCATACCATGCATTCAACCACATATTTCTAGACATATCCCTTGAGTCCTTCTCAAAAGAATTCTTACTTGATTCTATGAAATGTTTTCAAAAATCTAGAATGACCTCCAAGTGGAGAGGCATGAAGTTCCTAAGGAATTTTATGTTTGAGGAGAGAATGCTTATAGAGGTATAATCTATCTTTATACCATAATATGTTCCTCTTCCATGTAATTTTTTTAGATTCATGAAAATCTTGTTAGATATTTTGAATAAAATCCTTGGTAATATTATCATTCTTCCATTCAAATCTTATTTCCTCTAGCCAATCTGGCTACCACATGGTCATGATGCATAATGATGCCTCAACTAATTCATCCCATCAAGAGAGGGCATCTACCACCACATTCTTTTCTCTTTTATTATACACTATTTAAAAATAATATCCTAACATTTTAATCACCCATTTTTTTTGTTCTTCAGATAAAAATCATTTCTATAAAAAATATTTGAGGCTATCATGATCAGTCTTTATTTGAAAGTGATGATCCATCAGATAAGATCTCTATTGTTCCACTGCATGCATAATAGTCATCATCTCTTTTTAATAGATTAGTCTGAGTCTATTTTTTCCCTTAAGTTGGTGACTTTAAAATTCTAGTGGTCTACCTTATTGCATGAGTACAACCCCCATGTCATATCCCAATGCATCATACTCCACAATAAAAGTTTTTGACAAATCAGAAGTAGTCAATATTAGAGTTGTGCACATAGACATTTTTAACTATTCAAATGCCTTGGTAGTTGAATCGGCCCACTGAAGGGGCTACAATGCTATCATAATTTTTGACAAACTTGCAATTATAACCAATTAGCCCTAGAAATCCTCAAAGGTTTTTTAGGGTCTTGGGAACCTGCCACTCCATCATCACTTAGATTTTTTTAGGATCAACTTTCACTCCATGTGAAATAATATGACCCAAATACTCCACCTCTTGAACTCCAGAACTGAAAGTACCTATATCACATGCTTCAAATGGTCTTCCCAAATTTTATTGTAGATGAGGATATCACCAAAAAACAATAATATAAACTTTCTCAAAAATAGTTTAAAAATAATATTTATCAAATTCTAAAATGTAGATGGTATATTTGTGAGGCCCAAAGGCATGACCATAAATTCATAATGGCCTTCATCAATTTAGAAAGCTATTTTAGGTATGTCTTAATTTTGGATACAAATTTGTTGATTCCCAAAGTGAAAGTCTAACTTGGTAAAACAAATAGCACAATGCAATTCATCTAGCAAACCATCAATTACTAGAATAGGAAACTTATCTTTGATGGTGTGCTTTCTAAGCTCTCTATAGTTCAGGCACATCCTCTAACTATCATCCTTCTTCCATACCATGACCACCAAAGAGGAATATATTTTTTTATTGTGTTGGATGATTCATGCCTCTAACATCTCTTGTACCATCTTTTCAATTTCACTCTTTTGGGCATATAGATCCCTGTAGGGTCTTATGTTTGGGTGGTGTACTTCCTAGAATGATATTGATGGCATGATCATGTGCACAACTAGGAGGAAGTCCTTTTGGCATGTCACCAAAAACAACATAATGGTCATCTAACACCCTTCACAAATTAGGTTGTGTAGACTCTTTGGTTGGTTGAACCTCTATGAAAAAGAAGCATGCCATAAATCCTTATGTACCTTTTTTGAGAATTTTCATCATTTGATGGGAATTAACTAGTTGTGGAGATTTATCCCATAATATACATAGTTCAAAGGTCCTACCTTTTGAATGGAACTTCATATATAATTATTAGAAATTCATCTCAATAGTGCCCAAAGTGGTGAGCCACTACACTCCCAAACTAATTTCAGTTCCTCTCATAGAAATAAAAAATATAGGGTAATCTAGCAAGTAGTCTCCCATAGCAAGCTTAATGCTATGGAATTTTCTAGAATAGTTGATTGTACCACCATCTGCAATCATGACATGAAATTATGGAACTGGGTAAATGAAATAGCTTAAATGAGTAGCCAACTTATTGTTGATGAAGTTATGTGTACTCCAAGAGTCAGTTAACACAGTCACCTTCTATTTCTTTAAGAAACCCACCACCTTAAGAGTTTGAGGAATACTAATACTTGAAATTGCACGATAAGAAATAGTAGGTTAAAAATCTTCAGATTCATCCTTAGGTTCTTCCAAACATGCTTTTGAAGCCTTGTCATCTTCTTCCTCCTCACTGACACCTTCAGTGGAAAACATTTTTTTCCAATACATCGACGCCTTTTGTTCCATTTTCTATTTCATCCAAAACATAAACTTTTTACACACTTTTCTTTAACTTGTTGAGGTGTCAATCTGGTAGGTTGTGGAAATGATGGTATTGGGAAGGTACATTCATGCATCTTAGTGAAATGTCTTCTTTTGATCAACTATTTTTCCTTAGCCAGACATGCCCCTAGTATGGCTTCAAATACATTACTAGGATGAAACATATGAACCTTTAATTGGATGCTATCTTTGAGGCCACCCAAAAATAGGTTAGTCAAATTTTCTTCATTGATGTCTACCACATGTAAAGAGAGATTCTAAAATTGATGAATGTAATCCTTTACCATCTTAGTTTGGCACAACTTAGCTAGTTGGCTGAATTAGTTTTTCAAGATATTTTTATGATACTAGAGCTACATCTCTTTATACAATATAGACTAGGTAACCAAGAGACCTTCTTTTTATTTTGAGCACACAACCAACGATACCAAATATGCTACTCAAGTTACAAATATAGAAAGGCCATGACCACCTTTTGTGAACATGGAGTTTGATTTAGATCAAACAAATTTTTAGTTTGAGTGATCCATGTGAATAGATCATTACCATCAAACTTTCATAGGTCTAATTTTGGGAACAACAACTTCGTACCATGGTTGGCATTGTGATTATTTAGAGGAGAATAACCAAACTAAAGTGGTGGAAGGTTATTTTGTAATTATTGAGTTGAAAAATTGACCAATTGCTCAGTGATTTGTTGCAATTGATCCTGAAAGCTATTTAAGTCCCCTCTTAACACTATGAGGTCCCCTTTAACCACATCAAGATCATATTTCTCTACCATGCCTTGCAACTTGGACTTAAGTTGTTGAACTTCCTCTAAAATACTCAAATCAAAAGATTCTTACTCCATGTCATCTTTGAGAGGAGTTTTAGGTATTTATTTCACTTTGTTATGACCATGAGTGTTAAGCCATGTCATGCACAAACCATAGGAAGGTCGTGACCCAAAAAAAATGTATTAACAGATGAAACCATTGTGATCACCTCACAAAATAAATCCAATGACTGATAATGTGCATAAGGGTGAAATTTTTTGGCCCAAAAAAATCTACCAGTAGAATATACCATTGTGATCATCTTGTAGAGATGAATCCAATGACTACTAATTTGGATAAGTAAAATAAATTCAAGACTTCAAAAATTATGAAAAACCTCATGAATAAAATTGTGGTGATGAAAAAATCAATTCCTCCCAGATCACAAGTTATGTTTTTCGGCCATCTAGTGCATAAGATGACAGATTCAGAAAAAAAAATGCATCACAAAAACTTACTCAAATCGATGCTTTAATACCACTTCTAATTAAATTACTTAGATGATTTGAAATAATATAATTATATATTTTAGAATAAACATATCCACAATAATAATTGACAAAAGAGCAAAATACTTGAATATCATGACTAAGCCACTTTGAGTGGGAAACCTCCACAAAAATGCAATAAGAACAAAATTCACAATATGATGATAAAAGACTAACCACTACCTCCTATATATACTCTAGTTATCCAAGGTTATTCCATAGGTCAAACATACTAAAAATATAGAGAAATGCAACAAGTTAATATGAAGGTGTGTAAGCCATAAGTTGGCCACACATATCCCTATATGCACTATAGATTAAGGGCATAACATATATACACTCAAACTATAAAACTTCAAACCTTAAAGACCAAGAGGTGCAAGGTCTTGTCCAAACTATAAAACTTTTGCAAACTAAGGTTACAAGTATTGAAAAAAATTTATAAAATCAGATTATGTTATTTATTCAAAATAGGTGTTACATAACCCTCTTGAACCTATTTGCACACCTTGCCAACTAGTTTTATTGCACTTAAGTTCATATTTTATGATCTCAAGGGTGATTCTAAGAAACATATTTGATCCTTCTATATGGCATGCCTTGATTATGCCTACAATGATAAAATTTTGACTAAACTATTTCCAAGGAGCCTCAAGGACTATGCTTTAAGTTGGTTTTATAATTTACCAATCCAATCAGTAAAGACATTCAAACCTCTTGCAGATTAGTTTTTGGCACACTTCTTAATCAACATTACCAAAAAAGTTTCTTATGCTTAAATTGTAAAAATCAAACAAGGAACCAATGAATCTATCAATGAATAAGTCTTAAGGTACAAGACAATGTTGGCTAAAATGACAATCTAATTGCAGATAAAAAGCTTTGAGACATCTTCAAGTAAATTTTGCTTACCCCATTATATGAGTCTATTTTTCAAAAAGTTTAAATATTTTGATGACTTATGTCATATTGTTCATGATCATGAAATTAAACTTGTCTCATAGAACAAACTTAAGTATGTAAAAAACACACTGAATACATCAAATATCAAGTTTAATATGAAACTAAGTTATAAGTTAAAACCCACACAACCTAAAAAGGAAACAACTCCCATGGTTAATGTAGTGTCATAACAACCTAATCAACTTATCTTATCCAATGCACCAATGAGATAATTTACACACTTACCTAAGTCTCCAACTTCATTACTTATGAATCTTGTGAGGTGTCACCTCATATCTCTCCCTCATCCTATATAGCTTGATATGAGTTGATCTCTACCCAAAGGATATGATACCAATGCTTATTATGACTATCACCAAGGTCTTCAGATTTCTAAAAACTAATGTTTTACTTTGATGCATAAGATCCTAGACCTTATTGATGACCAAAATATTACATTTGATGATCCTCCAAAAACATTAGGATCACAACCTAGTGATCACCATAATCATAATATATTTAAAAATCCTTGCAAGATTATTCTAAGAAAGAACCAAAAGTACAAATGGCATATAATTCACATCCTCTTCCATCACATTATGAACACCCGTCAGATGAGATTATTGGTACTTATATATGACATACACATCTTATGATTCAGAGACCTATTAATTTGTTGACAATGAGATTGTGGATGATGACTCAGATCTTCATTACTTATTCATTCAAACATACCTTGACCACCAACCTATGCACAATGTTATGATTAATAATGGTGTTAGCGAGAAATTTTACACCATGACATTACTTATGCACTTAGGTTATACACATGATGATTTACATCCTTTGAATCAATCAATTAGAGCATTTGATGGGACCTCATAGTAGGTTCTCAATGAGATTGACTTACCTTTACAAATTAGCACAACATATGTGGTCACTACCTTTTTTGTTATCCCTTACATAAGTATTTTTGATAAGTTATGATGATGACCTAAGATACATACTTTACTTGTAGTACCTTATATAATGCATAGGTGTGTTAAATACATTCATGCCAACATGGTAATTATAATTTATACCAAGTCATTTAATTATCAAACCTACTAGGGTTAATCATCCATGAAAGAGTAAGTAACATGAAATCCCCTTTATTAAGAGACCAATACTTGAGAGACCATTGCATCAAAGACATTGGATTGCACATAATCCTTATTTACTATGTACAATATTCATATATCCAAGGCACCTAAACATGTTCCTATTATTACTACTTCAAAAAAACCACATAACACTTAGCAATGGGTTCCATGAACTCTTACTCCTTTTATTGACTCTTCATGACCATAGAATTATATTATACATAAGTAGAGCATTATTGTAACATCTCCTCTAGGATCTGCTTAGAATAACATAGTTTTTTTGTTTAATCAACATATTCTTTCATTGGATTACACCACAAAAATATAATTAGTGATCCAAATAAAACACTCTAAGTATGATAACTATAAAATAAGCATGTGACATATGTCCATCATTAATCACTATCATCAAATGGCATAAAACACGATTGAATATAAAAATTAATTACAGATTTCCATCCATGGTTGGTATAAACATACATCCACTATTGTCAATGTATAATGAGTAAATAATTACATCTCATCAAAGAAAATGTCTCAATAATAATAAATCTAATACAATATATAAGATACAAGATACAAGGCTCCATTGAGCATGAGTTATCTGAACTCCAGTATTTATGACAATCTCAAGTGTAGTCTCCAAATAAGTACTATTATGGAGAGGGAGAGCATCATCTGAGCATTTTTTCACACCAACCATTGACCATTGATCCCCCGCATAATCCCCCATCAAGGAATGGCCCTCCCTTCATGGATGAGTAGATTGTGATGGTGCATAAATTCAAAAAGACAAGCTATTACCTGTGTATTGTATGATTTCTAAGAATATGAAGTGTACCATAAAGAAATTTGTCCTAACATGATATCGCACAAACATGTAAATCATATATATGAAATAACAATGTCTAACTAATATTACTTTGGCTAAAGTTTTTCAATAGTTATTGATCCATAATATTAGTCAAATTCATACAGACCAATTGATTGGATTACCTTCATCTAGCATTGGTGATGCTAGTAAGCTATTGAAGTATGTCTCACTACTTAATACCAACAATACAAGATTTGGTTAACATGAGTATAACCCACAAATTCATATAGATTACTTCTTACCAATAGGTATAAAACATGTTAAACATAAGAATAATCAAAATGCATACATTTAGTCCATAAAACATATGAATAAATCTCTACAATATTAGTTATCACATAAATAATAACAAACAAGTACAATTTATACCAACCAGGTATAATCTATGTTTAGACTGCATACTACTAATTTTCGTAAGTAAATTCAAATACATATTACATTCTATGATAAATAATAATATCATATACCATCATTTTCATGTACACATTACTTAATTTCAATAGCTAGTCATAATAAAGAAAGTCGTAAATCTAATGAAAACATATTCTTTCATTTAAACAACTTATTGTGTTTCTAGAACACTGTATTCATATAGTTATAGTTTCCTGACCCTCGAGATACTATGACTTATTTCTAACACTTAATAAAACTATAGTTATAGTCACACAACTCAAAACACCAATTTATGTTATGTGAGGACTATCAAATGCTCGAACCCAATATTATAGTCCATGTTATTCATATAATTATCCCTTGATGAGTTTGAGAGGTTAGGCCATGGGATAACTAGTCATTAAATTATATATAACATCGATGCTATAGGATAATCTAATGATACTATCATCATGATAATTAGATACTTAACTTAGACTATAACACATAAGTGTACGTAATAAAATAATCTACATAACTTATAGATAAACTAACACATAACTTTGTAACAACCTTGCCCACAACTAGCATTGATAACTATGCCAAGGGATATTACAAAGAAATCATTTGTAGAACATTAAAGAGTGTACATCAGGATTAAAATGATTAGTTTACTAATTGCCTAACATCAATTAATGCCAGATTAATATTAAAGTGAAAGGGATTAGCATAAACTATCATTTAAATTTTAACTATGCATTAATGCATACTTTTAATTAGCATAACTATATTCAGTTATGTATAAGGTAATTAGATTAGCCTCATTTTATCATAAACTAAATCATTTTATTAGTTTATTTAAAATGAATATACACATAATATGTATGATCACTTGTATTGTTCAATAATAATAATAAACAACTACATGAATAAAATGAAACCGTGTTACTCATATTTTATTTCCTGTATACGAGCACTTAAAGAAATATATATACTTTGTTGTATATGCTTATAAGGCTTGATATATAATATATATACAATTTAATATGTGTATATATTCATTGTATATTATATACAATTCATTATAGATAATCATAAACATCAGTTTTTACAATATACGTAGGTTTACTGTATTTACAACTCTTGTTTTTTTGAGCTAGATCCTAAAAATGTTGTGCCTTATGCTCTTCTGTCAGACATCTATGCAGAAGTGGGATGATGTTCAAAAGGTAAGTATCCTGATTTATAAAAGATAGAGGAATAAATGATTGATGTGATGGAGGAGGAAAGATAATCATTACTCTACCAACATAGTGAGAAGTTGGCAATTGTATTTGGAATGTTAAATGAATCCCTTGGGGAGAGATAACTTCTTAAGATTCATGAGGTATTTTCCAAAATTTTAATGTATAGTAAACATCATCATAAAATAAGAGCATAATTAATGTATCTAGGCACTTCATTTAGGTGTACTATTTGTTGGTATTACACACACACACACACACACACACACACACATTCGGGCATGTTTAACTATTTCTATTATACTTTATTATTTTATCTTTTTTTGTGTTTATGATCAGAAGTGAATCCCTTCTCTTTAGTCATCTTTGATGATCAAACAAGCTATGATTTGGAAATGCAATGGTTGTGGATCACACGCAGCATATGAATTTTAATTCAATACACAATTTTTTTCTAGAAAGCTAGCCGACTTATTTCTCAGGTAACCTCTCAATTCACAAATCGCCATACATTATACAAATTTCTATTTACAAGATTTTTAATTTGATACATAGATCTGAGTAAGCATTGATGTACATATTTTATATCACTATATCTTAAATTTTACAAAATTCAAGATGCCACCTACCTTGTGAAAATGTCTAAACTAGTATGGTGCAATCTTGAAGTCCTTTGCTTGGTTGGTATATCTCTCCTCCTTAATGCTCTGCTCTTTCTCCTCATGCTACACTCTCTAATTCCTTCTTTTCTTCCTTTATATTCTCTACTCCTTTTATTTCCTTTTCTTGTATGAATATATAATTTTATTTCTTTAAAGCTCACTATTTTGTTTTTAAAGCTTTCCATTCTTTCTTAATCACTATTCTATTCTAATTCACCCTCCTTTAAAACACAATACTTCCTTTTTGTGTTTTTTTACCCCCTAAATATAAACTTTCTAATTCACTTTTGGTATTTATGTATTTTTCTAAGCATAATAAAATATAATTGTTTTATTTCATAATTATAATATAATGTAATCCAATTATTATGTATAACATAATTACTAATTATAATTTAATACAATACAATAACTTTGTTTGTTTTATTTCTTAATGATAAAAATCTATTACAATATAATTTGCTAATTATATTACCATATATTACAATTACTTAATTTGATATTAAATTAGTATAGATAAACAATATCAATATGACTAATGCAAGTCAATTATATTTTTTTCAATGGTAAAGATAACTAGCTTATGTTCTAAAACATTCCAAAGTCATGAGGGTTAGTCTACATACGGTAGTACCAAATACTTGCTCATGAAAATTTACATTCTTACAAAAATATTAATGATCGTGAATATAATAACATAACATAAACATATAGTACTGTAATGCAATCACATGAGATTAATTCCACATAGGAATAAATTTGAATTAACACATGAAAAGTATGCATAAAAAATTATCTAAATGCAAACAATCATAAAAAATGGACTAATTCTAACAATTCAAACAATGCATTTAATATGTATTATTTAACATGGTGTATGTAGGGTTCTAGCCATTCCTCTATCATCTCCCAACACTTCTATTTATGTCACCCTCTCTGATGATGTTCTCCCTCTGTCATGCTTTGAGGGATGAATCTCTCATGTATCCAACTCATGACAAGAAGGTAATTAGTCCATAGTATCATGACATGTATCATAAATTTATATTGAAATAACAAATGAACATGATCATAATGTAAGAATATACAATATAACTAACTCATATCAATGTAATAATGTAATCGAACAACATACAATTGTCCCATAATAACATACGACTTACAACTTAATCAAATCAAAATTCCAACCATAAGAATCCATGGATAATCAAGTAATTTTGCTTAGCGAGGCACTAAGATGTAACAATTATAGATCTGACCATGCCCGATATTACACCTATCCATGCTCCTTGACAATACCACCAATTTATTTTACCAGGTTCATAGTGGGGAGATACCTATGAGCATCCTTTAGATGAGATCATAAGATAGTATTTTATTTTTAAACATTCAAAAAATACCAATAAATGTATCAAAATTAAAAAATATAAAAATATTGTTAGCACTTACATGTTCTATTATCTCTTGGGCATCTATGTTGTTAGTTTCATGTTGGTGGATAACATATCATATATTTATATATACATGTGTTTCATGCATATTTTGAGTGTGATACATGTATACCCATGCACATGACTATGCACTTTTAGATGTTTAACCTTCCCTACTCATGTCATTTGGACATTAGGGGCATCTACTTCTTTGATCACAATACATCTAAGTTATATTATTTTATGATCATTTTCCATTATCATGTTTGAGCTTATATATTTAAACATGATTTTATCCATGTTTATATTTTTCACAATGTACTTGATGTGCTATGCACTTAACATTTTTTGCTAACACATATATCTAAGGACTAGTAGGACATGTTTATGTTGGTTGTGTATGTTATATGCTTTTTGTTTATGCACTTCCTCGAGTGTTTTATCTTGTATTGTATTTCTTATTCAAACATTTGAATATGCTCCATTGAATTTGGCCTTCGTACCTAAGATTTCCTATTGTGACACTTGCATATGTCATAATTTTTTGTATGTGGACATTTGAATATGTATTTCTATCCTTTTTAGACATTTTAATAATTCATGTCCCTTTGATTGTGTGGCATTTGAACATGACCCTTGTTTGAGGTTGTTGGGTGAATATTTTGTCATCCAGCTAACTAGTGAGCAAAATAGGTCTCTTCAACCACAACATAGGGAGATTGGTCGGCCAGATGTGCAAGTTTACTACATCAGCAAGGTACAAATCTCTCCTCTCATCAAGGGGAGGTTCCCTATAAGTATGAGGTGCTATATACTATATATATAATCAAAAAATAACACTCAGGGGTAGGACAACACCATCCATCTCTCTTTTTTCAGAGATGATGTTCACAAATAGAGGAGAAATCCTAGTGAAGACACTGAAGGCACTTCTCTTCTTTCAAAAGTGATCTTGCAAGGAACAACAAGAGTTCTTTCAAGTAGTGACAAGTAACCAGTAATCAAGGGCGTAGTAACTAGCAGACTGAGATGTAGCACAAAGTTTTCACCTTGACTGCCCAAGAGTGAGATACGAAGGACAATGAGGACACAAAATCGTCCCAAGGTCCTTTACATAAAATAGAAAGAAAACACACTAAAGACAATTATGGGGGCACAAAGTCTCTCCACAGTTGGCTTCAGGACACCTTCCATATTACTTCTACTAGTTCTGCTTGTTAGATCAAATAAACAAGAATGTTCCTATGAAATAGACATAAGAACTATTTCCTAAAATAACACAAGCTATAACAACACAAAGTCTGCAAGTAACTTGTTTTCTCATTTAGCTAAAATAATATGAACAACAATCTGAGCTCAAAGTCTCAGTAATGCCTTTCAATTTGGGCAGAGTTTTGCTTCTGGTAACGGGAAGATCTCCTTTTAAAATGACACAAGAGACTGCAATATATAGCAGCCAAGAAAGGCTTCGCACTTTGTTCCATGGAGTGGCCCATGCTACATTCAATGCCTTGAATGCATTTTAGTTTTGTCAAGGAGGGCCATGCTGGAATAAGGCATCTATCTTAACTATGGCATGTCAATTCATCTCAAGTGTCTACTCTTGGGTCTGGATTATTTGGTGTCTATGTCATTGTCCATTTTGTCTTTAATCCCAAGGGGACAAACAGGCAGTGTCTTCAATGTTTAAGGGCTCAAAAATCCACCTTGCAGACTATTCTACCTACTGAAATAACTACTGCATAGATATTTTTGGTCTTCCCCCTTTCTACTGTGATTCGAGCCCTTGGGCTACCTTTTCCCTTTTCTAGTTCTTTTGGTTCCTTTTCTTGGTGGTTCTTCTTTTTGCCCTGTAGGTCTATGAATGCCTTTGGGTTCGTCATCATTTGAAAGCCAATAGGTACTTGGTTGCCCTAAATTTGATAGCAATGGGCCTGTCATTCTCCTTAGCCATTCCTTCATGTCTTTCCCACTTGCTCTGGTCGCTTTCTACTGATCTTAAAAAATTACACATGGTGCCTTTCACTATGAAACAGGCAAGGAACTTGGCAACATCCGCTTAACTTATAGAAGCTCTAGACCCCTTTTGAGAGACCTGCAGAAGATGACACGTGGCAGCTTCCACCGAGCTCCCAAAAACACTATAGAAACATTCAGGACTCTTTCAGATCAATGTGGACGTAGACACTTATCACGCTCTGCTTGACCTTAGCACCTCACTCAGGGCCCACCACAGTCCTTACTCAATAGCTACAGATGTTGACACTTGGTTGCTTATGTCGGGTTTTACCAGGGACACATGGCAACTTCTGTAGCTTCTTAGAAACATATTACAAACTTTCTATTGTTGCCACTTGGCACTTTCTACAGGATTCTATGAGAAGCTTATTGAAAAAAGCTTTGAAACTTATGAAAAGTTTAAAATGCAGACGTTGACACTTGTCGCACTCTACTGAGTTACAATGTGACACGTGGCACATTTTGTTTACTTTTAACAATCACACAGATGGTGACACTTGGAGTGTTCCACTTAATTTAGCCATTCTCCTGGGACCCACCATGGTCCTTACTCAAAATAGCGAAACAAAATGAACTTTAAAATTTGACACTTGGAGGCTTTTGACAAGCTTTACAAGGGACACACGACGTCTTCCACTACTTCTTGAAAATAAACTATAAAGTGTTTTGGCAGATGACACTTGGTAGCTTCTGCTCGACTTTAAGACTTAGACAAAACCTGTGCAAAATGAAAAACTTGCGCGTTGAACCTTGGAACTGTTGAACCCGTGAAAGCCTACGAACTCGTTGAACCTGTTTCTTTCCTACAGGGTTTGTAGAAACCAACCTACAGAGTCCATAGAAACAAGTTCATAGATATGGAAGAGTCCTTTAAAAATTAGCTGCAGGGTCCCTTAACTAAAAAAGCTTTTGAAAAATGAAGAACTTGAATGCTCAAGACAATTTTTGAAAAGGGGAGAGAGGATTTTGATCTGTGCAGGACCCAAAATAGTTCATAATTTGAACCAAAAATGAGTGACATTGTTTGGGGACAACAGTTGGCTCCAGTTGGAGAACTTCTTTCAGTTGAAAACTTAGAACAACTAAGGGGAGTAAAAACCAAAATCTCCAGTGCCTTCAAGTATGCCATTGGGCTATGGATTCATTCTACCCAAAAAAAAAAGGTGCTAAAAAATGAAAATGAAAAGCACAAAACAAAACTAAAGACTATACAAATGTACATATGTACAGGTAAACTCATCTGATACTTCAAAAATTGAAGTGATTCAGATGTTGCCCATTGTGAAATAATGAAGATGGCATTTCGTCCTGATAAACTAGTAGGAAACCATTTTGTCCCCAGAATCGATGATGGGCAAATGGAACTCTCCACCAGGAATCACATTTTCTATGCACTTTTTTTGTCTCTCTCTTCTTGCTCCATGGAAAGACATGGTCTTCAATCTAAAAACCATAACTCCTTACTCTCTTGGCGAAGAGTTCTTTTTGCTGACTTTGGAGCACAGCAGTATGGTCCACTACCATAGCTTATTGTTCTGCTAGTTCAGTCCAGCACATGTTTTGATTGTCAGCATCAAACTCCTAACAAACCATCAGCTCAACATCTCCTTTGGTGTGAAGGAGTTTGACATATTGGTCTTCAGTAGCTTTCAATGTTGCTTTATCTGAACCAATTCCTAGATTGCCACCTACAGGACTTTTATCTATTGTAACAGGAGTGTCTTCAGTAGACAAAAAATATTACCCTTGCCTGAAGACTCAAACAGAATTTGAGCTTTAGGGATCGACATTTGGGTGACAACATATTTTGCCTCCTTTTTAAGAAGCAACCTCTGCATGATGCCTTTGACAAGGATCCTTGCCTCAAACAGGTCCATGCTTAGTTCTCCTCCCACATCCTTGCAGAAATTTCATCTAAGCAGAATGCCATAGGATGCTGGGATGTCAGCCACCAAGACAGACATCTTGATTCTTTTGTCTAGAAAGGCTGCAAATGTAAGTTAGGTGTCTTTGATTTGCCCCAGCTATGGTACTTGTTTGTTCTCCATGGAGAAACATCTACTGAATGTCTTGGTCAATGTGAGACCAAGGGATTATGCCACCTTGGTGGGCATGACATTGTTTGAAGCTCCAAAATCAATGATGCAATTGCTCAGCTTGTGACCATTTCTCAATAGGAAAACATAGAAAGGCTCTATTTTCTCAAGGGCAGCAGGAGGAGTAATGACAAGGTTGTTTGGGATGGGCATGTTCCTTGGGGGATCATGAATTGCCTTCTTAGCTTCTGGTCCTGTAGGGATCACTGTACTCTTCACACACTCTACCAACCTGTCCAACTACTCAGGATTGGCTTGTAGGATTTCAAATTCAGTCATTTGAATTTTAGTTTTATTGACATGTTCAATTATGTCAAATGATTGAAATGGAGTAGGAAGAGAGGATGGGAGTTCATCTTTTTGGTTTTTGGGAGGGGGAGGACTGGCCTGCAAATTTGAAGTAAAAGGCGTAGGGATATTTGAAGCACTTACCTTTCTGGAAATCACCAGGTCCTTTGGCTGGAAAGGCAGAGTAGTTCTTCATTTGGAAATTGAAATTGTAGGTTGAGGTCGCTCCTCTATTCTTTCTTTATTAGCTTGTTGGGCTGACTGATTCTTGGACTAGGTGAATACTGCATACGATCCCTCGACTGCTTCACCTTTACTTCTGGGTTCATCTTTGTAATTCAGGAAACCAATGTGGGAGTCACCAGCTGACTCTTCTTGATCCTCTATGAAGAGATCAACATCATTTTCTTGATCAAACTCAGGTTGGAAAGAGAAATCATGTTCAGTTTCTAGATATCCAACTGCTGAGTTGGTTGGAGGTGCTTCAAGGGCAAGGTTCCTCTGTGGGGGAGGAAGACGATTTGGCTACCCTTGATTCCTGGAAACATTGTCTTGGTATGCTTGATTGGGGAATGTTCTCCTTGGTACATCTCTATATGAAGGAGCAAAATACATACCTTGTGCCATTTGCCTTTTCAAAGCTAGCAATTCATTTGCCAGTTTTTGCACCATTTGATCAGTGGTCCCTATAGATGGATACTCAGAAGATGAAGAGGATTTAACTCTGTTAGGATCTCTCCTTATCTTTTTTACCAAGATAAGGTCATCTTCTACCTTAATAGCCAAGTCTTAAGTAGCAGCAAGGTCTATGTGACCAGCATGTCTCAGTAGAAAACTCACTTCAGGCAGCTGTGAGTTGATGAAGAAGCATTTGAGATTTTCAGGAGTTGGCTGAGCAATGATAGGAATCTGATTCCTCAGCTTGTCAAACTTTGCAATGAAATCCCTCATAGGCTCATAAGGCTCCTTCTTCATCTGCGTGAGCTAGGCCAACAGGGCACGTGCATCTTTTATAGGCTTGAACTTGGCTTCAAACTTGGCTTTAAGTGTGTCCCAGTCAGTCACTGATTTAGCTTGCAGATGGTAGAGCTAATTTGTAGTAGCACCTTGTAGTGTTTCCATGAAAATCCTGACTTCCACATCCTCAAATTTCACTCTTATTACACCACATGCTATGCTGAAGGCTGTAATGTGTTCATCAGGGTGAACTCTCCCATCCCCAAAGAATTTGGAGAAATTATTTTTTGAGCTGTGTGGAAGTTCATGTAGAGGTGGAGTAAGATTTAGTGGACCAAAAGAGTTACCCTAGGGGCCTTGAACTACCATGATTGGATTATAGAAAAGGGGGATAACAAATATGGGTGGAGTGTGTATAGGCAAAGCTCTACTAGCAGAGGAAAAAGAAGCTCTACCTTGTGTTGGTGACCTGGTGTTGGTAGGAGGAAGACTCCTAGTTCATTGAAGGTGAGGTTGTGGAGGAAACAACTCAAACTTGCTCTACTGCACCAACTCAAAAATAGGGTCAACAACACCTTGAGCTTTCTAGCTTCTTGTATAGCATGGAGTTGCCAGATTGTAGGATAAAAATGAGAAAGAACTGGCCCTGCTTCAGCTTGAAGCTTGAGGCTTCAAACTAAACATTCTATCCCAATTGGCATGGAGGAAGATGGTAAGGCTATAATTAAAATGGGTAAGACACATAATAGATTCTCTAGAGTTTATAATGGATAAGGGTAGGGACTGCTTCAATCTGAAACTTGAGGCTTCAGATTGCATGTAAATCCTTTGCGGAGTCACCAAAAATTGTTGGGTGAATATTTTGTCATCCAACTAACTAGTGAGCAAAATAGGTCTCTTAAACCACAACATATGGAGATTGGTCAGCTAGATGTGCAGGTTTACTACATCAGCAGGGAACAAATCTCTCCTCTCATCAAGGGGAGGTTCCCTATAAGTATGAGGTGCTATATACTATATATATAAGCAAAAAATAACACTCAGGGGTAGGACAACACCATCCATCTCTCTTTTTTTAGAGATGATGTTCACAAACAGAGGAGAAAATCCTGGTGAAGACACTTAAGGCACTTCTCTTCTTTCAAAAGTGATCTTGCAAGGAACAATAGGAGTTCTTTCAGGTAGTGACAAATAACTGGTAACCAAGGGCGTAGTAACTAGCAGACTGAGATGTAGCATAAAGTCTCCACCTCGACTACCCAAGAGTGAGATACGAAGGACAATGAGGACACAAAGTCATCTCAAGGTCCTTTACATATAACATAAATAAAACACACTAAAGGCAATTGTGGGGGCACAAAGTCTCTCCATAGTTGGCTTCAGGACACCTTAAAGATTACTTCTACTAGTTTTGCTTGTTAGATAAAATAAACAAGAATGCTCCTAAGAAACAGACATAAGAACTATTTCCTAAAATAGCACAACCTATAATATCACAAAGTCTACAAGTAACTTGCTTTCTCATTTAAATAAAATAATATGAACAACAATCTAAGCTCAAAGTCTCAGTAATGCCTTTCAATTTGGACAGAGTTTTGCTTCTGGTAACGGGAAGATCTCCTTTTAAAATGACACAAGAGACTACAATATATAGTAGCCAAAAAAAGGCTTGGCAATTTGTTCCATAGAGTGGCCCATGCTGCATTCAATGCCTTGAATGCATTTTTAGTTTTGTCAAGGAGGGTCATGGTGGAACAAGGTGGTTGTCTTAACTATGGCGTGTTGATTCATCTCAAGTGTCTACTCCTAGGTCTGGATCATCTGGTGTCTATGTTGCTATCCATTTTGTCTTTAATCCCAAGGGGACAAATAGGTCGTGTCTTCAATGTTTAAGGGCTCAAGAATCCACCTTGCAGACTGTTCCACCTACTGGAATAACTACTACGTATATATTTTTGGTCTTCCCCCTTTCTGCTGTGATTCGAGCCCTCGGGCTACCTTTTCCATTTTTTTGGTTCTTTTGGTTCCTTTTCTCAGTGGTTCTTCCTTTCACCTTGTAGGTATATGAATACCTTCGGGTCCGTCGATGTTTGAAAGCCAACAACTACTTGGTTGCCCTGAATTTGATGACTGTGAGCCCGTCATCCTCCTTAGCCATTCCTTCGTGTCTTTCATGCTTGCTCTAGTCGCTTTCTACTGATGTTAACAAATGACACATGGCACCTTCCACTATGAAATAGGCAAGGACACTTGGCAGCATCCGCTTAACTTATAGAAGCTCTAGACCCCTTTTGAGAGTCCTGCAGAAGATGACACGTGGCAGATTTCATCGAGCTCCTAAAAACACTATAGAAACATTCAGGACTCTTTTGGATCAACACAAACATAGACACTTGTCGTGCTCTGCTTGACCTTAGCACCTCACCTATCGCCCACCACAGTCCTTACTCAATAGCTACAGATGTCAACACTTGGCAGCTTCCATCGGGTTTTACCAGCGACATGTGGCAACTTCCGTAGCTTCTTAGAAACATATTACAAACTTTTTGTTGTTACCACTTAGCACTTTCTATGGGATTCTGTGAGAAGCTTATTAAAATAAGCTTTGAAACTTATGAAAATCTTAAAACATGGTCATCGACACTTGTCACTCTTTGCTAAGTTACAATGTGACACGTGGCACGTTCTGTTTACTTTTAACAATCACATGGATGGTGACACTTGGAGCGTTCTGCTTAATTTTAGCCATTTGTGTGGGGCCCACCACGGTCCTTACTCAAAATAGCAAAATGAAAGAAAGTAACTATGGAATTTGACACTTGGAGGCTTTTGACAAGCTTTACAAGGGACACGCGACCTCTTCACTACTTAAAAATAAACTATAAAGTGTCATGGCAGACGACAATTGGCAGCTTTCGCTCGACTTTGAGACTTAGACAAAACTCACACAAAATGAAACACCCACGCATTGAACCTTGGAACTGTTGAACCCGTGAAAGCCTATGAACTCATTGAACCTGTTTCTTTCTTGCAGAGTTCGTAGAAACCAACCTGCAGAGTCCATAGAAATGAGTTCGTAGATATGGGAGAGTCTGTACAAAAGTAGCTATAGGGTCCCTTAACTGAAAAAGCTTTTAAAAAATGAAGAACTTGAATGCTCAAGACAATTTTTGAAAAGGGGAGAGAGGATTTTGATCTGTGTAGGACCCAAAATAGTTCATAGGTTGTCCCAAAAATGAGTGACATTTTTTGGGGACAACAGAGGTCTCCTTGGACTATTATATTTTGAGTTGCTTTTGAATGCTCTTATGTGTGTGTGCTTGATTGCTTGTCGAGATTGTAATATTATTATCCAGACATTACCATGATTCATATCATACATCTTAAGACTTGATGTGATCACATACTATGTACTTCATTATTATATCTACCTAGACATGTTACTCCTATGTGTTACATGATCCATACACAAATTATATAATTATCTTATCCTTTTGAGGTAAGGTAACTACCCATTTCTAATTGCACTCACCTCAAAAATGGGGCATGTCAATAGGGGCATGTCATAGAGGCACAAATTTCATGCCTTCCTAATTTCAGACTTTAGTGGGGGCATGCTGAAAAGGCATGACTTGCACACTTATTCAATACTTAGTATTCTTAGGTTACAATGGGGGCATGTTATGAAAACATGTTTTCCACACTTATACTAGTTATCAGTTTCATATTTTAGTGGATCATGCCATGGGAAAATATCTTACACAATTATGTAGTTTACAATTTGGCCAAATTGCATAGTTATATAATTTAGATACACATTTATGGCAACATTCTATACATTAGTACCATTATTATACCCATGATTTAGCTTGATACATATATGAGGTGCATATGCCATGCATAAGACAACCTTAAATATAAAATCAAATCAGCTTTAAGATTTCAAATACTTCTAAGGACTTTAGCATACACCAGGATGGATTTTTATAGACTATTATTGAGCCAATCTACTCCACTAGTTGGTTTAATTTTGGCAAGGTTGAGATTATTACATCACTCAATCTTCCCAAGTTTATATGATGGAGTGGTCAAATCATCCACCCTCATCAAATTTATAGTGTGAGTTGACTTGGATCACTCACGCTCACCAATTTATAAGTATGATTCGGTTGCATGGTTGAGTTAATCTCAACTATCAAGTGGTAACTCATATTTTATTGAAGGTTGGGGTTCCTCCAATATATATATATATATATATATATATATATATATATATATATATATATATATATATATATATATATATATATATATATATATATGCACTTGCAGGTTTTCAAATTATCCTAATCTTTGCTCTAATACTCCATATTAAACCATCTCTTTAAGTCAAATTTCCAAAAGATAAGATGGTTGCATCGATGCATATGTGTAATCTTAATAAGGGTTTTAACTTATAATTATTTTAATTCCAAGTTATATATATTGATTATATACTGTAAATGTTCTTGGTTGAATGTCAGTCACTAGCAAAGTACTCAAGTGGAACTCACAAAGATAAAGTGTATTATACACACCTAGGTCCACATTTATTTTCCTTTAAACTATCAATTTCATTATTAGATTATGGGGGGGGAATGTAGATCCTAAATTTGAATTATATAACACTACAATTTTGTATACTTGGAAAGTACTTTTCATGGTTGTACCCTTCAATTCTAATACCTTCATGTTATCAAAAGGTTTGCATTCATTATCTCCTGTGTCTATTACTTATCTTTTAGTCTGACCATATGTTATTTTAATGTCCAGGCCTTCTATATTGTTAAAAATGCTATAAACCTATTTATTATCATCCTTTAAAAGTTTTGGACCTGTATCTATTTTCTAACTTCCTAGATACTTACATCCCATGCAAACATCTACATCGATGCTAGTGTCATGTGCCAATCTAAGTGTCATGTGCCCTAAAGTCTTTAAATTTATAAATGAAATATATCCTAAAGGTCAGCCTAAGTGCTTTAATGTAATATATTTCTAAAAGGGATTAGTATATATACAAGATCAATCCTCATTCATTCACCACCTAACACATACCTAATAACTCACAAGGCAACTTACTAAAAACACTCAATCAAGCATTCACGTGATCAAAGCTTCCCTATTCTTTCCTATTTCAATATCAATCATAGGAACATCCCATCTATAGGTCTTAAGTATTTAATGAACATCCCATGAGCTATATTTACCAAGTTACAAGCTAGGTCACTCTATTCACTAGCTTATCACATATTACCTCCTTATGTACACATAAGCCAACACATAGGGGAGAAACACATGAGTCAGAGGCCCTTTTGAGGGTATTGGATATGTAAGTAGTGCCCATGGATATATGGGTCCTTGAGATATCTTGACACCATGTGCCCACTAATTCAGTTTTCCCATAGTCACTATAAGGGTGAGGAAGCTAAGGTTTGATCATTTGATAAAGAGTGACAACTTATGCATGAAATCTGAACACATTAGAGGAAAGGTGATAGAAAACCCAAAAGGTTCTATGTGGTCACACTCAAATACAAATGATATTCCTTACTAGCATCCAATTTAGACACAACATTGACACGACTATTTAGATCCAATGCAAATGTTTAAGGCCAAAATATGTAAATTTTTAGAACATGATGATTGATCTAAAATCTAGATCTAGTCTACTTCAAGCTTATTCCATATTATATCTACACATGCACAATAAACTAGATAATTACTCTTTCTTTTAATTCATTCCAAGATCAATCAATAGTTGTACTTTTTATTTTTAGCATATCTCAACATTATAAATTCAAGATATTATTTAAATCTAAGTTTCCAATTATTTGCCATGTTGTAGATTTATTTATCACCCTTGTGTTTATTCATTTATATATTCTTAAGCCTATACTATATTGACCCATCTCAGTTTAGGGTTTAAAAACCCCAACCATTTTCCAAACCTCTCTCAATCAGATCTTCCACCTCCATGGGATACCTATTTCCATTGTTTGTGAATATGATTCCACTTTTACAAGTAACTTCTAGCAGGAACTTCTTCACTACTATGCCACCCAACTTGAAATGAGATCCACCTATCATCCAAAAATAAATGGTAAAATGAAAATTATCCAAAAAATGATTGAAGACCTATTTTTGTTACTTTTCATCTGGTCAACAACATCACTAGGTCAAATGGTTATTGCTTGTTGAATTGTGGTAGAACTCCATTTACTACACTAACACCAAGATGACACCTCGTGAAGTTTTCTATGGTTAGCCACCACCCTCTCTTCGGACATACCTTCCATGAAGTTCCAAGGTATAATCAATCAATTCCATGCTTAACTTACATGAAAACATTATTTGAACTCTAAAGGATAACCTCTATATGACACAAAACCACATGAATCGATAATCCAATCAATAACGCTTATAATGGGGTTTTGACTTAGGAGACATAGTTTTTATCTGAAAATAACCTTATAATCAATACTCTTTGAAGTTGAAAGGTCATCAAAAACTGGGACCAAAGTTTTATGGTCCTTAAAAAGTTCTCCAAAAGATTGGTCTAATGGCATTCAAGTTGGATCTTCCCTCTTAATCTAAGATCCATCTTGTTTTACATGTATCCTATTTGAAGCAAGTCATTAATCAAAATGTTTGAGCCTAATATACATTACTTGAGCTCAACATTGAAGTTTGTATCCTCTTAAAACTCGAGTCTATCCTAAGTAAGTGTTCATACTATATCCACAACCGCACTCTCATTGAGCTTCTATTACAATGGTGAGCCATGCAACCAAAAGATGTAACATGGGAACCCCTACTTTAGTTATAGTAGCAGTTTCTCATCTCTAACTTTTAGGGCAAAACTTTTGTTGGGGCGGGGGGGCATGTTAAGACCCCTTTATCCTAACTCTTGACTTTTTGTATTGGGTGTTATTAATAAAAATTGAGATGCATATGCTTTGTAAGTCATCCCATTAGTTGTTTGTAATTATCCCACATGTATGGGGAGTAGTTTTCTTAAGTAGATTGATTTAAATAAAGAACTTTTGTATGGAAAATATCACATGTTGAATATTTTATATTGAGCCTAAAAATAGGTTGCCTCCTCAAAAAGGCTTGCAATACTTTACAGTGTGCTTATGTTATTTCAATACAATATTTCTATCCTCTTTCAATTTTAGTGCATTATTTTTATTTTTTTGTTACTAGATTAATGAGTAAGCAGGTAAGTTCCTAACACATTTACACTATCATATTGCATCGACTATCACTAAATCATAAAATAAAATAAAATAATCCTAAACCCTATATGTTTTCCCTATTTATGGATTTATAAATAAATAATTAAGATTTTTTACTCTTTTATGCATGTTATTTATCTTCATTATTTGTATTGTGTATTTATCTTATAATTTTATTGAAATCTATTTATCCATATTACATTTTGGTGAACTTGCATTGTCTTACATGCAACCTTAGGGTTAGATCTTATCTAGATAGATCTTTTATGCTCTTAGGATAAGTTCAAATTTACTTAACTTTTATATGGTTTATTTCATAGTAATGAAATTACATAGATGATTCACATCAATAGAATAATATATCACATAATTATGAGTAGAGTAAGTAGATACAAAATAACATAATAATTGATAAATATTAATGAGCCACTTCAATGGGTAAACCTCCACAATAATGCAGCAAGAGATGAGTTTACAATATGATGATCAAAGATTAACCACCACCTCATATATATACTTGAATTAGGCCATGATTATTCCTTGGGCTGACCCTACTAAAAATATAAGAACATAGAGAAATGTGATAATATAATTTGAAAGGTTATGTAAGCAATAAATTGGCCACACATATCCCTATCACACTATATGTTAATGTTATAACATACCCCTCCCCTTCAAAACAATGTTTCCCTCAACTTTAAACAACTCTAGATGTTATTGCTGAAAATTTTCATCCTCAAACATTGCATCTTCACGGTTTAGATTCTTCCACCTGATCAAATAATCCTTAATATCTCTTATTCTTAGCCTTTTAGTGCATGTTTGAAGGATCTCCTCATATTCTAGAATGACTCGGTCTTCTTCATCTAGTTCTAGTAAGTTAGACTCAACAAAAATTCTAGGTACAATTACCTTCTTCATGCAAGATATATGAAATACATGATGTATGCAAGTGGATTGGGGTAGTTCCAACTTGTATACAATAATACCAGTTTTCTATAGGATCATATAAGGACCATAATACTTAAGAGAAATTTTATTATCCTTTTTTTGTTGCTTCAGATACATCTGGTTATATGGCTAAAGGTGCACAAAGACATATTCACCCATGTAAAAATGTTTCTCACTACGGTGTTGCTCAACTTATTGCTTCATTATATTCTATGCCATTGTCAAATTCTATCTCAAACTAATTAGTACCTCATGTTACTGTTGAATGTGCTCTTCTACAAACTTAAACCTTGGGCTGAACCTTCAAGGATGAAGTGATGGATAGGGGTTGATAACCATAAATTACCAAAAATGGAAACATTTTGGAAGAGCTATGGAAGGAAGTGTTATACCACCATTATGTTAGTGGTATTCAATGAACCCACTATTATTGTTTATCTTATGTAAAATGACAAAAATACCCTTCTAGGTATTTATTGACCACCTATATTTTCTAGTTAGATTAAGGATGATATGATGATTTATGAGCCAACTGAATACCCAAACATGAGTGTAAATTAGTTCAAAAATTACTAGTAAAGATGGGATTGTGATCACTTATCATGATCTTGGGAGTACCATGCATTTTTTGAACTGTATCTAGAAAAAACAAATGTTGTATTAACTACTAATGGTTGTGATAAGAAGCAAAAGTGAGTTTATTTTGTGGGGCTATCCATAATTACCATGATGATTGTTTACCTTTAGACCTCGACGACCCTATAATGAAATCCATGGAAACCTCATCCTACCTCTGGCTAGGAATAGATAAAGGTTTCATAAGACATGATGTCTTAATTGTTTCACCTTTGTTCTCATGACATACCATGCATTTAGCCAGAAAATTATGTATATCTCCTTGATTCCTTCTTAAAATAAATATTATTTGGTTCTATGATAGGTTTAAAAAAAATACTAAGTGCCCCCTATTGGAGATGTATAGAGTTCCTTAAGGACCTTGTGCTTGAGGATATAAATCTTACATGGGTATAAGAGATATTTATACCATAACGCATTCCATTTCCACTCAAATTTGTTAGAAGCATTGGAACCATGCTAGAAATTCTAAATCATAACTTGTGTATCATCCCATTTTGATATTGCTTCTTCCAACCAATTTCACTATCAAATGGTTATTACACATAACACTGCCTTAGTGTATTCATCCCTCATAGATAGTGCATATGTGACAACATTGTATTTTCCTTTATTATAGATGATTTTAAAGTCATATACCAAAATTTTAATCACCCATTTTTTGTTCTTCTAATAAAAATCATTATTCTAAAAAAAATTTAGAATATCATTATCAATATTTACCTTAAAGTGTATACCCATTAGATAAGATCTCCATTGATTGAATATATGAAGAATAACCAACATTTATTGTTCATATATTAGCTTTAGCCTATTTTAAATCTTGAGTCAATGATTCTCAAATGCAAGGTGTCTTCCTTCTTGCATGAGTATTGCCCCCATGCCATATCTTGATGCATCACATTCAACAATAAAAGTTTTGGAAAAATTTGGGGTAGCCAAAATTTGAGTCATGCACATAACCTCCTTCAGTGTCTCAAAGGCTTTGGTATCTATTTCACTCCAATGGTAAAAGTATTTATTCAACAAGGCTCTAAGTGGGGTTGATATGATTCCTTAATTTTTTACAAATCTATGATGGTAACCTGTTATCCCTAAAAAGCCTCTGATATTCTTGAGGTTTTTTGGCACCTACCATTCCATCATGACTTTGATCTTCCAAGGGTCTAATTTGAATCTTTCATTTGAAATAATATGACCCAAGTACTCCACCTCTTGGACTCTAAAATCATATTTTGAAAGTTTTGTATAAAGTTGATGTTATTTCATAATTAATAGTAGTTGTTTCACATGTTACAAATGTTCTTCCCATTTTTTTTGTATATCAATACGCCATAAAAAATATTGATACAAATTTACTCAAAAAATGCCCAAAAATAGTGTTCATAAAACTCTAATGTATATGGTGCATTTATGAGACCAAAAGGCACAATCATAAACTCATAATGGCCTTTATGAGTTCTAAAATATGTTTTAGGGATATTCAAATATCTAATTTGAATTTGATGGTACATAGAATGAATATCTAGTTTTTAAAAATAAATAACACCATGTAATTCATCTAAAAAATAATTAATTATTGTAATAGGGAACGTATCTTTGATGGTGTACTTGTTAAGTTCTCTATAGTTTAGGCACATCCTCTAAGAGTCATCCTTCTTACTGACCATGACCACTGGAGATGAATATTCACTATGGATATGTCTAATAATACCCACCTCCAACATCTCATGTATAATATTTTAATTTCACTCTTATGGATCCATGGAAGCAAGTGAATGGCATGATCATGTTCTCTATTTGGTGATAGTCCTTTTAGCATGGTGCCAAAAATAATTGGGTGGTCATCAATAATCATTTTTAGATTAGGATGTGTATATGCCTTTGTTGGTTAAACTTTTATGGAAAACAATCATGGTACAAATTCTTCAACCCATTTTTTGAGAATCTTCATCATATGATTCAAGCTAATCAATTATGGATAAAATTCTCGTCATCCAAATAGTTCAAATGTCTTACCTTCAAAATGAAAGTGTATGAACAATTCCTAAAAATTCATCTCTATTATTTCCAAGGTTGTGATCCATTGGACTCCCAAAATAATGTCTACCCCACCCCACCCACGAGAATAAAAAACATGGGAGATTATAACACGTAATTTCCTATAGCAAGTTTAATATTATGGCATTTCCTATAAAAATTAATTGTGTCACAATCTACAAACATTAACTAAAATTTTAGAGCTAGATAAATGAAACAATTCAAGAGAGTATCCAATTTAATATTCATGAAGTTATTTTTACTCCCTAAGTCAATCGACGCTATCATCTTTTATTTCTTTAGGAAGCCCATAACTTCAAGGGTTTTAGGAGTGATAATACATGAAAGTGCTTGATAGGATATAGTAGGATCGGAATCTTTAGTGTCCTCTATCTCTTCCTCACCCTCACTAGAGGCTACATCATCGTCTTCATCTTTATTAGCTCCTTCAATGTAGAACAACTTATTCTCAACACATTTGTTTCCTTTGCTCCAATTGCTATCACAACTATAACATAACACTTTTACCCACTTCTCTTCAATTTATTGAATAGTCAGTCTTGTAGGCATAGGAAATGATTATGTTGGGGAATTACATTATTAGCCATTAGTGAAAACCATTAATTTAACCTAATCTCTTTCTTCTACTTTTCACACTAATGTTATGGATTCAAATACTAAACTTAGATTAAACATGTGAACATCAAGTTAGATGTTATTATTGAAATCACCTAAGAACATGTCATTTATGTTTCTCTCATTAATCTCATACATGCGTACGGATAGTTTTAGAGTTACTGAATATAATCCTCGACAAGCCCTATTTATCGTAACTTTGATAACTGAATGAAGTAGTTATCTAAGATGTTACTGAGATAGTGCATCTATAACTTGTGAGTAAATATTGATCAAATTATAGTAAGGCCCTTCTTTTTCTTTTGAGTGCACAACCACCTATACCAAATGAACTGATCAGAGTCAAGAGATGGAGATTTCAGTACCACATTTTATGCACTGGGGTCTAATGTAGATCAAATAAAATTTCCATTTGATTGATCTAAGTGAGTAGATCCTTACCATCAAACTTTCACACTTCCAATTTTGGCATCATGTTCTTTGAATCGATATTTAAGTTTTGATTGTTCTAGTTGGGAGAACTCGAATGGAGTGCTGGAGGATTATTTGACTATGGAATACGAGCCATAAGATTGGTCAATGTACCATTGATAAATGATAACTGAGACTTCACATCATCTATATCCCATTTTACCACTTTGATGTCCCTTTATACTGCATTGAGATTATACTTATTCACCATGCTTTACATATATAAATGAAGGTGGTGAACCATCCCAAAAACCACATGATCTAAAATTTCAAACTCCATGTTGTCCTTATGGCATTTTTATTGGAGTGTCTTGCCCTTTCCCATGGTCATGAGAGTTTAAAGCAACCATACATGAACCCTAGGGTTTAAGTTTTTGGGCCTATAAAAATTATACAAGAGGATTATACTGTTGTAGTCATCTAGTCGAGTTGAATCCAAAGACTGATAGTTTCAACAAGGGTGCAAAAAAAATTCCAAACTCTTTTTTTTCAAAAAAACTCAAGCAATATTGTGGTGATGGAAAAAATAAATTCTTCTTGGATCACAAGTTATGTTTTTTCGATCCTTCAACTCTCAGGACAACAACTATATCAGATATGAAGAACTACATCACATAAATTTGATTAAATCAAATCTCAGATACCACTTGTAATGAAATTACTAAAATCATTCACATCAATTGAATAATATGTGGCATAATTATGAGTAGAGTAAACAGATCCACAACAACAATTTATGAAAGAATAAAATACTTGATAAATATGATTAAGCCATTTCGAGGGGGTAACCTCCACAACAATGCAATAAGAGAAAAATTAATAGTATGATGATCGGAGATTAACGACTACCTCCTATATGTATTATACTTAGGCCATGGTTATTCTATAGGCCAACCCTATTAACAATATAAGAACATAAAGAAATGAGACAAGATAATATGAAAGGTTATGCTAGTAATTGACCACACATATCCCTATACATGTTATAGGTTGAGGGCTATAGGTATAAGTTATGTGACTATCACTAGATATTAAAATAAAATAAAATAATCCTAAACCTTATGTGGTTGTCCTACTTATAGATTTATAATTAATTAATTAAGCTTTATTAATTTTTTATTTGTGTTATTTAACTTCATTAGTTGTAATTGTGTATTTATCTTGCAATTTTATTGAAATATATTTATCCATATTACAATTTGGTGAACTCACATTATCCTACACACAACCTTAGGGTTAGATCTTGTTGAGGTATATCCTATGTCATCTTAATATAAGTTTGAATTTACTTAATTTTATATGGTTTATTTCATTGTATGTTTTTGGATCCAATATATTAAGTTTCTTTGTGTTTTCTTCCAAACCCTAGGTTAATTATTTTTTAATTTTTGTAAACTACACTTGTATGATCCATTATTGATTTATGCCATAAAAATAGGTTAGATATTATAAATAAAATGGCAAAATCATGAGGATTAATCAGGATCCTATTAAGTTTATTGGAATTCCTTTTGCTAATTTTAAATCTTACTTGAAAAAAAATGTAATATGAAAATATAGTTAGTGTTGCTTCCAATATTATATTGTTTGTTACAAATGATGGGATGATATTAATTTCAATGATAATGTTGTGAATAGATATTAAATTGATAATGCATGTGGAGTAGATCACAATAAACAAGCTTGTCTAGATGTAAAAGATAAAGTTGAAAACTTTACACATTTTAGGAAACATTTGATGGAACACCCTCATAAAAAAGATATATTAATAGATGTGTTGGAAGAAGTTACAAGTCAAAATAAAGATTTTAATCCAAGGGTTTAAGATTATTTAATTTTAATAAATACATAATTTTAAATAAATACCCTATAAGGTAGATAATGGATATATGAGTCCTTGTAATGATGACTAGTTCGAACTTTAGAGAATTTATTTCAAAACATCTTGATCAACTTAATGTCTTTGGTAATATCTTTCAAGACTTGAAAACTATGTATTCTCATGTAGTTATTTTATACATTTATTCTAAACCTACCAATGCTCAAGTTTCTATTTCTCCACATGTTTCTCCTACTTCTCAAAATATTATGGCTTCTCAATATCTTTCCATTGCTTTAAAATTATCAACATGTTTCAATTGCTTTTCAAGTTCTTCAAATGTTTAACACGTTTCTACAATTCCTCTTGTTTAACCATCTCTTGCTTATAATATTTATCAATTTGCTTCACATGTTGATAATCCTTCTATTTTTCAAGATTATTATATTCCAACTTATTCTACTTGAAATTTTATTCAAAACCCTGAAATGACTATCATGATGCATACATCGTGTGACTTAAATCATATAAAAACTCTTTCTCAAGTTTCTCAAAATCCAAATAGATGAGTCATTTATAATGAAGTTCTTTTAAATCCCTTGATAATATGAAGTAGTTAATGCATATCCATTTTCAATCGGATTTTGTTGCTCCAAAGTTTAAATTTTCAATTGAAAGGGAGATCCTTCTCATCATATTAGAGAATTTTATGCCTCTTGACTAGGTTATTACCAAGGAGCTTGAAGGATTATGCACTTGATTGGTTATGTGTTTTAACATGTGGACTTGTACATTGTTTTACAACTTTAATTGATGATTTCTCAGCCCATATTTAAATCAATGTTGGCATGAAATTCATATTTGAAAAAGTAGCCCAAATAAAATAAGGACCAAATAAGACCATTAATCACTATGTGATTTGATTTAAGACTATGGTTTACAAGATGACTTGTCAACCACCAAATATAGATCTTCAAAGTATATTTTTTGATAGTTTACTTTCAATTATGAAATAGAAAGTGGTCTTCAACACTTGTCACTCTTTTGATGAACTTGTTCATGTTATTAGAGACTTTAAAATCAAGATTATAAATACAAATGTGCTTAAGTATGGGTCAAATGCTCAAACTTCTAATGGCACAAAACTTCTTAAACAAGACAAACTTTAAAGCCAAAGTTAACGAGAATGGATTTCAACTTCATAATGATGTCAATCATGTGGTAAATATTATAGAACAACCATATGTAAAAATTACATTACCTCAACAAATTAAGTGTAAGAAATTCATTAGGCTTAGTGAAAGTCCATAAAATGTTTCAAAGAGATTGCTTCAATGCAACATGATTGTTTTACCTTTAGTGAGAGAATTTGAGCATTAAATACCATTACCTATAAATTATTATGTAAATGCATATTGTGATTATCAAATAATCATAAGGATTTATTCCATTAGATTCATTACTTTGAAATATAAGATATAATAAAATTCAAGTGGATGGATAAAAATTAAACTTGAATGAATTGGTGGCTCCACCTAATCAACACTTTTTGATTTTTACCAGACCTCTTAGAAATCATAACAATCAAATAAATGAGAGGGAAAACTTCTACATGATAGATTGACACAATCAAAGAGAAGCACCAAAAGTTGTCAGTGCTCATACACTCATTGGTTTTATTGGTGTGCCTAGCTCAATTAAGGAAAAGAAGGCACTTACTTAGATTAAGTTTAATTATAGTGAGATTCTAACTGATAACTAATAGAACAAACCTTTGTTCATAAGAGTTTTCTTAGGTAGACACGAAAAAGATGGAATAATGGTGTATAGCAGTTCAAGCTTGAATATTTACACTGAATAATCTATTTATAGCCTTAGATTTAAAAAATATATTTTGGCATACCTAAAGCAATTACCTATCATTATTGCTAACCAACACTAGTTGCCTGGACTCCCTTATCTATATGTATTGTGTCTAACATTAGATTATTTCTTGGCTACTTTGACTTGTTTATACGTGTCAATGTTTTATTTTTGTTTATCATTATCAATGTTATACATGTTAGTGAGTTCAAGATCAATTGATACTTGCATATGCTATTATGTGGATTAATATTATGGATTTTATGCATGTCTTGGATTCAAGGTTATTTTGTTCAATTATTTATGTACACTATGGACAAGTACACATTTGTTAATTATTAATTATAGACTTGTAACAATGAGGATGGATGCATCTATTTTGTATATCTGGTATATTTTAGTTTTGTTATTTCATATACATATACACGTGTTTGGAAATTTTGACATGTACATTGAGTGTGGAAGTATATATCTGGCCAAGGAAATAAAGGAGAACAAGGGGGATCTGATTAACCACACTTCCACCACCATCGCTTCCCTAGATCATTACTCAGACATTCAGTTGTACCTTTGATAGTGTGATTATGTCTTTTGTGGTCTCGCATTGGAGTAATACTTAGGGTACCTTTATATTGTTAGTTAGACATCTAGTTGTATAGGGGTTTGGACCATGGTGGTATTAGTCACCCCTTTACTCACCTTCCAAAATATAAATTCAATTATCTCCTACAAGCCAATTTTAAAATGGATGTTTGACCAAGAGACCTCCTCTTTTCATGTGTATTTTTTCTTAGACACATTGGGTTATAGGTAGGTGGAGCGGGTGTCTAGGTTTAGTTAGGAGCTCAGGAGGTAGGCTAGTGTTCGACTCACTCAGGGTTGGACCTAGAGTTTGGGTTTTGGGAGGTAGGTTTCTGAATAAATCTCCTCCACTTTTGTAAGATGATGAAAAATGTGGTGATTCAAATTATGTAGAACATGCATTGACATTATATGTATGCACACACGCATGCACATGCACGCACACGCACGCCCGCACACACACACACACGTAGTGGGTGACTAGGTTTAGTTAGGGGCTTAGGAGGTAGGCTAGTTGTTGACTCACTCAGGGTTAGAACTACAGTTTGGGTCTTGGGAGGTATGTTTCTAATTAAATCCCTCCACTTTTGGAAGATGGTGAAAAATGTGGTAATTTGGATTATGGAGAGCATGTATTGACACTGTACACACACACGTATGTGCATGAATACACATACATTTATATATACATATATGTATATACACACATATATCTATACATATGTGTATATATGTATGCATGCATATGCATACACACATACATATATACATACATATATGTATGTCTACACACACATCAATTTCTATATCTGCATGTGCACTCGTGTCTGCATGTACATACATACATACATACATATGTGTGTGTGTGTGTAAATACCTAAATTTGGTTATAATTACTTGACAATGTTAAATTTTAACATATCTTAAACTACTTGAACTACACTCAAATATATGACTCTTATTCACCATTCCTCGAGTCATTTGTCTATATGAGGGCTTGACCCCTCTATTTGTTTTCACTACTACACATAGCTTATTATGTCATTGCTCAAACTAAGTTATATCACTCTTAGACTGCTTCTAGTCTCAGGGCAATTGTCCTTACTTTTTTTAGATAGGTCTGTTACCACAAACTTGTCCACCTAGTATTGGTTTGTCCCAATGCCATTTAACGTCTCGCTTCTAAAGTTTGAAATATCCATATGTATCATCTAGTTCATTTTACAACTTGGATAAAGGATATTATTCATAAGGATAATTATATAAACAAATCAAGGCCTCATTTCAATGGTACTGGATATCTACTTAGCATCTATCTATTACACTATTACACATTGAACAAATGTGTCCTATTATTCCCAAATTCAAAGTTAATGACTAAGACTAATTAATAGCTACATGAATTTAGTGAAAGAACACAATTACATAATCACACTAGGTGTGAGAACTACATGTGGCTTGATTCCATCCTCAGAGTATCTAGATACGTAGACAGAGGTCAATCATCAATGTGGGTGATTGGGGTTAGTTCAACCCATTACACCTCCCTTTATTTTTTGTGAGTTTATAGCTCTCACAAGTATACATGGGGTTTCTAAGTCAAAGAAAAGGAAAATAAATGTTTATGTGTGGCATTAACATAGTCAAAGTATCTCATCCATCTCAGTAGACATAGGCACAGGTGTTAGAAGAGTCACATTTTCATCACGTTCAACAGACAAGGATGCATTACATAGTTATCTAGGGAGCATAGACTTGTCCAAACATAGTCATGGATTTTATTTTCATGTCTGAGATATCACAATCCTATTTTATCATGTTTTCCACTGTTCGATACCTATTATAATCAACCAAAAACTATAAAACTTAAGTATCTTATTATTGGTTGTACTTACTATATTTAGCATGTGCCACTTGTCAATCAAATTTTTATGGCTTGATTCTATCCTCAAAATATTTGAATACATAGGTAGTGGTTAATCATCAATGGGGGTGATCAGGGCTAGCTCAACCCATTACACTTTCCTTTATTTTTTATAGGTTTTTAGTTCTCACAGGTACACCTAGAATTTCCAAGTCAAAGAGAAGGAAAACAAATGTTTCTATGTGGTATTAAGATAATCGAAGTAACTCACCCCTCTCAATAGACACAAACACATGTGGTAGAAGAGTCATAGTTTCATCAGTTTCACAACAAAAAAAATCACATTCAACATATAAGGTCACAATGCATAGCTATCTAGGTAGTGTGGACTTGTCTATACATAGTCACATATTCTATTTCCATATTTGAGCTATCATAACCCTACTACGTTTTTCACTGTTAAATATATGTTATAATCAACAAAAAACTTTAAAAGCTAAGTATCTTATTATTGGTTGTACTTACTATTTTAGCATGTGCCACTTATCCATCAATTTTAATCAACTATGTTTTACATTCAGATTTATGCTTAAATATTTTATATTATAATATAAATAATATTTCAATATTTTATACCTATTAAACACTATAAAATAAAATATATGGTAAAATTGTGTGTGTGTACACACACGCGCGTATGTATATGTATGTGTGTGTGTATATGTGTGTGTACATACATATACATATAGATATGTATATGTGTGTGTGTACATACATATACATATGTACATGTGTGTACATACATATACATATACATATGTATATGTGTGTACACACACACACATACATATAATCATATATGTATATGTATGTAACACCACACACACACATTTTTTTCCAAATAAAAAATCATAACTTCAATATAGAAAATAAAGTTACATCATAAAAATGCATAAGGTGTGAGACCCAATTTTAATATCACTCCCTATTATATTTTTGTTATGTTTTGTGGACTATATGATATGTGTTGGACTATATGGAGGAACAAGGTGCCCACACTTTATATTTTATTTCATTATGGACCTTGGTTAGCTAGTTCAATAGATCTTATTTATATGTATGGTTACTAAACATGATTATTTTGAGTGGATGTATTTTGAGTAGGATGCGACATGAGATTGCGATGCATTGGAGAGCAAATGACATGAGTTTGCAACTATGACCTTTCACACTGATCTGAGAAGCAAAATACTTAAGTAACTACTTGTGGATAATCTTTATCAGGAGATTTTATGGGTGTTAGAGTCATAGAGGACTCTGAAGGGCAACTTTGTGGGTTACTCTTTGGAGTCAAATGGTCTTTTGAGACATAGAGGGTGCATTTATGTGCCCATTACTAGGGGTCTATGAGACTTGATTTTATCAGAGGCTCATCAATCCCCCTACTTAACACACAATGGGGCTAAGAATATGCATGCAAAGCTAAGATGATTGTATTAATGACCTAGATTGTGGAATAACATTACAAAATTTGTAGCATGCTGTCTTGAGTGTAACGGATCAAGGTAGAACATTAGCTTCCAGCAGGTCTTTTGTATCCACATGACATACCAAAGTAGAAATGCGACACCATTTCTATGGATTTTAATGTTGTTATACTTTTCTCTTCCTATCACCATGATGCAATGATGGGGACAATGGATAAGTTGACCAAGATGGCCCATTTATCTCCAATGAAGACCTCTTACAATGCCACGACTATGGCAAGGGACTTCTTATATGACTTTGTTTGATTACATGGGATTTCATGGAAGATTATTTTAGATAGAGACCTTGTGTATAATTCTGAGTTCTAGACTACCCTTCAGAGGGTGTTGGGCACTCAACTCAACTTTAACACATCATATCATCTAGAGGCAAATGTGCAAATAAAGTGGGTTAACCAGGTGTTAGAGGACATGTTATGCATGTATGTGATGGATCAACAATCACATTGGGATGACTACTTATACTTGGTTGAGTTTGCATATAATAATAATTATCATAATTCCCTTAAGATGGCTCTATATGAGGCTCTTTATGGCAGACCATGTATGACTCCTCTGAGTTGGGATAGACTTGAGGATAGGGTTGCGATTGGCTCGACTATGTTATAAGACATGGAGAAATAAGTAGTACTCATTTGATAACACTTACAAGGTCTTTTTATGAGTGTGATTGAATAAAAGCCCGATCTGCTATGGAAAGGGCTTTAACTTTACACCCTATTTTGTGGGTCCCTTTGAGATCTTAGAGACGGTAGGACCAGTTGCCTATCACTTAGCTTTGCCACCTAACTATCTCGAGCCCATGATGTTTTTCATATTTCACTTTTGATGATATATGATCTAGATATTTCTCATGTTTTGGATTGAATGGCTTTGCAGGTCAAGGGAGACAAACATATGATCTTAAAGCCCATATGTATTATAACTCATATGATGTTAGGCCTTCGAGGCCATGATCTAGACCAAGTTATGCTCTATTGAGATAGATATGATGAGTCAATAGCTACTTGGGAGGATGTGGTACCCTTATGAGCTTGATATATGCATTTATTCCAATGACTTCCAAGAGGAAGTATACTTTTAGGGAGGGGGATGTGAGATCCCATTTTGATATCACTCCCTATTATATATATTTTTATGTTTTATAGACTCTATGGATATGTTAGACTATATAGAGGCACAAAGTGCTCACACTTTATATTTTGTTTTATTATGGACCTTAGTTGGCTAGTTCAATAGGTCTTATTTGTTTGTATGGTTACTAAACATGATTGTTTGGAGTGAATATATTTTGTTATTTGGTTATTGTTATTGAATGGCATAATGATCTATATCATAATCTTACTATTGATATTATTGAACTAACCAAGATATGTGGTTAGTCTTATGATGTTATTGTGGTGAAGTAATTATGTAAATATACACATGTTCCATATTGTTCTTAATATCAATTATTTTTCCATGGATGTATTTGATCTTTGTATTAAGTATGCAGGTTATAGGGGGCCAAAAGTAGGACTACAATGGACTTAAACATACCTTAATAGATCATATGCAGACCTTAGACCCTTTTCAACCTTTAAATCTTATACCCATTTATTTTATAAATTGTTAAATATATTATTTTGTACTATTTTATATTCCTTTTATTATTATTATCTAAAAATATGATGTTTTAGTCTAGACCATTTATTTTAGTCTAATCAACCTAAACCTAAATTAATCCTATATGAGGTCAACCAACCTAGTTGCGGGGCTTGGGTTGACCCTCAAACCCAACTTTTGTGTGCAATCCCTAAATTATCCCTTCAACCACATTTTTATTTGATTATTTGACAAGTAAACGTTATCTTACAAGCTCTTTTTGGTCCCATACCCATACCCATTAGGTATGAGGGTTTTTCAAGGATCTTTGACCACTTTTTGGTCATAAAAAAGGCCTTATTTTATGGCCTAGATTTTGCTCTCATTAGCATCTCTCTCTTTTTATACAAAAAATGTGCTATGTATTTGAGTGGAAAAAACACACATGTGAGTGTGTAAGGATATTTATAAGGTTTGTAAGAGAAATTTATGGAGGTAGGTCATATCCTTGGGATGAGGATGACCATGTGTCACCTTCCAATGAGTGATTGCTTTTTTTGTCTTCTCTTTTTAAGGACATTCTTTTGGTCTTTTTGGGTTTATGAATTTTGGATTGTTGGAGAGCTTGGGTGCTTGGAGAAAAACTTTTGGAAGATTGACAAGTAGAGCTTTCTGTTTGGAGGTGCTTTTTTGCTTATTATTTTTTATGTTTGAATGTTCTCTATTTTCTTGTTTTCTCTTGAATGAATTTCATTTAAAGGAAAATGAACAAGTGTTTTTATTTTATTTGAGGTTCTTATTTTAAGAATTCTTTTTAAGTTTTTATATTTTGTATTGTTGACATGATTTTTCTTTCTAATCGTCTTCTTCTTTTGTTGTTGTGTGAATATTGGGTATGAAAAGTGGGAGCACCCCCATGCCACTGATTTGTAAAGACGCAATATCCAAAACTACACCAAATACTCTATTACAATGGATATTTTTTAAATTCTCAATTTTTTGTTAATTAACTTAAAATTTATATAATAATTAAAATCAACATTAAAAAAAATGATAATAAACCAAAAGCATGAGCCATAAAGATAATATGCCAATTAGAATTGATAATAGAGTTCACCCGATCTGGGCTACATCTGCGGGTGTTGCTCAAAGGTGGAATCGATCGATTATTGATGCAAAATCACTTTGTACATCAGTTATCCCTAATAAAGGTTCTTGATCTATAAATAAATGTTTTGATGTCCTCTAGCAATTGGCTCTAGCTTTGGCTCTTGGCTCTGCTTGATTATTCTCAAGTCTTGTGTGTTATTCTTCATATTTTGATTGTGATTTTAAATGACCCCTCCAGACCCTTTATGTAGGTTTACGGGTCCACAAAAGGTGGGCTTGGATGATTATCCTTTCCCAATTTTAAATAATATTTATAATTATCCCAAGACCTATTTTAATGAGATTAACAATTTTCCCATTCTATCATGAGATTACAATATAAGGCTTTATTTAGCCCACACGTGAATTATATGGCTTTTACATGTATTAATAAAACATTATATTAAAAATGCCATAATGATATCCCATTTTTGTGGGAATAAAGATTATCATAGGTTTCTAATTAAAGCCTTCCACGTTGGTCTTTGGTGTGGGCATTAAAATGAAATTCCACATTTTTTAGATTTAACATTATCCCCCCACTTATCCCATATATATGGGATTCACCATTATTTACGCCTTTAAATAAGGCTCATATATGGTATGAGGGAAATAATAATTTATTTATTAAATGCTCCACATTTGAATAGTCTATGCCATGTGTCACCTGTAAATTTGTTGATATGTCTCATGCTAATTTGTCTATGTGCCAGCATTTAATTGGTCCATGTTGCCACGTCATTATTTTTACCGGGTTTGACCACAACTTTGACTGGCCATAACTTTCACATATGAACTCAAAATTAGTCTATTTAAAATGCATCAAAAATATTGTGATGAGTTTTATTCCATTGAACTGGTTCATAAATGTTCCAAGACCATTAATTTTTATAGTTTGACTAGATTTGACCACCTATTGACCAAACTTTGACCAATGATAACTGGAGCATACAATGTCCTTTTTTTACATTCTAATAGTTGCCAGAAAGCTCTTGATGATCTCTACATAATGAATCATATTTAAAGAAAATTAGGTAACATCTAAAAAATATCCTTCAGATCATGCTTCTCCATTGAGAAGGCTTTTGTTCCACTAAAAGTTGAAACATTCATTTTATTGATACTGGATTTGGTTCTTTGCAATGCCTCATCAAGATATTTTTAGTGGACTTTGTGGTCTCTAAAACTACTATTTTGATATGGGCAGGCTACATCATTCCTTTCCCATGGAAAATTATCAATTCAATTTAAGCACATCATCATGCAAAATGATCAGTTTGAAAAAGACATCTAAATGTCAAAAATACAAGTGTCCAATTGATCCAGTGATCTGCCAGTGAATAAGCTATCCTTTATAGTGTGAGGATAATAAAATTTGTTTGTGCCACTGGTTGCATTTTCAAAATAATGAACTGCAAATAAAATGGTGCCCATGTATGGGTCTTAAACTACATCCTATACATTCTATCATCAAATTTAATTTCATAATAACAACTACTTCAAGAGCAAGTATCAAGTAGGTACACGGAACATGTCCCAAACAACCTATGCATATTGCTATCAAATTCACAATGGAGTTAATTAAAATGTGAGAAAAACCAAGCATGATAAACTTGTCACAAGATTCTCCTCATCTAGTTACTCCAAAAATATTCAAAACTAAAACATTGGTTAATTTTCCTTTCATCAATCATCAAAAATCATAAAGATGCATTGAATATTTTGCATGTTAATCTACAATTCTAGTTCCAGCTATGTAAACATAAAACTAAGGAACTTATTACCAACCCATTTTATCAGATTATCCCATTTAGGTGGTTTTATTTCCTCAGTAAATACTTGGGTTGACTCATCAACTGGAGGTGGATTAAGAACTTCATTTACCTCTACAACAGGTTTGTATTCCATCTTCATCTTACTATTTTGAGATGGATGAAGTCTCAAATACTGCTAGCTCGATGTCCATTCACATGATAATGAGCACAAAAGTTCCTCTTGGCCTTCTTATTGGATGAGGAATCACATTTGCCATTTCTCGCCTCTAAACGATGAGATTAGTCTTTAACACCTACCTCATTTCTAACAAAATACATCAACTTCTTCAACAATGACCTTCCCTTCCAACAACTGAGAATAGAATGGTTACTTAACCCATAAAAAGTACAAGGAAAAGTATGCCATATTTTCTATGTATCATGTCCATATTTTTTATACTAAAAGAGAAGATTAGAAGTTTCAAAATTTACACAAATATATCTAGTGCTATGTTAAATGTAAGAACGAGGAGGGGGAATTACATTACCTCTTATAGTCATTCGTTTACACCTTTCACCATCCTGCTATGACAACATGTTCCTTTGCATGGAGGAATTTTGTTGTACTAATGGTATAAGCACTTCGCTGTTGAAAGCTTGTCTTCCTTCAGAAGAATTGAAACTCTATTCAATTTCCATTCACTCACTAGTGTAACCTAATTCTACAAAATGAAGACATCCTTGACCTATATTAGGTTAGCAATACCTTGACTATTCTTGCCAAGACCTCTTCCATCAAAACCTATTTTAAATAATAGTTTTGAGCTAATACCTTTGGTGTGTTTCTCAAAATCACCAAAAATTGCATCGAAAATTGACTGAGAGGAAGTGTTACATGGTGAACTTATAGTGCAATAATTTGTTATGGTCTCTCCATTTGTGGTGGAAGGTAACTCTTGTTCACAACTCTACAACTGTACTAAGAGCTCATCTTCTTTTTGCAAATCAACTTTCAAGCGTTCAACCTCCTCTTTTAAGGAGTGAAATTTGGATCTCAGAAAAGTATTCTCATCTTAGATCTGTCGATTTCATGCTTTGAGCTCTTCAAGCCTTTCATGCTTCAAGGCTTTGCCCATGGTTTGTTGCTCCTACAAACAACATGTATCTCCAACAACTGCACAATGCACTAGAAGATTAAACAAGTCTAAAATGTATGCAAGTGATTGAAACTGATATCAATAAGCTACGTAATTAAAAGTAAATCATGTATTCAAACTAATTTGATACCAAATTTGATTCGTAAATAGGTAGTGTCTAAAACTATACCAATTACTTTGTTATAATGGATGCTTTATAAATTCTCAATTCCTCGTTAATTAACTTGAAATTGGCATAATAATTAAAATTAGCATTAAAAAAATGGTAATAGACCAAAAGCATGAGCCAAAAAGACAATATGCAAACCATAATTGATAATGGAGTTCATCCGATCTGGGCTACATCTCTAGGTCCTACTCAAAGACAAAACTGATCGATTATTGATGTAAAATCATTTTGTACATCAGTTATCTCTAGTAGGGGTTCTTGATCTATAAATAAATGTTTTGATACCTTCTGGCAATTGGCTCTAGCTCTAGATCTCACTCTTAGCTCTACTTAATTATTCTCAAGTCTTGTGTGTTGTTTTTCATACTTTGATTGTGATTTCAAATGACTCCTCTAAACCCTTTATATAGGTTTACAAGTCCACAAAAGGTGGGCTTGGACTATTATCATTTCCTAATTTTAAATAATATTCATAATTATCCTAAGACTATTTTAATGGGATTAATAATTATCTTATTTTATCGTGGGATTACAATATAAGGCTTTATTTAGCCCACACATGAAATATATGGCTTTTACATGTTTTAATAAAACATTACATTAAAAATGCCATAATAATATCCCATTTTTATGAGAATAAAGATTATCATAGGGTTTTAATTAAAGCCTTCCACGTTGGTCTTTGGTGTGGGCATTAAAATGGAATCCCACGTTAATGAGATTTAACATTATCCCTCCACTTATCCCATATATATGGGATTCACCATTATCTATGCTTTTAAATAAGGTTCATATGCGGGATGAGGGAAATAATTATTTATTTATTTAAATGCTCCACATTTGATTAGTCTATGCTATGTGTTACCTGTAAATTTGTTCACATGTCTCATGTTAATTTGTCCACGTGTCAGCATTTAATTGGTCCATGTTGCCACATCATCACTTTTATCATGTTTGACCACAACTTTGATAGGCCATAACTTTGACATACGAACTCAAAATTATCCGTTCAAAATATATCGAAAATCTTGTAATGAGTTATACATCATGAAACTGATTCAGAAATGTTTACAAGCTAACTCCTTCTATTTACAACTCTGCAACTGTGCTAATAGCTCATCTTCGATTTTTAAATCAACTTTCAAGCATTCGACCTCCTCTTTCAAGGAGTAAAACTTAGATCTCAGGAAAGTATTCTCATCCTAGATTTGCCAATTGAATGCTTCGAGATCTTCAAGCCTTTCACGTTTCAAGGCTTTGCCCATGGTTTTTTGCTCCTACAAACAACATGTATCTCCAACAACTGCACACTGCACTAGAAGATTAAACAAGTCCAAAATGTATGCAAGTAATTGAAACTGATATCAATAAACTACGTAATTAAAAGCAAATCATGTATTCGAACTACTCTGATACCAAACTTGATCCGTAAATAGGTAGTGTCTAAAACTACACCAATTAATCTATTATAATGGATGCTTTAAAAATTCTCAATTTCTCGTTAATTAACTTGATATTGGCATAATAATTAAAATTAGCATTAAAAGACTAGTAATAAACCAAAAGCATGAGCCACAAAGACAATATGCAAATCATAATTGATAATGGAGTTCACTCGATCTGGGCTACATCTCTGGGTCCTACTCAAAGAAGGAACTGATTGATTATTGATGTAAAATCATTTTGTACATCAGTTATCCCCAGTAGGGGTTCTCGATCTGTAAATAAATATTTTGATATCTTCTAGCAACTGGCTCTAGATCTGGATCTAGCTCTGGCTCTTGGCTCTAGCTCTGGATCTCGCTCTTGGCTTTACTTAATTATTCTTAAGACTTGTGTGTTATTTTTCACACTATGATTGTGATTTCAAATGACCCCTCTAGATCCTTTATATAGGTTCACAAGTCCACAAAAGGTTGGCTTGAATGATTTTCATTTTCTAATTTTAAACAATATTCATAATTATCTTAAGACCTATTTTAATGGGATTAACAATTATCTTATTTTATCATGAGATTACAATATAAGTCTTTGTTTAACCCACACATGAAATATATGGCTTTTACATGTTTTAATAAAACATTACATTAAAAATGCCATATTAATATCTTATTTTTATGAGAATAAAGATTATTATAGGGTTTTAATTAAAGCCTTCCACGTTGGTCTTTGGTGTGGGTATTAACATGAAATCCCACATTAATGGGATTAACATTATCCCCCAACTTATCCCATATATATGGGATTCACCATTATCTCTGCCTTTAAATAAGGTTCATATGCGGGATGAGAGAAATAATAATTTATTTATTTATTTAAATACTCCACATTTGATTAGTCTATGCTATGTGTTACTTGCAAATTTGTTCACATGTCCCATGTTAATTTGTCTACGTGTCAGTATTTAATTGGTCTATGTTGCAACGTCATCACTTTTACTGGGTTTGATTACAACTTTGATTGGCCATAACTTTCGCATACGAACTCAAAATTAGTCCGTTCAAAATCTGTCAAAAAGCTTGTAATGAGTTCTGCGTCATGAAACTAGTTCAGAAACATTCTAAGACCATCAATTTTTCTAGTTTGACTAGTTTTGACCACTTGTTGACCAAACTTTGACCAATGATAACTAGAGCATGTGATGTCCTTTTTTTGCATTCCAACAGTTATCAAAAAGTTGTTGATGATCTATACATAATGAACCACGTTTAAAGAAAACCAGAGAACATCTAAAAATATCTTCTGGATCAACTACCTATGTGGGGTTGGCATAAGTGCTTGTATTTGGGGAATGAGAGAGTGAAGCTTTTGCTCATGGCTTGTTAGACAAGCCCACACTAGTCTTAGTGGCATGAACTTGTTTATGATAAGTGAAACCTTTTAATAAGGTTGAAAAATCACTCTCTTTTATGAAATATGAGAGCTCTAAAGAGGGTTATGGGAGGTTTAAGGAAGACAATTATTGTTTAATAAATACTCTTTTATTGGCTTTGGAAGCCCTTATATTCTTTAATAAATTTATATTGCAAAAAAAGTAAGTGCCCTCTTCTATTCCCTTTAGTGAAGTCTTGATGACTTCCTTATTATTTTATTTTTATTGTGAATATTTTATTATTTCATTTATTGGCACCTTTAACCATTACTTCTTTAAAACAAATTCAATTGTGCATATGAGTTGAGGCATGCCTCTTTCCCTTAGGCTTGGAAGAGATTATGTATGAACCTCATTTGGTGAGGTTTGTATGTAAAAATTCATATATGATAGGTGGTCAAGCACCGTTTTTTGGCCTATTTTTTATTTTCTTGAAGTATCCTTGAAGCTTGACCACTTGTATGTAGGTTTTCCTTCTTGGAGCTTGGAGTTTTATGTTGTGGCATGACAGTTACTTTTATATGTTTTTTTGGTATCTCAAGCTTTTCATGTTATTGTAGAGATTATTCTCTATTGTAATCATTATTTGAGGGATGAGATTTTTGAGGAAGTGTTGTTAAGACTTGTAGTCTTAGATATCTCTTTTTGAACTTGTGTAAATGGGTTGTGTTGAGACTCTGATCTTAGCCATGTGGACTTAAGATTTATCCTTTTTATATCTTGTTAAAAATGTTTAAATCTTTTTGAATGAATATTTGTACTTGAATGTTTCTACTTCCTCTTCTTTTTAAATTATTTTTATCAATATGTAAAAAGTTGCTTGTTAAAAACATGGTTACAAGAAAATGTATGTTCATTATATTCATTTATTTTTTAAGTTGTTTATATAAAAAGCAAAAAAAATATTGATATAATATACAAATAAATATTATGAATGAAATGTGGAGTTGATTATTTTTTTAATGTAATGCATATTCTTGATAAAAAAGTTAAATAGTTTTAAAAAAAATATATATTACATATTTTTCTTTTCTTTGAATCTTAAAGAATATTATAATTACAAATTAAAAAATTGTTTATTTAGAATTGTATGTGGTTAGTTGAAGAAAATGTTCTCTTTTCCTCCCTTTTGATTTATGAAAGTTAAAATATTTATCCTCCCTTTTAATTTATGAAAGTTAAAATATTTTGCAAGTAAAAATTGTTTATCTTATATTTCTTCATATGACAAAAGAAATAAGAATAAATTTATTTTGGAAATGTACCAATTGTTCATGTTGGTTATAGTGTTAAAGTAAATAATAGGGATTATCATGTTATAAAATTATTCATTTTAACCCATACTATGTATAATGTGCATGTTTTATTTTAAAGGAAAATAAAAATAAAGCTATATCAATCTTTAAAAGTAAATAAGTTTAACCTTTTTTTTTAAATTAAAATTGAGTATTTGTGGTATTACAATAAAATTATATATATGAAATAAAAAATTGATTTTGTGATGGGAGTAGTTCGACCACGTTTTTGAGAATTTATTAGCGATATAAAAGTGGTATGAAATTTAAGTTATTGATAATTCGTACTTACATCAGTGCTTAGTTTAATGAGACAATGAGAGTCTCTTCTCAAATTATAAAATGTAATGATCCTCCTATATTAAAAAACAATTTAATAAAAATAAAAAAGACGAAAATTCATTGAATCCAATAAAAACCTAAACTTAATATAATAATAAAAAAATAACAATAATAAAAAAAAGTGTTCGTTTTACTTTGTCAAAAGTATTGAATGAAATAAAATAAAAGAACGACTCGATGTTTTAGTTTTATGTTTAAATGTTTTAATAGTAAAACAAAACAATCTAGATAATTTATTAAAATTAATAAATAACATACCGTTGTGTAAAACGGAATCTTTTAAAAATAATAATAATAAAATAAATTAAAGAGTAAATAAAATCAAATTATGAATTGTTTTAATATATTATTAAAATAATAATAATAATTATAAAAAAGAGATAATATTTAATATCTTGTTTGAATAATATTTTGGCCTATTAAAAAAGTCTAATAAACTTATTATACTAAAGTAATTAAAAGAAAATTAAACAATTTTAATATTTAGTACGTAATGAAATTATAGTATATAAACAATGTTATTTAACTTATTGGTGTTTAAACTATGGTTTAAAAAAATAGCTCTTTTTATGTGATTTATTAGTATGTATTTTTTTGGGCATTACATTATGGTATTAGAGCCCGGGTTCAACACCTAGAACTCTAGGTAGATATTTTATTAAATTTTTCCTTCTGCAACGTCTAAATACATTCTATAATCTAATGCTCTTGAACTACATGCCTAACAACTAGCCATGTGTGCCTCTGAATCATGTGTAACCACAACATACAAACCATCAACTTGTTCATGTTGCATACAATACTGCGGCCATGCCTAGCTCAAACAATTATGATGCTCCTAACACTAATCAACCGGTTGTCCCATGATTTCTCAATAATCAGATGCCTGCTAACAATGACCGTAACCAAGCACATTCTATTGTCCTTAGATGTTTCTCAATGTTTTTACACATGTGGCTAACCCACTATGATAAGCAAGCAACCAACTGAATGTTATTGTGAGCTCAAAAGTAGCCAATCTACAATGTAGATGGTCCAATAATTAACCAATGACATGGTTAATTTATGGAGACTAGTGCCCTAAAGCACCAACCAAGCTACCAACAACCCACCCCAAACCAAGAATTATAATTTTCAGAGAACCAATAGGCAGTGGAATACTAGGCCCACTAATGGAAATGTGACTAATCCTCTTAACAACATAAATCAAAACAACAACAGTGCCTCAAACTCAGTGAACATGGTAGATTTATCCTTTCCACTTGATGTAGACTAGACAACACAACCAATCATATTGAAATAGATTATGTTGAGTTCCTATTGGGATCAAACATCTTCTAAAAGGAGATGGACAACCTTGAGATAGTACCCATGTCTGACAATAATAACCCAAGCCAAAGTGGATATAATTTAGGGAATGCTCTATTCTTAGAAACATACGAGTTCTGATTTGAGAACGATAATAACCCTAAGGAAAACTTGCTTGAAGTCCATGTATTTAAATGGTTCTAATGGAGAAACAATTATCAGTTTAAAGAGGAAATTGTAAAATCTTTTGACCACATGTACTCCTCCAAACAACAATCAGGGCCCACTTGATGAGAACTCAAGTAACAACCATTTCCTACCTAAACGACCTACCACATCTTATCAACCAAATAACAATGCTACACCCCTACAAGATGATAAATAACTATAACAAAACAAACTAGGTTATAATATTGTAGAAGCCCTGAATAAAACTAAGGCCAAAATAACCATGTTTGATTTGCTCTAGATATATAATCTAAAATACTTGTTAATAAGGGAATTATCTACTCCTAAAGGGAAAGAAGTAAATAAAATAATTTATTCTCATGTTGCTATATATAAAGAAAAGATGGAAACTCCTCATTTTCTATTAGCAGTTGGGTATGACTCCTACAAAGTCAAATAGAAAGGTTATCTACTTGGACAAGTCAAAAGTCAAGTTGGTTGGTGAATTCAACCACGTTCATATGCAGTTGACTTCCAACCCATAAGTACAACAGTTCACTAACATCCAAGTGGTTGATAAACCCGAAGCATATGAGATGTTTCTCAATAGAGATTGATCTAAACCCCTAAATGGATATATGGCGATTGATTTCTCCCACATGTGGCTTCCATGAAAAGGCATGCCCAACGAAATCATAATTGAGAGAGAGACAAAGATGGCTCACATGATCACAAAATATAAGAAGACAAACGAGATCTTGTATGAAGAGGTTGACCCTAGTGTTTACGAGCTAGAAAAAAAAGCTCATGAAGACTTCTCTATTAACATGATGATCATGCGTGAGAAGTTAGAGTTGGAAGACTTGGATCAACTGGAGGAGGAGGATTTCCTTTATGCACATGAAATACCTTTAGTGCGTAGTGTTGCCCTTACATGTATAAGGTGGAGTAAGTTGATCTTAGTGCATAATCAGGTTATCAATAGCTCCTATCAGTAGTGGACATGCCTGCAACAAGAATCAATGAGTTGGAGCATGATGTTTCAAGTGAAGGTAAAATGTTTCTAAGCTCCCATGATGAAAATATCACCATTCTAAGTGGCTCAATGCTTACCTCTGCTACTAAATACTAAATTATAAGGTCTTTGTTAGCTAAAGAACATAGTATAAACCCATTAAAAATGAAGGAAAAGAATAAATAAATTAATATTACCACAGCATCTACCTTTTAGAGTATGTTTTACACAGCTAAAAATCACTTGTGGAATTTGAAATTCATTGGATACAAGTCAAAGAATGAGTGTGGTGTTAGATTTTAAGTCATTAACCCATGAGGAAAGTCATATTTGGTAGAATTCTAACTACAATTTGCATGCACAAATAATGTGGCTGAATATGAGGCCTTAGTTCATGGCCTCTAGTTTGCTCTTAGAAAGAAAGTCCAAAACTTAAAGGTGCTTGGCAATTCAAAACTAGTGGCCAAGCAAATTAGAAGTAACTATGCTTGCAATGACAAGCATCTTTATAAATATCTCAATAGAATGTGGAATTTAATTAAATATGTCACTGAATTTAACATCTAAATGTTGCCCCTAAAAGAAATAACATGGCGGATGCATTGGCAATAATTTCAAGCACTCTGAAACCAATTGTTGACTCCAAATCAAGGGTATTTTTAGTGGAGTTAGTCTCTACTCATTCCATTTCTAACAACATTAGAAACCTCTAGGTATTTGAAGGTGATCAACATATCATTGACTTCACACAAACACAAATGTGTTTGAAACTAAAATTATAGATGAAGATGATAGAGAAGAGTTTGAACTAGATAAGAAAGAAGTAATCAATTTGAAAACCAATAGTCTACCAAAGGGGATGGTCTCACTAGAGAGATTGTTTGATATAGATTATTAAGGTGAAAATTAGAAAATAGTCCCTATCATAGTATGCCACATGAGCATTACAATTTGGGTGATGTAGGTGAATAAAAAAATGTGCTTTTGGGCACAACCTACACTTAGAAGGAGAAAAAATAATTTGTACAAGCCTTAAAGGACTTTAGAGATGCCATTTCCTAGAGTTACGAAGACTTGAAGTTGTTCAACACCTCCATTCTCACTCACACTATTCCTCTGAGCCAGGTGCCAATCGATTCTGTCAGAGATAAAGGCTAGTAAGTCCCTTGTAGGAGTCTTTGATATTTAAAAAAGCGTAGAAGTTATTCTCAATAAAGATCATCATTCCTATTAGGCGCTCCACTTGGGTGGTTAATATGGTGCCCATCTAAAAGAAGAATGGAGAGATACATCTTTGTTTGGACTTTCGTAACCTGAACAAAGCTTCAAACAAATATAACTATTTGTTGCCTTCATTGAATGAAGTCTTGTAGATAGTGAACAACTCTCAAATAATGTCATTTCTAGATGGGTACTTAGGATACACTCAAGTAATGGTCAATCATGAAGATGAAATAAAGATAATGTTTACAACAAAGTGGGGTACATTCACAAACAAAAAGATACTATTTGTCCTGATCAATGCAAGTGCTAATTTGTAACAAGCCATGAATATTGGATTCAAATATCTCATTGGCAAATGCATTGTCATCTAAATGGATGACTTGAATGTATTTTATAAGAACCAAGCAAACCATGTGAGGGATTTGAGAATGGTGTTGCTAAGGTGAAAAGAGCATGGTGTATCCATGAATTCGAAGAAGTGCATATTCAAGGTCACTGAAGGAAAATTATTGAGTCACATTATATTAAAAATAGGTATTTCCACAGACCCAAAAGGAGTTGAATCAATTCTAAAGATCCTATTTTTTGGTAGTAAAAAATATTTGAAGTCATTTTGGATAAGGTAAAATTAACGAGGAAGTTCATCTCAGGCTTTTCAGAGAGATTTTGATCATTGAACATCATGCTAAAGAAGGATGTTAAGATTGAATGGGCCTCCAAAGCACAATTGGCTTTCACTGAGATCAAGAAATCAATTTTGAACACACTGGTGCTTATCAATCCATACCACATGCAACCATTTTACATCTACTCTTTCACTTCAAAGCATTTAAGTGTTGCAGTCCTAACTTAAAGAAATGAAGTTTTAGATGAGAGACCCATCTCATTCACGAGTTCCCCACTCAAAAATGCTAAACTTAGATATTCAATATTAAAAAAAAAAAATGCCTTTATCAAAGCAATCAAGAACTTTAGATATTACATCTTGCACAATAAAGTTTTTGCCATTGTGCCTGACCTAGCTGTTAAAAAAGTTTTGATGCAAAGTGAGCTAGGCGAATGACATCGTAAGTGGATGACTATTCTATAAGAGTTTGATCTAGAAATCCAAACAATGAAGATAGTGGGAGGTTAAGAACTCAGTAAAATAATAGTTGAAGTAGATCCATAAATTATTTATTAGCAATATACAATGCAAAACATCACTAACGATGATTAGTATAAGGACATAGTATATTATTTATTAAACAATGAATGTCCAAATCATTTGAACTCAACTCAAAGAAGAGCATTGTTATTGAAGATCAACCTTTTCATAATTAAATTAGGCATATTATTTAGAAGAAATCATGAAGGCATATACCTAAGGTGCCTAAACAAAAAAGAAGTAGCTGAAGCACTCAAAGACTTCCACGAGTAGTAAGGAACTTGACATAGTTCAGGGAGTTCTACATATAATCAAATACCTAGAGTAGGCTATTATTGTTTGCATGTTTTCAAATATGCACATAATCATTTTTAGAGTTTTCATACCTTCCAAGTTTATGCACACAAGGAATGCACCCCAACCATGTCATTACAACTAGTCATGGAGGTTCAAACATTTTCAAAACGGGGATTGGAATTTGTGGAAGTGACCAATGTGAATTCCTCAGTTGGACATGAGTTCATCCTCATTATTTCCCATGGATAATTAAGCCATGATTAATTAGTCCTAATCCTCATCTAATTTGAAATTCCATAGTTTCTTGGAATTTCTTAATTTCTAATATCAAATCTAGATTATTGCCTCACCAAAGATGACATCACTAAAGTGAGAGTACAATAAAAGGGTATGGCATGATCTTGCAAACCTCTTACTCACATCATATTCTCATAATTTGAAACTCGTACATACCCCATGCTTCCATTAGTGGAGCTTATTACAAATTCACCCTCCAACATTTATGAGGATGATGATTGATCCTTAACCATTTATCTTCATATTGGATCAATGGCTCACATTTGACAAGTAAATCTATAAATTGAGGAGACTTCCTTCTTCTTCACCAGTTTTTTGTGTTAGACTTACTCTACTAAAACTCCAATAAAAGCTTCAACCAAGTTCTTCATTACTCAATCAAAACACACATAGTGCAAGGGGAGATGTTGTCAAAATGATGTCATGACATTGACAAGGATCCCAAGAACTATATTTGGGCCAATCAAACTTGCATTTTGGAAAGGAAGAGAATCTAAAGGGAAGGTACATCATTATGTTTTATTTACTTCCCATTACATTTGTTTCTCTTTTTCCTTGATCTTTCCCAATTTGAGGACATGTGCTTGAATTTTATGTTGTATGCATTTCATTTATTTTTTATACTAACAAAAAACTAACTCCCTCATAATCATGTGTTTACACCCTTAGATTTCATTATTGGCTACCCACTTTAATATACCATCTATATGCAAAGGGCTCCTCATATGTCCTCACTTGCAATTGTCCTACTAATCGTTCTAGATCTATGCGCTTCCATGTTTATACCTATAGTAGTATGGACACTCCAATTTCTTCCCATCCTTTTACACCAATACATGTATATCCCTATTCAATTACACTAACATACATGGCGCCCATTAAAACTTTGTCACAAACTCCAACATATCCCCCACCACATCTGTTATTATAACTATAAACAATTTATTACTCTTGTCAAGCAACAATATGTTGCTAACAAGAGCCATAAGCACCAAAGATAATGGATCTATTTATCCTCCTAAAAACACACATCTAAATCCACCCTTGAACCCACCATTGAGATTCTATCATCCTCAAACAATCTCCCTAGTGAGGTAACTTGTATCGTCTCTCACGAATAAACCATAGGTACCTACATCAGGTTACACATAATCCTTCGTATATACTCTAATGTAATCATCATCTCTCCTATTGATAGAAGAAATGCACTCATCTTTGAGTGCCAACGTTATCAAAAGAATTCTATCCACACAAATCACTGGCATCATAACTATATAGGAAAAGCCAATAACCTCTAACAATCCATACTAATCCTTTATAAAGTCACTAATCAATCAGAGCACTATAGATCACTTTTCATGTGCAATGATGACTGATAGTCTTTCCTGCAAACACCAATAAAACACAGTCTTGGTCTAACTCTCTATAAAGATTAAAAAAATCACTAACTTGATCAACTTATCCAAATTCTAACTCAACATGTGAAATCATCATATGTTAGAGCGAAACTAACACAACTTTAGCAAAATCGCTATGACTTACGAATTTGTTGTAATGATTTAAGACAACTTTACCATTTATAGGTGTGAATTCATCATTTGCATATGCAAAATCACCACAATATTTTTTTCATCGTCGTGATTTCATTTTCTTGCACCTTTACATGCATTTACTATACCAAAATTTCAAATTTGACCAAAAATGATACTTACAAGTGGCCTGCTCCCCTCTAGTGGCCACAATGATTTAAGATAAAATTACCATTTATAGGTGAAAATTCATCATTTGTGCATGCAAAATCACCACAAGATTTTTTTCCTTGTAGTGATTTCATTTTCTTGCACCTTTACATGCATTTACTACACCAAAAATTCAAATTTGACCAAAAATGATACTTATAGGTGGCCCGCTCTCTTCTAGTCATCGATGCTCCCTTAGGAATTTGTTACGGTGATTTTTGGTTGGATTTTGGTCCATCTTAGCTCAAGTTCTCTTACAAGCTCTATGCTCAAAATTCTAGGTGGCAAGAGTGAAATTGTTTTGAAATTCACCTCTACTCCCTATTTATTCACCCCATCCCTTCCCAATTTTCCCTCCTAACATCTTTCCTTCATTGTTTTTCCCTATTATTATTATTTTGAGAGTTCATCCACAACATTTATCCTCGCATTTCCTCTCAAGGGGACATTTATCTATCTAATTAAGCTCAATCAACAATCTTGTCGCTTAGGGCATCTCTTTACACTTGTCTTTCTTCTACCTTTTTTCATTCTTTGAAAAGTTGTTACTTATTCTATTTGTAATGCCCTTTCAAAAAAGGGAAAATATAGACACCTAAATTCTAATGTCATTGTGTTACAACTAATCTACAGACTATCGACATTCATCATCTAAAAATAATCTTATCCAACCCATTCATCGTAAAAGAAATATATTTATATCATGATATGACCCATATCATACACCACATAACATTACCCCTTTGATTAATTATCTAATAGGTATATATTCGTTAAGTTAATTAATCACTTATTAAGCCATGCACATGAAATTACAAACACAAAAATAAAAATAAAACTAGCCAACATTTTGCTCAACCAACCTCATTTAATCCATTTAATCTCCTCAGTCAACCATCAACAAACTTATTCAAACCTCTTTAATACATTTAAACAACCCAATTTAAGACATTCAACCCTCTAACAAACCCATTTAAGACATTCAAACACATTCGAATAATCTCATTCAAGATATTCAACTCGTTCAACAACTATTTAACAAATTCATTAATCATTTGACCACTTCCACCAATAAAGTCATAAATTATCAAACAATCCATTGAATGCATTTGACCTATTTACCAAATATCTAACATCCAAATTCAAAAATATTAATTAAATACGAATTAAATCTTTTCATTCATTCTCCCCTCCAAAAGTTTATAAATTGACATGCCTTCGTCCATTGTGAGGACTGCCATCATTTGAATAAGCGTCATAAAAATTATCATAATCAATCAATCTATCATCATGTTATCATAACATTATTGAAATATCTTGTATAGAAGTTTCTTGTGAGCAACCACATTTTGAAAATCAAGAACACATCAACTCAACAAAAGAGAATGTTTCATTTGGTAAGTGAGGTGAGATTCTTGTTTGTTTTCTTTCATTGCTCTATCAGATGGTATGTTAGACTAAAGTATGAATTCTAGTTTGTTTCTAAATTTTTGTTCACTATCTCTAATATTTTCATACTTGAACTCTTAATTGATTTTTTGATTTGTATTGTTAACTATTCATGTCATAATCCACTAAAATGCTTTGTAATAACTTTAATAGTGCTCGAATCAGGAAACAAACTATCAAAATTTGTGTAGACATTGCTGGTGAAGCCTAGACACATGCAACAACTAGTATTATCCACTGTCTATCGGTATTGTCCCTATTGATTTTACTAGTTTGTTCTACCATATATCACTATACCTACCTTTTTAGATGATTTATATGTGTCTTCTTGCCCTCGATCCTATGCACAAAAACTTATTTTGGTTTGCTTTGCCTTCAAACCCTATCTCTAATTATGACACAAGCTTGACTTGAAAGAAGGAGGTAAAAGATGGGTTGGATAACCCCAACCACTCCTAGCTAAGTGGTTGAATGTGCCTATGTTCTAGTTTTTTGAAGAGGGATCAAACTGTATGTAGTTTTCTCACTTAGGTGTGTGTGCACTCAGTCACAATCCATTAAAATACAATACAATGCTTTAGCTTTCGACACTTGATAACATGCAACTTTGACTTTACATTTGTATTCAAACTCAACTTTAGGACTATTCCTTTGATGGTTCTTTAGATTTGAATGCTTTTGGGTAATGTCTCAAGGGTGTCCAAATAGATCTCTAAATGTGCAAGTGGTTATTAATTTACTTACCAAGTGAGTAAGACCTTAGACTTAATTTGTATTTATGGATGAATCTCGGTATTTCCCCCCATAACCAACATAGGAAACATGCTTAGGCCAACTCAAGGGAGATATTTAAATTTGAAAAATAGCCATTGGAAGCTCCTAGATGTTGCCAACAAAGTTGGATGCCTGTGGCAACCATAACTATCTCAATATTATTGACATTGTCCAGAGAGAGAAAATCAATGATCTAGAATATGCTGACAGTTTTCTTAGGATTATAGTGTTATGGCACAGACTAGGGAGATCTTGAATATATGTAATAAAAAATTTGGTTGGCCAAGACAATAGATAGGTAAACATACAAGGAAAAGTGTACACAATATTTAAATGTGTATGCACAAGTCATGCATGCCAAAGATATGTCAAAACTAATGTTGTCAAGTGTCTAATATCAAATTTATGTCTACAAAAATAAACCCAACAAATATTTCATGTTGAGGATACAAGCACAAGCTTACTACAAGTATTTATATTGCCAACTTATGCATAGGCTCAAGTAGAAGCTACAAAATCTTTGCCCAAGCGTGATCTAAATTTACCCTATCTTCATACCCCCTATAAGCTTTTGGAAGCTTGAAGTGAGTGTAGTGGGTGCACTGAGAGAAACATCAAATGGCTCACTTATCACTGATCAACAAAAAAAATTCAACAACCATCTTGATTATTCCATATCAAAAACCAAGCATCTCCTATGAAGTAACATATCATATGTTAATAAAGCAAGTTATCATTTAAAAAAATGGATTCTTGATATTGGAGCCTCAACCCACGAATACATGTGTCTCCTCAACACAATTAAAAAAAGTGTGAATACCTAAAAAATGCTAGGGTTTAGAAATAATTGTGACATACCCTCTAAGTAGAATCCCTTCAAGACACACCAATACCAAAACTTTGAGAAAATATTTGATTAGAAATGAACAATGTAATTTAGCAGTCCAGGATTTTTTTAAATAAAAAGGCCCTTTAAATAAACAAGTGCCATGGAGCGGCCTTAGTACCTACTGATTTGATATAGCCTTGGGTGTTAATCTGAACAAGTATATATATTTTTTTAAGTTTTCAATGATAATCTTCCATCAATTAAAAGAGGTAGACAAGTTGCTTGAAGTCAAAGATGAGCCCAACTTGATGTATCCACCCTTTTTTGGGGTTTCTAAATTGGCTTCCCTATTATGGTTTTGAAAGAGACCGGTTTTGCAATTAAGGAACAATAGTATATATAAAAACCAAGAAATGACATTGCATTATTGTATTAGGTTTCATTTCCTATTTGTCATTATAAGAATTAGTAACTTGTCGAATATAAGACAAGACAACTAGGACTCATTTTAAAGTCTGCTATATAAATAATTATGGTTCTAGTAACGATTTTTCTTGGGAATATTTTGTTAATTAAGAAAAAAAACCCAAACCAAATTTATACATCAAATTTATGAATATATTCCATTTTTTATCCCAAGTATGAGTGCATAACATTTGTATCTCCATTTTTAAAAGTTGTAACAATTTTCTAAATATCTTTTTCCTATTAGATTTAGGATTGTGGATTTTGAATTTTTTTCCTGTTTATTTATCATTGACAAACCATAGTCAAATGAAGTTGTATAGTGGTCAAGACATCACTAATGCATGTTACTTACCTTTCATAGATGAATTGCGTGTCTGGCCACCAAAAGATGGGAAACCTTTTTTTTTATTGAAGAGCATATTTATATATTAATTAAACAAAATATGGTACAATGCCAATCATACAAAAAAAGTGGGTGGAAAAGTCACACCCCACGAGCATAATCATACTGAGGGCAAAAAACCTTAGAAAAAGTCTAAGAAGTGGTCAAAAAATGACCACACCCACAAAAATAAACATCACATCAATAGTTTGATAGCAAAGCAGAGAGAGCAAGGAACAAACAATGATAAGGAGAATAATCAAGCAACCATAACAAACATGGACGTTGAGGGAGGCAGTGGAGACGATGGGTCTTGAGGCTTACCACCCCATTCTCCCAAGACAAGAGGATCCTCATCCATGAGTAAGGGCTCCCAACCATTATTTTGTTGAGCTTATAATGTTTCATCTTGTTTTCTTTTATGAGGGATTGCTAGAGCCAGTCACATATAATTTCTTGGGGGGGAGGACCCAGGCCTTGATGTCACCATCATGAAACGAGGGAGGAGATCCCCAGCCCTTGCCACTTAGACCACCATGATGAGGAGAAGACCAATGAGGTGGTGATTGACGAGAAAAATGATTCCTATGTCTAGTTTTGGAATGTTGTCGGTGTGGTCCATGCCCTCATCCTCAGGGAGGTGTAGGATGTCATGGAGGTTCAAGAGGTTTACGGCTAATCATGCATGAGGCATTTCCCTAGTGGTTGAGCAAACACTAGATGTGGTTAAGTTCTAGGCATACTTTGTTAGTTTGGATTTGAATATGAAGAGTAACATTAGATAGAACATTAATTTTGATAGTATCAGAAAAATTATGTTCCAGCTCTTCATGATTAAAACAAGCATAATTTTTAACTTTCCATATTTGAAATAAAATATCAACTCAAAATATTTGTCAAAATTTGTTGTATTTTGTAGGCAACAGAGCTGAATCCCCCAAGAGAGCCATCTTCCACATTAAGAATTCGGGTCAGAAAGGCCAAAAAAGGGAGTGAATCCAACAGTAGGTAGATTGTGCATGAGAGCAAAACCAAGAAAATTGTTTGAAAGTCTCTAGTTATCGACAAGTCAAGCAAATGGGGTTTGAGACTCCCAAATGCTTGAGTTGGTCACCCACAAGCAAGCCCTGATAAAGGAGACACCATATGAAATGAGCTTTTTTAGGATTAATGATAGTAGTCCACATAGTGTTAAAACATTTGGCCCAAAACCCATGTCTAGAATGGAGATTCTATTTGAGGTTGAGCATTTCATCTAGAACATGCTAAGGAGCTAGTAAATTATAACCCAGTTGAAGAGAATACTGGGTGAAGGGTGTGGCACATGCTGAGGAGTTAGTAAATTATAACCCAATTGAAGAGAATATTGGGTGAAGGGGGTGGTTGTAGGCTAGTGCCAATCCTTTCACCAAAGAATAAGGGATTTAACCCCTATTTTGTGCAAATACTAATCAGGTATGGAACCTTTAATTTTTGCTATAACTTCTACATTTGAGTTATTTAATTAAAATTTATTATGAAGTTGTTCCCAAGTGAACCAGCCTCAATTCTCCTTGCAAAAGAGATCATTGATAAATTTCACACCTTTTATGAAGAGCCTCAACCCTTTAACTCAAGGGACTAAGGCAAAGGGAACATTATGAAAATTTAAGCATGGAGATCACTAGAGAGATTAAGAGTTAATGGAGAGGCCATTCCTGAAACCCTCACCTACCTAATTAAGATGAGACTTAAGCTTCTCCCATACTTTCCATAGGCTTTGAACCATAAAGGTACCCTTGATTTTAATTGGGATAGTGGTTATAAGAAGGGAGTGAAGTCTTAGGCCTTGCCAAACCTTGCTACCACATGGAAGCCCCTGAGAAATACAATGGCATAGAAGAATCTTTCAAGCTTCGTCCCCAACAAGACCTCTAATAATCCATTTGACACCAAGGGTAAGGCCTTGAATTTTAATATCTAAGAGACCCAGTCCACCAACTTCCTCAAGTTGATAACATATGTTCCAAACAACTCTGAAGAAGCCCTTGTGACCCTCAGAATTAGCCCATAGAAAATCTCTTAGAAGTTTTTCTAATTTGTTGTAAGCGACATTAAAAGGGGCCCAATAGGAAGAATAATACACATGAGTATTTGCCAAAACTTTAGAACAAATCTGAAATATGCCTGTAAGAGATAAAGTCTTTGTGATCCAAAAAGATTTTTTTTCAACTCTCTACACCACATAAGACCATAGTTTAAAGGGAGAGGCCCAAAAAGCAAAAGGGATGCCAAGAAACTTAAACTACACCCCTAAAAGAAGCGACTGCCAATGATATCCCTCTAGCCAAGGAGGTTTGGGGCCTAGAGACTGGCAGTAACATTGAGTCTTCCTCCATTAAATAAATGATCCTGAAGCCAAACAAAAAATATGGAGACATTCCATGGCATTCCTAACAGAGTCTTCTTCCTCTTAAAGAGTGAGAAAGGAGTCATCTGCGAATTAGCCATTTAAAAGCTATTTGTCAGTCTGAGGGAGGGAAATGCCTTTCATCAAACCCCTGGTAGTGTAGTCAGCTAAATCCTTCTATTGATAGCATGTATAAAGAAGGGGTTAAAAGGCATATTTGCTAGATAGAATGATGAAGTTCAAACCAAGTAGATTGGGTGTCGATGACTATAATATAGACCCCAACATCTTGAAAGAGCACGTTAACAGTCTGAACAAATTTGGGGCCAAAACCAAGGGCTTGCAACATGGCCAGAATGAAGGGCCACTTAATATGATCATAAGCTTTCTCTAAAATCAATCTTGACCAATAAAGCCTTTTGATTAGAGAATTGATCCCATTCCATACCTACCCAAATGGCAATGACATTATCCAAAATGAATATGTTTTGAATAAAGCTAGTTTGTTCACTCTTGATAATTAAAAGGAGAATGTGTTTGACCTTAAGGGCTAAAGCCTTAGCAATAATCTTGTAGGAAATATTGAGCAAAGTAATAGGCCTTCAATTAGTGATAATTTTAGGATCACCAGCCTTGGGAATAAACTTAATGTTACCCTGATTTATAAGGGGTCCAAAAGAATTGGTTAAAATAGCGTCAGAATAAACTCGATGAAGATCAAGACCAACAATATCCCAAAGGGTTTGGTAGAACTCACACAGGAACCATCAATTCCTAGAGCTTTGTCAACTACCATCTGCTTAACAACATCATGGATCTCGCTGAGAGATAAGGGCCTATCAAAGGCAACTTTTTGAGAATTAGATACTTTGCAGGGCACCACCTTGAGGCATTGATAGAGAGCCACCTCCCATTCTAGAGGATAAGCTTGTGCTGAGAAATCACCATGGTACTGATGAACAAAAGTTTGCAGAATGTTAGGAAGTTTGGTAAGCTGAGCTACCTTCCTTGACAACTTTAATTCTATTAGTAGCTCTCCTTGAACGGAGAAGGGGAAAATGTCCTTAGAGACTTTGTCTCCTATTTTCCACCAGTTCATATGAGCTCTTATAGGCTTGTGAGCCTCCTCAATTCAGAGCTCGTGTCACCAATGTGACACTTGAGTTTAGAGGTGAACATTGAAAGGTGACTACTCCAGTTCCTGTAAAACCCAAATATATTCATGATTTATAGCATTATGCATATGCTATCTAAAAGAGGCCACTTGTTTGCCATAGATCTAAAAAAAGGTGGAAGTGTGATCAAGAACATTTAGCCACCACTGAATCCAGTCAGTATCCCCCTTTGGATGGGGAACCAGGTTTTAAATTCTGACAATGTGCCCCACTATTCTTTCATGCTTGAGGTAAGCAGTATTAAGATAAAATTGAGTGGAGGCAGGCTTAACTTGAGGCATGGTCTACTTAATATTAAAGCAGACAGGGTGATGATCTGATAACAAAGTATCAGGGATGATTGATACTAGCCTATCATGGATCAGGGCAAAAATATATATCTTATTCAGCTAGCAAGGCTCGGTCAAGCTGTTGAGCACCCCTATCTTCTCATTGTCAAAAATTGGACTAGGTGAATCAAGGGGTGGTTGAATTTTTCCTCTGGTGACGATTAGGATTAAACACCTCAAGTTTATTGTGCATATAAAACTAGGCTTCATATTCACCATCACGACTACATCAAAAGGCATCCTTTTTTATCCTAAGCCGACTCCACCATGTTGAAATCACCATAGATCATTTAATGTGTATCAAGAAGTGAGTTGGCCAACCACCTCCAAAAAGTGGTTTGTTTTACAACATCATTAGAGGTGTACAAGTTTACCAACCCAATGATGCAGATATTAAAGTCAAAAAGGGTCCACAACACCTGATGGGTGGGGTTCAAGCCACAGGAAATTATATTATGAGATAGATCTGGAGCAAAAAAAGTGATGGCCCCACCATGCCCAACTTCATGCCCAGTAGCCTAACATATGGCTCCATGCCAAATTATTCATGTTGTATTATGCAGTAAAATACCAGAAATCTTGACCTCTTGCAAGGAAAGAATTTTCATACTGCTAAATAACTGACAATTATTCTTGACCACATACTTATGCGTCAGATCAGTAAGGCCTCAAACATTCCAGGAGTAAACAATCATTAAGAATTGTCGAGGTGTATATCAATCTCCTCTGTGAGATCTTCAAGTGCATCAACCTGATTAAACATAAGTTTGTTGGGCATGTAATCATTAATTTTAAATGGTTGTCTCTTATGAGCCATATATTCATCCTCCTCAAGAGATGGAGAAGGGTTTCAAGAGCACCAAAACACTGATTTACGGTTTAGAGTGACCAAACTTCGTTCTTCCTCTAGAATACTCACCCTAGGAGAGGCTTGTGATGGTGGTGTTGAGGGTGGCATCTCAACCAGAGAAGCCATTGATTGTGGAGTATGCACAAGTGGAGGAAAAGCTTTATTAGGCAAAATAGTTTTACCAACAAAAATTGAGGCATGTTTATTCCCAATAAGTTTGTAAGAAGAAGCTTGTGGCCTACCACCACCTTTTGAAGAGTTATTATTATTTTTATTCGTGATGGTGGTCTAACCATCATTATTGCCATTATGCAATTTGGCCTTAGAGACACCCTTTTATTAAGAAGCAAGGGTGCATGCACCATTATAGGACATTCTTGAATCATATGGTTTGAGGACTAGCACCAAAAGTAAGTATTTAAGAGATCGATATACAAAACACGCTGGGAAAAATAATTAGTGCCAATTTGTATATCAATAGAATCTTTCAAATCTAGGGATAAATCCACTTCAACACAAACCCTCTTTTGGTGGGGATGAGCCACAAGGAACTTGGTTTACTCATGGCATATGAAATGCCCTATGGTTTAATGAGTTGGTTAATAAAACCCCATAAAGGGAGAGGCAAGCCATGAAATTCAACCCAAACAGTCATTTTCAGCTTTGCTTACTCTGAGACTTGAAAGTCTCGAGTCCAGTGAGAAAAGATAACTAGAGTGTTGTGGATAAACCAAGGCCCATGGTTAACAATGGCTTTGCAGTGTTCTAGGTTTGAAAAGCGAAACAAAAGAAGCCCTTGGTAATATTTTGGACTCCTTCCAGTTTCACACCATGGCCTTGCGAGTGGTTGTGGACCCATTGCTTCAAAAGACTCTCAAGGGGGACTCAAACAACAAAGTGAGTAATCAAAGTAAAATTTTCAAAAAAATGATAGGGTTTGTCAAATTCAGGCATATACAAAACAACTTCATGTAATAGAGAGTCAGAATCATCAGCGTTACCTCCTAGAAAACTTTTGGGGCAAATTTCCTCACTTGCTTCGGGGCTATGGTTACGCTCACTTGCTCCAACTTTCTCTACATCTGTGGATGTAAAGAGAGAGGTGACGGTTATTTAAAATAAGGTACCCCTACTACCCAGAAGGCAAGTCACTGATTAAAATCATTAACAAATATGATCAAAACCAATATCCTGCCTAGATCCACGGTGATCGACAATGTGATAAAGACACCTAAAGGATCATCAATGCAGAGCTACAAAACCCTTTGGATATCAAGCACACTAAAAAAATTTAGTTATATTGTGTTGTATATTATCATATGAAATTGATAATATACATATTTGAGAGGGATGTACATACAAGTTAGGTGTTTTTTCGTTGGAGGTGTAATTTTTAATACAATTACATTCAACAAGAAGCGAGTTTTTACTACATTTAAGAATTTAATTATACTGAATATGTCCAAATATTTATGTTACAAATATAATAAATTATCAGAATAATTCCCACCCATAATATTGAGCAATGTGAAACATAATTTCAATGCAAAATTTATCTTCAAGAATTTTCTTTCCTCCACAGCTTTATCTTTTTTACATGGACCTTCAAAGCTAATTGGACAAAAAACAAGCAAATAATGTCCAAATTTTATGCCTTGTAAAGAATAAAATAAACATTGAAAAAAAATGCAAATACCTAACAAAGTTAAACAACTTGAAAATAAAATATAAAATTTAAAATAATGTCCAAAATCTTAAAACTTATGAAGACAAATAAGAATAAAAGTAAAAAATGTAAATACATTACAAAGAAAACAAATCAAAATAATAAATACCTTACTTAACACAGTTGTTGTTTGATTTCAGGTTAAGCAAGACAACATTTCTTTATCAAAGCAACAATTTATGCGCAGGACCTTTGCAAGCACAATGTACGCACAAACAATATGCTGAGAATCTAAAAACCTTAATCATTTTTTATAGCATAATTAAAAGTAGAAATCAATAGGAAAAACAAACCGTTTAACCAAAAATCTGAGAAAACCATGCATGGCCATTGATAAAAATAAATCCTTGCCTACAATTTCTCTGGGGTAAAAAAGAATCTCACAAAATGTTAAAAATAACATACGTCCCAATTCTAAAACCCTTACAATGAGATTTGTTAAAACCATTTCTTGTTTTTTGCCCATTTATTCTCAAATATTTGCCCCAAAAAAACCCAAGTGCTCCACAAGAAAACAACATAACAATACATACTATTTGATAAGAACGATACCGCACACAAATATGAATTGTGAAAAAATAGAAGTAAATCGTGTGGAACACGCCATGGCTCCGCTTCCACATGCTTTGAGTTTGTTTTAATATTTCTATCACGCTGTTGCCATGTCCTCCCACACCCCTATCAAACCAAACTAGCGCAGAGGGCGGTTGTCTGTAGTATTGTTTCAGTGGCAGGAAACCCTATTAAATTAAAAACCGTTACTACATGTGCAACTTGCACTGAACATACTTTGACAAATTTTATTTAACACAAATCACTATTTTCTATTGAACGCGACACATGCGATTATTCACGATTTAATGACAATCGAAAAAATATGAAAAAAATAATAAACTATTCCCAAATTTTTTAAATATTAAAAAACAATTTCGATTTTTAACCACCTACATTTTACGATTGACAATCAACAACGATCAATAAAAATTAATCTGCTACAACAAAACATATAATACCCACAAATACTATCTATTTAAGGCCCTTTGACATGCTTTCATGAAAAAAGGAATTTAAAAAAATAACAGAATTTTCATAACCCAATCTAAGACATGCAAACCCTCAAGAGAGTGATCTATCTATCCCAATGGAGAAGAGAAGCCATGCCAAGATCCCATTAATTCATTGGTAAAACCCAACCTTGACTTTGCTTTCTAATTATTATTATTTTCACTTTTTCAACTCTTATTTTATGATACACCTAACTAGAACCACAACCACATCCATGTTGCCTTTTGATCAAAATATCCCCCTCTAATCAAAACCCTACGGCTTGGATTCTTCCACGTGGGCATCAGAAAAGTCCAGATTATCTGATCCGACGGCGAGCATCGAGTCAATCCAACGGTGCTCATTATCCTCCGTCTCAAACCAACGACAGGGATGATCCGATGTACACGTCAAGCCGTCGTGCCCTAATACAGACTATTTAAACCTCTATCTGTAGCCCGCCGATCATTGTATGTTTTGTTTGGTGGCAGTTTTTTTTAACATTTCGGGGTTTAGGGTTTTAGCTGGGGTTTGTCCAGGGTTCGATCCTGGGAGCTCGCTGATCCGAGGTATGTATGTGTGTCTGTCTTTTGGTTTCTATGCACAGTGGTAATATTTATTTCTGAGCGTTATGTTTAGATTCTCCCAAGTTTTTTAATTTTAGGTGTTTTTATTTGATAGGATCTCTTTCTGGGCACTGAAGGGAAGATCGATTTTTTTGTTAGTCCTTATCCAGCCTAATCGCCGAGGGTTTTTTATTATTCTAGGGTTTTACTGTTAGGTCTAGGCATTTGCCTTAAACCCTATGTGAACTGTGGGCTTTTGCTGTTTTTTGTCACTATAGTTTTTCAAACAGTTCTTGGAACTCAAAGATACGATGCTTTTGTCGTTTTGGTTCAGATCGTTTCTGTGTCGAGACTTCGTTTAATGGTTTTGTTCTCGTTGTTAACCCTTGCTTAGGAATTTTTTGTTGGGGTTTATAACTACTTGTGGCAACAAGCTGGCAGTGAAACTTGTAACCCCCTGCATAATATGATTATCGAGGTAAGGTACTATTTTTTTATTTTGTGTATTGCAAAGCTTGGATATGCAATGTATGCTTGACGTCTGCAACATATGCTTGACTTCATGATCTGCGTCCCTGTATGCTACGATTATTGAGGTACAGTACCTTTTATTTTTGGTCTATTGGAAAGGTTGAGTCTGCAATACATGCTTGGCATCTGCAATACGTGTTTGACTTCACGAACTGTCTTGAAACTTGCAATAAATGTCCAACTGTGTGAAGGGTTTTCCTTCGGGGTTCTTCAAAGCCGCTTAAAATTAGCATTGGGTGAAATATATCAATGATTAGAGTTGTTGCCCCAGGTTACGAGGGAACTTTTAACGATTGTGGAACGGTTAGGAGATTTATACGAATTGATTGATGGAAGGGATTAATGTGCATCTTTAAGTTCTACACTCTGAGGGAGGAGATTCGGATGGTATGAACCTGTCAAATCTCTTCAACCATCATCTCTAATGTACGCTTATTTGAATGCAATTACCATATGAATTATATCCATTTTTCATGCCTATTTGGATTTTTGAGGCCTCTAACTTTGAAAATTTTCTTGGACTGGCCCATGTCATTGGATTTTTGTTGTAAAGCTCCTTATTTGGGTTCATGTCATTAGATTTTCGTAGTAAAGCTTCTTATTTGAATGCAATAGCCATATGGATTATATCCATTTTTCATGCCTATTTGGATTTTTGGGGCCTCCTACTTTGAAGATTTTCTGTGACTGGCCCATGTCATTTGATTTTCGTCCTTAGTTGGGTTCATCCTTAAACCCTTGAATTTTTTTGGTTAAACCTTTTGCTGATCCTTTTCCCTGGCACCTGCCTGTGAGCAAGTTTGAGGCCAGGAATTTACTTTAATTATTTGGATTCTTTCTCCAGTTATTGCTACGTAACTGTGAGTAAGTTTGAGGCCAGGTATTTCGCTTAAATGGTTGAATCCTTACTCAACATTATGCCTTATGTTAATTAAACGCCATATAAGATATATAAGTCCATGCATTTTTCAATGTTTGGAAATTTCTTAATCCATTGCCATGTATGGAAAATATGATAAGATACATGTTTGTTTTGTAGATAGTATCACTCTTTTCTGACTAAATGTATAAGAAATTCCAATGCCACGTGAGGTATTTTTTCACCTCCCATATTACCCAAGGGTATGGCTGAATTATTACGGGTTTCAAGTAAGTTCGGTGTGTTTTGTTGTGGTAAGAGTACTTGGAGGTTGCATTAATTTAATGATGCAATTTGGCTGCTTTATGAAACTGCCCCACTTGTATGTGGTAGGAACTTGAAATTGATTCTCACATCACATATTTGGGTCTGATTTACAAAGACTCTCAACACAAAGTATTTAATCTTTTTTGTTGTCAAGCAACTAGAACTTAAGTTTGATTGTTTATGGTTTTTAAATTTATACGTTTCTTTGATGGTTGATCTGATTCTTTGATGTTTGTTTTGAAATTCAAGCAAGAGAGATCAACGCTTGTTTGGGAGCCTGCTATTCATTAAGCAGTAAAATGGCTTTTACCAGTAAATTGGGAAGCCTTGGAAGCCTTCTAAGGCAATCTGTAACAAGGCACACTGGCTCAAGTGCCTCAGCATCCATGCCTTCCATCTTCAATGCTATACGCTTAATGTCATCTTCAAAACTTTTTGTAGGAGGTACTTTTAAGACTTGCAACCTATTCAGATTTTTAGTTATTTGTGATGTCTGATGATGTCACCGATGTTTGCTTATTGTTTGAGTAACTTTGCAGGGCTTTCTTGGGGAGTGGATGATTCATCCCTTAGAGAAGCTTTCGGTGATTTTGGTGAGGTGTGTGAAGGTATGAATCAGCAAAGACTATTGGAATTCAATTTTTTTAAGATATATTACTGGATCATGCTGATTGTTTTAAAATTTACAATATTGGTACAGCAAGGGTAATCTTGGATAGAGACAGTGGCAGATCAAGAGGCTTTGGTTTTGTCACGTTCACTAGTACTGAGGAAGCTGCAGCTGCCATGTCGGCAATGGATGGAAAGGTATATCTGGGTTGTTTAGTGGAGGATATCACCTTCACTCGATTGAAGAATTAGATGAAAATTAATTATATGAAGATTAAGACTCTAGTGTGCTTGCTTATTTCATATGCCCTGCTAGTCTGTGTATTTTTTTCTTTTACAAAATCAATGGACTTCACCCTTGATCAATCATTTCAAGTTGCTTTCATATGCCCTGCCAGTCTGCCTATTGTTTTCTTTTACAAAATCAATGGACTTAACCCTTGATCAATCATTTCAAGTTGCATGACAGTTCCAAGCTAATGAAGTTTCATTATCTGGTATTAGGAAATTCAAGGTCGCCCGGTTCGTGTCAACTATGCTACAGAGAGAACTGGAGGTTTTGGAGGTGGTGGTGGCTATGGAGGTGGTGGTTACGGAGGTGGTTATGGAGGAGGTGGTGGTGGTTACGGAGGTGGTGGTGATGATTTTGGTAGTGGCAGCAGGCCACGTGATGGATTTGATGATGACATGGCAGATGGCTCTGGCAAGGGTTATTGATCCTGCTTGGGAACAGATGAATCCTTGATTCATTAAAGTTTTGCTGATGAGCAATTTAATCAATTGTTGCACATCTTTCCTTGGGATTCATATTTCAATTTGTTCCTGATTTGCATCTCTGGTTACCTTTAGCCTCTCTTCTTTACTGTGGATATATATGGGGACTATATATTGATGGTACAGGTAAACGGTATGTAGACATTGTGACTGAAAGCTTACTGCCCAAAGTGTAGCAATGGTGCAAACAGATTTATCTCAACGGTTTCTTTTCTAAATTTGCAACAAAGATTTTGATAACTGAGCTTCTAATGATGCTGATAGTTTCGTAGGCATAGTATGTTTTATTTACAAGTGAATTTTGGATAGTTTATAAATAGCTTTTCTGCTTTTTAGCAAATATTAATTGATTGTACGGTTTTCTACAAATGTTGAATAGCTCATGAAAAATGTCTTAAGAGGAGTATGGTAAAAGGGATGTTTGGCTTTTTGTTGAAGATGTAATTGATGTATTTGAACAGCTCATGAAAAATGTCTTCAGAGGAGTATTTGAAGGGGATGTATGCCTTTTAGTTGAAGATGTAATTGATGTATTTTTGCCTTGAATTTGAAACTGTTATATTCCCTAACAGACCAAACAGACAGACCAAACAGTTCAGCAAATTGATGTGTTCGTGCCTAGGTTTCGAAACTGTTTTAGTCCCTAACATTCCAAACACTCTAGCAAATTGATGTGTTCTTTGCTTTGAATTTGAAACTGTTCTATTCCCTAACAGGCCAAACAGTTCAGCAAATTGATGTGTTCTTGCCTTGATTTTTTGAACTGTTATCTTCTCTAACATTCCAAACTTCTAGCAAATAAAATGTTGATTGACAGTTTGATCAATTAGTAAATAAAATTGGCATAGCCATAGTGGAGATGCATTTTTATATTTGATTCTCCAATAGTTAAAACGGTTCCATTGACTACAGTTAAAACGGTCAAGCAAATAATAATAAAATACTTGATTCGATCCTTACTGAATTTTCTCTCTACTGAATTTTTTGTGCAGTGGGCCTACTTTATATAAATCGCCCTTGTAGCTGTTTCAAACAGTTTAACAGAAACAAATTTTGGGTCATTGGTAGGTTTTGGCTGCCTAGATTGTAAGGGGTATTTACCTGCTAGGAAATTGGGATTATGATGACCATAGCCTTCTTATGTTGTTTCGCAAGTATGGATAAAACTGGGAATAAAAAACACAGCTCTTACGTTATCCATCACCCCAGGTAATTGATTTTCTTGTCTTATTGGACGTCATATTTGCCCATCCACAGAAATGGGGTAGATCTATTATCTTGATCTATTTGCAACATGAATGATTCTTTCAATAAAGATGACTTTGATGATATATATGGTAAAAGGAACATTCTCATGGACAATTTGTTTATTCTAAGTCAACACGATGAGACCGGTTTGATGGCCTTGGTCATTGAAATGTATTCGCGTAGGAGCGGTGTTGTTCCCTTGAATAATATTCGGTTTCAAATTCCAAAAGAAGAGGAGTAGTACTGCTCCTTTTTACATAATCTTCGGTCTCAAATCTCAAAGGAAGGGGGTGTTATCATATCTGAAACAAGAACAAAGTCCATGTTTTTTACGTATCATCACTTGTGAATTCCAATGTTGTGCAAGTCTTGCACTATAAAGCTTATTCTTTAGGACGTTTTGTATATGTTCCAAATTGGTAGATATGAAAGAATTTGACATTTGTTGATTTTAACTCAACATGATGAATGGAGCTTGTTGGCAGGTAGCCTTAAATCATTCAAATGTATTCCCACTTAGGAGTGGTATTGAAATAGTCTCCGGTCTCAGATTCCCAAGGAAGAGGGTGTTGCCAAATCCAAACAAGAACAAAGTCCATGTTTTAGATATCTTGGCCTTACAGTTTTACTAACGTTTAACATGGCCAAGTTTTTTCACCCAGATTGATTGTTGAGATCATATAAACCCATTGAAATTTGCCACTGCCAAATGTTAAGAAGGAAGAGATTTTTTTTTCAAGGAATCTAAGTACGGAATAAGAAGAGTGAAACGAAACAACGAAACATTAGCTTTATCTATTGTAATGTTTCTTCAAGTCATGTTAGAGGGTGAAATGAACAACGAAACATTAGCTTTATATATTGTAATGTTTTCTCTTTTCATTTAGGTATATGGAATTAGGAAGAGTGATGATCTTAAAAGATGAAATGAAATTTTGGCTTGCATCAAACGTTGACTCTTGTCATTTTATACTTGGCATAACATTGATATCAGAGCTTTGGTTTGTTTTCCTCCATTCGTTCTTTCCTCTTCAATTCTTGCTGTACGCCATGTTTATTTCTTCACAGTTGAACAAAATTAGTTTATTTGGCGAGTGGAAGATGGGACAAATCTTGAATAAAGGCGATCTGCCCTGTGGGTGGTGTTTTGACTTTTTTTTAATCTGATTTGATTGCATTTAGTTAAGACAAGAACGTTTTTAGCGTTTTGGTAGCCGTTACAAATCGTACAAACCTGAGAAAGAGGTGTTTCATCGAGTGGGATCGCGTTTTGGTGTCGCTACATGGCATTCTTAACTTTTAAACCAACACACAGATTCATCTGCTGTTTTGACATTTATTGTTCTTAGAGCTGCGTGACGCTTGAAGGAAGACCTTCTGGGAACTGCTGCTGTATCGGGCATGCCTCTGCGCTGTCTACCCTGGTTTGCTGGTTGTGTTTGGACTCTTTTTGTCTTGCTGGACTGAGTTTTATCAGAATTTGTCTTTCGTCTCTTTTCGTTTACGTGGATGCTCTCTGGCTGCGTGTTGGAGTGCGTAGTGGAAGTGGATAAAATCCTCTTTCCACTTAATAACAACGTGGCAACGATGAAGTTTTGAGCTTTCAAACAATTCTCCCTAGACACCATGGTGCAAGTAAACCATTTTTTTATTTGTTGTTTTTCATTTTCAAATAAAAACATAATAAGAATGGGGAAAATTCTCAAAAAAGAAACTGATGTTTTTTCCTCTTTCACTTTTTTTTTAATCGAAAGTAAATTAAGTCAAAATTGCAAATTAAATCAATTTTCATTTTCTCAAATCAAGCAAAAGTTGAAAATAAATCTAATTGTGTAAACAAAACAATACACAATGTTTGCATTTACAAGTTAAGTTGTAAGTCGTGATTGAATTATAGTACTCATACCCTAACATAGTTGTAGGCTTCATCTTTTTAGATTGCTGGGGAGAAATGAGGATTTTTTTTTTCGTTATCTATTTGCAACCATTGTTAGATGTAAATTTTGACAACGATCAAGAGTAATTCGAATATATTGTAAATAGAGCAAATCTTTTTGATGGATTGTTTAGGTATCATGTATCATTGTACTCTCATGGTGAGTATATAGAGAGGTTTGGTATATTGCCCTGGACTCAATATGTTTAGTAGATAAAATAAATTTGCAACTTCAAGGGAAGGATATAATTTGGGTCAATATGTTTAGTAGATAAAATAAATTTGCAACTTCAAGGCAGGTATATAATCTGGGTCAAATTACTTGGACATCTAAATTTCATTCTTCAAAATGTACCATACCTTCATCAGTTGAAAAGAAACTTTTGTCTCGTGTTGATTTGACAATAAGGCCATTCCATACCATTTGATGTTAGAGGTGAAAGTCACAAAAAATTGTGATGACAATCGTTTCGATTGGATATGAGGAAGGAAAAAATGTTGAAACTAAGGGGTAAGCGCTTAGTGCCAAGGTACATTGCTCATCTCACAAAAGAAATAATGCCAACTAGTCTTCTCTAGTATCTCAGATCTCAACACATGCACTATGACAACATCCACAATATGCAAAAAAATGGCATTGTAGGTTTGGCAACTTTGCCCAAAACATTGAAAAATGTGAACCTTGAATTTTAGCGAAATACAAAAGAAACATTTTGAAATTCAAAATGGAAACCTAACATGAAGTTGCATCTAGTTTACTCTGATATGTGTTCTCTCTCAATTCTCTCTGCTAGTGATTATAAATATTTCATTTTGTTCATTGATCACTGCAACAAGATGATATGGATATATTTCTTAAACAATAAATTAAAAGACCTCATAGTGTTCCGAACCATGGTTGAAAATGAAGCCCAATTCAAAATTGGTACACTCAAGATTGATAATGGTGGTGAGTTCACGTTATAGGGGGTTGAGACTTATTTTAAATAGAACAAAATCAAGCATTATTTCATAGTCCCTTGCAATTTGCAATAGAATAGAATAGTTAAGCGGATGAACTGAACTATTATGAATATGGTTTAGGTAATGTATTTTTTTAAAGGGGCAAATCTTCACTTTTGGGCAGAAGCAACACAAACAACAATATAACTTTGCAACATGTCACCATCAACAATGCTACATATGAAGACCCCTGAGATGCAGTTTGGTGTGGTCATTCCCTATCAGTGCAACATTTTCATATTTTCAAATTTGTGTGCTATGCATTAATCCTAAAGGAGAAAATAAACAAACTAGAACATGAGTTACAAATGCATGTTTTTGGGATATCTTGAGTCTTCAAAAACATACATGCTATATGATAAGAACACCAATAAATTTGTCATTGCAAGGGATGTCATCTTTTGTGAAATTGTAAAGGACAACCCAAGATCAATCGACAATTGAATTGACTAAAAAATATGTTAAATTTGAAATTTTTGAGGACGTTGATATAGAGGTTTCAAATAATGAAGGGGGGACCTGCGATTGAGAAACACTTGAGGTACTTGTGATTCAACAATTTACATAGACAAATAATTTCAAAAAAGGGTCGAACATAAATTGAAAGATGTCAGCGCTGATGAGGTCACACACACGACACGACAATCAGGGGAGTTCCTTGATAAGATTCAAGATAAGATCAAAAAGCTTACCTTGGAAGACCTCCCTGAAGAAGTGAATGTTGCATTTGACTCTAAACCCACTTCTTTGAAACAAGCTGAAAAGCTTGAGGCATGGAAAAATGTTATGAGAAGTGAGTATAATGTGTTGGTAAAAAATAAAACTTGGAAATTGGTTGATCCTCCAATATGATTAAATCAATTGGCTACAAATGGGTCTTTCACAATAAGTACAAAACAAATGACTCACTTAACAAGCACAAAACAAGGTTTGTTGCAAAAGGATATGCACAAAAAGAAAAAATTGTCTACAATGAAACCTTTGCACTTACAACAAAATGGACTCCCATTCAAACTATATTGGCTCTAGCAGCTCACAATAGATGAAAAGTTCACCAAATGGATGTCAAAACTACATTTCAAAATGATAATATCAATAAGACAATGTACATGACACAACTCAAAGGTTTTTCATTAAACAACCAAGAGCACAAAATGTGCAAACTTGAAAAATCACTATTTGGTTTGAAATAAGCCTTACGATTATGGTACGACAAACTCGCTGAGCACCACTTAAACATGAATTTCAAATGTTTTGAGTTTGAAGAAACAACTCTTTTTGTCAAAATAATCGACAAAATAATTGAATTTGTAGTTGTGTATGCTCATCATAGGAAACAATTAAAGATACACTGTAAAATTTAAATCAAAGCTGATGAAAGCCTTTGAAATGAAAAATCTGGGTTATCTATATTACTATTTGGGTATTGAAGTAATTCAAAAACTAAAGTAAGTAATTATTACTCAATAAAAGTACATTGGTGAAAATTTGAGCAAGTTTAAAATAAAAGGCTCTTAGTATGCTTATGGAACAAAATTTAAAATTGATATTGTTGATGTTGGTTTTATGTACACGTCAGAAACCTTACAAAGTAGCGTCTAATATTTTAGGATCGATAAAAAAAGATTCACTCCAAGGCACGAGTTATAGGGTATTTGATTTTGTAAATAACTTGGTGGTGGAATAGTGGCGAGCGAAGCAGTTGATTTACCACAGATGGGTTGGCTATGGATGAATCTGAATCTGCTTGAGATGGATGGATGAGTGATGGTTCTAACTTAAGGCGGTGTTGACATTTTGGCTTCACAGGGCAAATGTCAACCCCCTATATTGAAAACATTCGATAAACACCATACTAGTTTGCTTCTAGTATCTCTGGACATGGTCATGTCCTTGTATTGATGAGAGTATTTGAATCTTATTAAGAACATCATGATGTGTCATGGTTTTCTGCTCAATTCCTTGGTGTCATGAGTATTTTGAGCCCTTGTGATGATATAATAGGTGTCATGGTGTCTTAGACTGAGAGATATCATTGTCAAGAGGTCATGAAGTTCATTGAGTGCTTAGCTTTGTTTGAAGAGTATATTGGTGTTTTGGTAATATGAAGGTGTTGTTATAATGTTGGAGGCCTTAATATGAAGATCATGATGCATTCAAAGTCATTTTACATGACATACTCATCCAAGTTCATTTAACTCCTTAAAACCCCTCCTAAACCATTAATGGCCACTCAATTCCCTTCATAAGCGTATTTTGCCTTATAAGCCTTAGAAAAGAGGAGATATCTTAACTAATTGCATTGAAAAGGGGCTTGAATACATGCTGCCCATGCCACTTTACTCTCCCTAAGCATTTCATGCCACTTTAAGTCCCTTTATGAGCCTCCCACATCCTTTCCATTAGCCAAGTGGGCCCCACGTGGCATTTTATGACTTCTACACTTCCCTCATGTGTTTCTTTTGTTTGGAAAAGGCTTATTAATGCATGTTTCCCTCATTTAGACACCTATATGGCGTTGCAATAGCTTGAAACTTGAAAAACTAGTGAAAATCAAAGATTTTGGGGGTAATTCTTGGATTGTACCATACAAAATGGGATATGAGGTTGAAGTTGAGCTCATATGTGATGCCTATGCAAAGTTTCATGAAAAATGGATCCCATTCAAGCTCAAAACTATTATGCACTTCATCAGCGCTTCTTTGCAAGCTTGGACAACGCTTCAGGGTTTTGTTTGTACCATACAAAAGAGAGAGAGTGGAGATCCTAGTTATTGGCCATGGAAATTAGACTCAATTAGCGTCCAATCATGGGCAATTGTTTGAAGATTGGTCCCTCAAAATTTATGAACCTTCCTTAAAAAGTTAAGGAATGTGTATGCACTTCTCATCTGCATAGACCAACTTCAGTTGGGCGGTTTTCATGAAATTCTGATTGGTTTGCTCAATCTAGTCACTGATGTTGTTGTCTTAGGTCTTGAAGGATCCTTCCATGGTAATTTGAGCACTTAACTCACACGTGTGAAACCCCATAGCTTGCAAATTTTCATGATTAGTCACTGTGTAACCTGCAGATAAGTTGGTGCCATGAGCAGAGGTTTAGTGTCTCCATCAGGGGCTATGAGTTGAGTGTGAAAGGTTGCAGAGGTGTCTTGATGTTTTCAATACCTTGTTGAAGTTCAATAGCTTTTGTTAGCTCAAATGATCTCAAGGAAAGAAGATTTACGCATAAGGGAAGGTCATTATTAACAAGGATTGTGTACAGTGCAAGGACCCCTGTAGAACTTCAAAAGTTGCTCAAGAACACTGAAAACAGGTGTAAATTGATGATATAACATGTTCACACCCTTGCCAATAAGATTCTCCACCTTCTTATTAGCCTTAAGAGGCCTAGAAACCATCTTCTTCACCTCTAAACACACTCAGTGCCTCTTTTGCAAAGTTTAAGGTTTCCTCATGAAAATTAAAGTTTTTTGGAGTTTTTAAGGTTTCATCTTGAGGTCCTATATGATGTGGTTATACCTTCAAACTTCATGATTGCTTAAGAGTATGTCAAAAGTTCTCCAAACTGCATGTATTTGGTCTTAGAATGGATCTTGCCACCCAGTTCATATATTTTCCATGCCACTATCTTTTCACATCACCACCATTGTTGTTTACTGTGTTACACCCTATTTTCATGTTCTCAACATCCCCTTATCACTCCACTTTCATACCCCTTCATTCATCCACCATCCCTTCTAGGTCTAAACCTTGCTAATAAACTTCCCTGCTCCCTTGGAACCCTCAAAAGGGATAAAGTCACAAAGCATTTAAACATTTGATCTTAGACCTAATCAAAAAGACAAATTAAGACATCATGGATACCATTCAAGGGTATGAGAGTTTGAGGTGGATATCAATGGATAGGCACCATAGGAGATGAATGATGATGCAAGCTCAAGGACAAATAAGAAATTCAAGTGGCTTCAAGTCACTTTGTCCATCATAAACCTCATAAGAACCTACAACCAATCTTTGGCATGCTACAATAGAGCTGCCAAAAAGCATTTCATGAGTGACAAAAGAGCCTTTCAAGGGCAAGTGCAAATAGGTGATAGAGAGAAAACTGGTAATGAGAGATAAACAAGGACTCAATGTCACATGAACCCTTCAAATTATGCTAGATTATCCACCTTAGATAGCACATGTGGACTGTATCAGTCCGTAAAGGGAAGGAACTAGGGAGACTCTTGACAGTTAGACTATTTAAAAGAAATTAGGGGCTTCTTTTAAGCCAAAAGTGGACAGGGAGAGAGCTCAAGTGCATAAATAGGTGGTTGAAATGTGTCAATGACCAACTTACCTTGTATCCATCAAATCATTGTCTTATACAAGCAAAACTACACCTACAACCACCTCCATTGGCTTAGGTTTGGCATAGGAAGGAAATTATTGCATAGGTTGTGCTTCATAGGGTTGTGAGATGTCTCTTGAGATCCAAGGTGTTGGTGATACCCCAAGAGACCTAACACATATATCTAGGAGACCTTGACACTCACTCTAGAAGTCCAAGCCTAACATAGAAAATGGGCACCTATAGTAGCATTGTATTCACCTACAACCAAGTTATAAGAGCAAGACAGTTAAGTTGTAGGGATTGGGGGCCATTGTTGAGGCAGTTGATGGAAAGGCTGGGTAGATAAGTACCATTCTCAAAGTAAAACTACTCTTGAATGCCCATGACAACTATGTGAAGGAAAGTTTATTGCCCCACTTAATCAAGAATACAAGAATTTATACCCACAGGCCAGTCATGGGACTGAGACCAAGCAACCACTTGAAGGTCCAAAGCCAAAACAAGAGATGGAGCTTCCTAAGTGATTCTATGATGTGTAAATGTGATTTTAAGTGCATTTACTCACCCTTTGAAGTATGCAACTGTTAGTGTAGGATTTATTTTGCTCGCATTTTCTTGTGTTTTTCCTACTTGGATATCCCATGTCATTTGGATTTCCTACATTTGTGGATATTCTTGCTTAGGTGTGCAGTCATAGGAGTTTTTGTTGAGTTGTCATATGTGATAACAGTTATCTTATGCCTCATTCATTGTGGGGGTTACTCTGTTGACCGACGATTCTTAGATCAAGGAATTACACTCTATTTTGAGGTATTCTTGACCACTTTTCATGGAGGAGTTACATCCACTTCTATTTGTACTTGTACTTCATACAAATTATCTAATTTGAATGTATTGAGTTGGAGACATTAACTTTGTTATGTGCAAATTAGTCTTAGTTTATCCATAATTTGCAACTATATATTTTTGCCCAAATTTGACCTTCATGCAAATCGTGTCTCATATCAATTCCGGTGCACTTCCACGAACCAGTAGACCCATGGCATCCCCAATATGATATCAGAGCCATATTGGTATGTCTAGTGTTTGGTTTATTGCTGCAATTAGTTTCAAATTCATGATTAATTCTTTTTATAATAAGTTTTATCTAGTTTTGGTTATTGTAGTATTGTTATTTGCTAGTTTAGTTGTGGTTCTAGTTATTTGTCAGGGCTAATCCATTTGCAAATTTTCAAGGAGGTTTCAACGATTCCTTTGCAGTGCTTCTTAGCTTTGTGAATGATCTCCATGGCCCTCCCAACATCCTACAAACTAGTACAAAAACCAAACCACGTTTTTTGCTATCGAGTGAAAGTTTGGCACCCCATAATCTTTATTTCAAGCTTGAAATAGAGTAGAAAGGCACCTTAACCAGTTGCAAACCCTTGGATAGAGGTTTTTTGGCCTCTACATGCAACGTCAGATTTGTGGGAGGCATTTTTTAAAGATCTGATTGTAAAAACGTCTCTTTAACCATGTTTTTGTGCCTGTTGTTAAAAAAACTGCATTTTTTCTATCTGCATGTCTTTGGTAGCTGCTCATAGCTTTCCTCAACCTCCCAGCAAATGCCCTGGTTCATCTTCAGACCTACATTTATCCTTTGGCGGCACCCAAAATCAGGGAAACCACTAGCAAAAGAAGAAGCTAGGGTTTGGGTGCTTCATTTTTAGCGCTTCTCTTTGGTGGGCCCACTTCAAATCCAACGTGATATTTCAAACTTGTCTTTTTTGCTTTATTACTCATTTGATTTATCTTTATATTCTAAAATCAGTCTTTATGATTTTATGAATTAAGTCATTTTTGAGAAATTAGCTTTAAAGTCAATTTAGAGGTTTTTTAAACCTTGTATATCTGCTTGACGAAGACGGAGGGTGAAGCTCGGGTTGGTAGGAGGCCAATTCCCCCTCATGATTAAAACCTTTATATTCTACACTCCGAGCTGGTTATAACGATTGGTTGAAAGGCTAGGTACCCCATTAGTATCAGGGATATTTTAATCATTTAGTGTAAATTTTTATTACAAATGGGCTATTGATGAAAATTTATTTTGTTAATATCTTGTAAACGATAGCTCAAAATTGAGCGCCATCTTTTGAAAAAGTATGTATTTTTCAATTTTCAACATAGCTAGTCCATTTGCATTGTAAAACACATTTAATTTTTAAAGTGTCAAATTTGAGGGGACACTGTTTGACCTAGTTTCAAGATGGGTATATCGTGGTTTATGATTTTGATATGCAATTCTCTTCTTTATGCACATTTGATTTATGCAACAATAAAAACATATTAATCTTAATTCTATAATGGATCTTAGCATTGTTAATGCACTCACACCCTTCAACTACCAGTTATGGAAAAGTGAGATTACAATGGTTCTTAGGAGTAAAAGGTTATTTCACATAACTATGGGGGTAGAAACTAAGCCCACAATTGATGCATACAAGATAAAATAGTTTAATAAATGTGATGAAATCTTTGGGATATTATGTCTTTCAGTGTCGTCAAAACCCCTGTTTCACATAGAGTCGACCAAATCTCCTAAAGAAGCATGTGACACCCTAGAAAACTTGTTTGAGAAAGTCGACACCATGAGGGGTCATGAGCTTGAGATTGAGATAATTAGTCTAAGCCCTATAAAATTTGGCACATTAGAGGACTTTTTCACCAAGCTTAAGTCACTTAGATTACAGTTAAAAGAGTGTGGAACCGAGAAGAAATATGAGTAGTTAGTTCTTTTTGTGCTTGCAAAACTAAGCCCTAATTACTTTGTATTTTTCTCTACCTTTTATAATACTAAGAGAGCCAGAGGAGTTGACTAAAAAATGCCATCCTTAGATGATTTCATTGTAGATTAGACTAAGGAATAGGGTAAGTTGATCTAGATGGGAACCCTCAAGTCTTTCAAACTTTCAACCCTCATTGCCAGGAATGGGAATTGGAAAGCCTCTAGTACCAAGGATAAGAAAAAAAAGAGTAAGGATCCAGAGAAGAAGAGAGAACTTAAAACCACTACAAAAACTAGCACTAAAACCTCTTCTTCTGAAGGGAAACCTAAGAGCGAAGGTTAAGTGCTCTTATTGCAAGATGAATGGGCATGATGAACACAAGTGCATGAAGAAACAGATAGACCACCTTATACATCTCTTGGAGAAGAATAATATAGGGGTCCCCAAGTTCATCAAACAATTTTCGTCGGTCAAACAATCCTCTAAGGCAAATTAAAAAGGGAAAGAGAAACCTAAGGGCAAAGCTTTAGTTGTAGTGGCTTCCACATCTACTTCATCCTGGGTTATAGAATCTAGTGCTTCACACCATATGGGTTCGTCAGAAGTTGATTTTATTGACTTAGAGCCCTATAGTAAGTCCTCTATCACTTGTGGTGATGACACTCCAACAACAGTTACAAAAAGAGGGTCTTTTGAATTTGAAGGTGGAACATTCACAAATGTTTTAAGTGTACCTTCAATATCATCTAATCTCCTTTCAGTGTATCAGATTACTGACATAGGGTAGGGCATGAGAGTCGAGTTCACACCAGATTCTGTTGAGATTAGAGAGATACATAGTGACACTACAGTTGGGAAAAGCTAATCACCATTTCAGACTATACACATTCTTCCATTTTGCTCTAGATGTTTCTCCTACCGCATTGCTTATTCATTCAGAGGGAGTTAGCATGCTATGGCATGAGTGGTTTGGCCATCTTAACTACCGCTATCATGAGCAATAGAGTTAGTAGGTCATGGTTATTAACATGCCTAGAGTTAAATTCTCTAAGGAACTTTGTGAGGGTTGTGCCTTGGCAAACATCTTGAAGAGAAATTTGACAAAGAAAAATCTAGGAGAGCTTCAGTACCTCTTGAATTGATTCACAGTGATGTCATGGGATAGTTTCCCCATCATTCTTTTACCAGGGCTAGATACGTCCTCACCTTCATTGATGACTTTTCCAAATACACATGGGTCTACTTTCTTAGACAAAATTTTGAAGTATTCGATATTTTTTGAGACTTTAAAGATCTTGTTGAGAAGCAATCTAGAAAGTGCATCAAAATCTTTCAGACAAACAATGGGAGGAGTACGTCAACCATAGATTTGAATAGTTTTGTACCATATAGGGGATTGATCCAACGGACAATACTATACACTTCTCAACAAAATAGTGTAATAGATCATAATAATCAGTCCTTGAAGGAGATGACAAACTATATGATTCAATCTAAATTGTTGGCTCCATAGTTCTGGGCAGAGGCCATCAATTGTGCATGTTACATTCAGAATCAGATTCCTTACAAAGATTTAGAGAGCATCACTCCTTTCAAAGCTTGGCATAATAAAAACCCAGAGGTGCAACATTTTAGGGTCTTTGGATCACTAATGATGGCACACATTCCCAAAAAAATGTAAGGCTATGGAGGCTCAATTCAAACCTTACATCTTTGTTGGGTATCTAGATGGGGTTAAGGGTTACAAGCTTCTCCACCCTATGACTCATTAGTTGTTCATCGAGAGAAGTGTTAGGTTTCAAGAGAGTCTCACCAACTCTTTACTAGACACTTCTCTATCTACATCAATTTCACTCAATTTGAATGAGTACTCTGAGGATTTGAATTATTCACAACAGGTTCTTGAGGCTTCTTATTCTTCTTCTTTCGACAACGAGAAAATGATGGGGAGTCACCCTCATCCACTTTTAGGCATGCATCAAAGGATGAAGATTTAACACTTGACTCACCCATTTCCGGCCCTCTTTGGGCTAGGCAGACACTTCAAAGTGCAAACACTTGGGCTAGGGATGATGGCAGATTTTCAAAGTGAACCACATGCCTTATTTGCTTTTAGAACTAATCCACAGAATTTCAAAGAGGCATCAGGCATCCCTGAGTGGGATAAAGCCATGGACGAGGAATATGATTCCTTGATTAACAATCATACTTGAGATTTGAATTCACTTCCTAAGGGAAGGAAGATGGTTTGATGTTGTTGGATATATCGAACCAAACATGCTATAGATGGGTCTATTGACAAGTACAAGGCTAGATTGATAGCCAAAGGTTTTTCACAGGTAGTCGACATCAACTACTCAGAGACCTTTGCACTATTAGATAAAATGAATTCGATCAGACTCACACTTGCAATTACCACCGCACATGGTTAGAGTGTGCATCAGATCAATGTGAAGAACACATTTCTTCATGGAGACCTTGAGGAGAAGATCTACACAGAGCAACCACATGGACTTGTTTGAGATTCTTCTTTAGTGTGCAAACTTAGAAAGTCTATTTATGGTCTCAAAGAGGCCCCTTTGACTTGGTATGCCAAAATAGATTCCTTCATTATTGCTTCAGGTTTTACTTGATGCCACCCGGACCCTAATGTGTACTTATTATGACATGATGATTCATTGTTGATACTGGTTTTATATGTTGATGACCTCTTGATCATCAGAAGTTATTCTTTGACTATCTCATTAGTGAATAAAACTCTTTAGGACATATTCTCTATGATTGACTTGGGCCTACTACACTACTTTCTTGGCATTGAGATCACTCAAACTGATTCAAATATTTCACTTGCATAGCCCAAGTACTCTCTTGGTCTTTTGGCACGATTTCACATGGTTGATTGTAAGCTATCTATGACTCCATTCCTATCTGGAGTCAAGCTTGAGGCTGATTGTTCCACTCCATTGGTCGATGCTACCTTGTATCAACAACTTGTTTCCAGTCTTATCTACTTGACTCACCCTAGACTTGACATCTTTCTTACTGTTGGTATTATTTTGAGATTCATCCAAGATCCCCATGAATTGAACTGGAGAGAAGTTAAAATGATATTGTAGTATATTTAGGGTTCACATAGGTATGGGATACACTACAAAGTTGGTTCAAATTTTGACTTGATTGACTATATAGACTCAGATTGGGCTGGCGACACTGAGTGTCATAAGTCCACTTTAGGTTACAATTTCTCATTTGGTTCAGGTCCTATTAGTTGTTTGAGCAAGAAGTAGAATGCTATTGCTCTATCTTCCATAGAGGTAGAGTATAGGGGAGCTATTACGCAACTATTGAGGCTATTTGGATTTAAGGGATTCTTTATGAGCTTGACATCTAGATTAGGTGGCCTATAGTCTTATTTTGTGACAACCAGAGTACCATTCAGATCAACAGGAATTCGGTCCTTCATCATAGGACCAAACATATCAAGATTCACATCCACTTCATTCAGAAGTTGATTCATGAGCATATCATCGACTTGGTATTTTTTTAATTTTTAGAGCAGATTGTTGACATCTTCACCAAACCCTTCACTAAGAGTAAGTTCATTCATCTATGAGCTCTTCTTGGGGTGCGGTCCACTTTGACAATGTCATCATCTTCATGGGGGGGCTTCTAACCTATTCACTTATTTATTTCTCTTTTTTGGGAGAGTCTTTCCCACTGGGTTTTCTCTTCTCTATGTATGAGGGATTGCATTGTACATGGGTATCTGATCAGTTCTAGTTGTCATAACCCATTTTTTAATCATCGCCCACCTAAGCTACGCTTATAGGGGGTGTTAGTGTAAGATTTATTTTCCTCACATTTTCTTGTATTTTTCCTACTCGGATATTCCATGTCATTTATATTTCCTATATTTGTGGATAGTCTTGCTTAGGTGTGAAATCATATGAGTTTCTATTGACCTATCATATGTCATAACAGTTATCTTACACCTCATTCATTATGGGGATTACTCGGTTGATCAACTATAATTAGACTAGGGATTTACACTCTATTTTGAGGCATCCTTGACCACCTTTTATGGAGGAGTTACATCCACTCCTATTTGTACTTGTACTTCATACAAATTATCTAATATGAATGCATTGAATTAGAACCATTAACTTTTTATGTGCAAATTAGTCTTGGTTTATTCATAATTTGTAGTTGTATGTGTTTGCCCAGATTTGGCCTTTGTGCAAATCATGTCTCACATCAATTCCGATGCACTTCCATGAACTAGAAGATCTGTGGCATCCTCGATAGCAACAACCAAGGTTTCACACCAAGGGTCTTAAAAACTACTCATACACAAGCAAACTTATGCATTGGAAAGGTGGATGGCATTATGTATATTGAATGGTTCTACAGATCCCAGGGTACCAGATGACAAGCATAAGAAGGATATGGGTGGAATGAAAGGGAATTCCATAGTATTAAAGACTACAGTGAAATAAAAAACACTAAAACATAGTTTTTAATGGTTTCACATTCATGATCATGTCTAAACCCTAGGGGATTGTAAGTATAATATGCAAGGTTTACATTGATTAAGGACATAGCATGGGGAATATGGCCAACCCAAATATCATCAAGCAGGTTTTGAAGTTCACCATTACACTAAAGGGTGAAAAGGATTCTACAGCTCCAACTTCACCTAAATACATAAACAAGGCAAGAAACACATGGTTTCAAGTGCAAGTTGATCCATTCAAGGAAAGTACAATGGTCTTGATGCATAAGTGCTATTCCTTAGTGAATATTGATCATAATCACCTAGAATAAAGTATGAGCATCACTTGAAGCCATCATCAGTCAAGATGCAGATAAAAAGGGTATATACAGGGTTTCAAGTAAAACACAACCAACTAACCCTAAGAAAGCCTTCATATGTGTTGAGAAAATGAAGTGATTTGCAGGTAGGAGATGCGATCTAAGAGAAACTAAGGAGGATGTACAAGGACTATAAAATGAGGTTTAAGCCTAGAGAGCCTTAGGGGAGCAAGAGAAAGAGGTTACATCAGAACATTGCATTCAACCACATAGGTTGCAGGCAGAATAAGGCAAATTTGGGTAAAAATGGCCATCTGAGGGCCTTATAGGCATAGTCAAGTGTTGAAAATTGGAAGAGATGATCCTTATTAGTATCCAAGGGCATACATACTATTTTATTGATAAGAAAAATAGTGGTTATACCCACTATTTTATCTCAGACCAAGACATGTTTAGGCAAGCAGTCAAGGTGCTAAATGAACAAAATCAAGTTCTGAGAAGTTTGCAAGGTAAATTAGATCCCTCAATTAGTTTTGAATCAGTAAAACATGGTGGAAATTCCTAAATATTCATTAAAAGGGATATATCACTCAAGGATACATTCAATTAGCTTAATGACAGGTTTCAAACATAGTCACATAGGCCTGCCTATAGACCCTACTGCCACATCAGGGCTTCTCCATGCTTCTATATTTGGTTGTATGATCTAAGAGAAGGCTATGAAGATGTTTGAGACATGATAGATCTTTAAGGTGGAGAATAGTGAGAAAAAGTAAAAATGCCCTCAAAATCTTGCTTGAAGTACCCAACCCTACACACAGGCAGTTTAAGGACCAACTTTAAGATCTCACCCACTCCACATAAGCTCTCAGGACCAAAGATCTGAGGAGGTTTTAGGTACCCCTGTATACTAATAATTCATGATAGATTAATTGGAATTGGCACGATAAACTTTATGAACGACCCTTAAGAAGTCAAGCACTCAGAGATGGCTTGCAGACTACCCTAGGTTCACCTTTGGATGTTCATATCTTCATCCATCCTTTGCATGGGAATCCTAGCCATTCATGAAAGTTGAGTACATCTATGCCCTTGATATTTATGGCATTTATTATCATCTTGTGACTCCTCAGTACTCCTAAACCTCCTTTAAACCCTAGGTAGACCCAGCCTTAGAAAATTTGATATTTTGATGCCATAACATACCAAAATGGTTTGAATAGCTCATAGAACAAGAAGTAAACTCAGAGGGGATCCACCTAATGGTACTTGACTATATACTCATTGTATGAAATCTTTAAAAATAGGCACCTTTTTAGGGTTTTGAGCACAAAGAAGAGTGTTTGGTAGTTCTTGATGATTCTAGATCTTGAAATGGATAGTTTGGGACTTGATCCAGCTTCTCAATTCTTAACATGACAAATATTTCATCTGGAAGGATCCCTGCAAGTACATCCAAAACTGCCAATCTACCAATACATGAGGAAAGTGAACCAGTCAGATTGGAGAAGTGGAGTTTCAAGTTCTTAATGCATTTCTGAGCCAATGTCATGGTTATAAGTTTTTTTTCAGGGCTGTATCACACTCATACACATGATACTTAGCTTTGTTTTAGGTCTCCAATGGATGCCAAATTTCAACACTTTGGCAATTAGGCCTAATTGGCCTAATTGGCCCATTTGATCAACACATAATCAAATTGGCACTGGAACACTAATGGAATGGGTCAATGTAGGGATATCACATTGGTAACAGACCCTTGAAGGGAGTTTTAATGTGCATTTCATGACTACAATGGAGGATAAGATAGTTTCCTTCACTTTGTCAACTTACTTTAGAAGAGTATGCACTGCTATATGACTATGGTGGCCCAATTCATAGTTGTAACTACCATCGGGGAGCATGATGGACTATTATAGACATGGTCAAGTCTTTAACATAGTGTAACTGAAGTTGACTCAACCTCCCTTACCTGATTTACAATGCCAACACCTCATTCAAAGAGGTCCAACACATGAAGGGCTAGAAAAGATGCTTGTAACTATTGTAACTAAAGGAAAAGTCAATTATGGTCCTTGATGACCCTCCTCTCCACTTTTCCATGCCATATTTCCTTTCTTATCTCCTCATTTCTTCTATATATTGAAGGCTTCTAGCCTTGGTTTGTATTCCTCAAGCTGGTATGAGGAGACTCTGCCAACATTTATACTTATGCACCTCTTGAATGATGAATAAAGCATCTTGCAACTTCTTCATGGTTTATACTTTGTGTGTTTAAGCTTGTCTGATATGTAACAATGGTATATCATTCCCTTAGCAGGTCCAAGTTACACATAAGTATCAACAATCTTCTTGGCAAGTTGTTTAGTATGTTGTAAGGTGGATAACTCAGGCTAGGAGTGGAAATCATGTTGTAAGTGCCTTGAACCAAGCCTTCTCTTCTTGACCTTCTCACTTTAGTCATTCCACTAACCTCTAGATGAAATATTGATGTTTATAAGTCTTTGAAGCTAGTCTCTTAGCTCTATGCATTGTTTGTTAGTGTGTTGAGATTCCAAGCTTCTGAGTGGATAGAGTGATTATCAGGTTCATCACCACACGTTAGAATAGGTTTGATTCATGCAATCTCCTTAACCCTTTCCATCCCAACATCTTTAGGTATTATAGAGCATTTGAATGAATAAATCAGGGGAGCTAGCCCCTTAGAGTCTATAGGTCTAACCCACTTATTAGGTAACCCACAACCTAGGGTCATTCCCATGTTAGCCTAGGTTTAAAGTTATGAAATGAACACTCCTCTCCTCAGCAAGGGTGTAACCTAGAATCTCTAACAATTCTGACACTCTTGGTGGGACCACTTTCAAGTGCTTGGAAGCATGATTTGAAGACATTGGAGGACACTTGGAAGCTGAGGACATCAATATCAACATCTGCAATCACCTTGATTAGATTCAAGCATCTTTGGAAAGGTTTATAATCAATTTGAAACTCAAGGGTATTATGGTTTCATGGTTTCAGAGGTAATAACTTCTTGGTTATGGTTATGATATGATACATGTGTCATCTAAATGGTCATGATAGCCTATAAGGTGGGATTCTACCCTCCACCTCCATATGCATGCTATCATAACCCATATGAGCAATATCTTGATCCTTACTAGCCATATAATGCATAACCTATATACTACCAAGACCATCCACCTTATTTTGAGCCTCCTCCACCTCCATGGCAACCCCTTCACCCCTACGACCAGTCATATTATCCACCTGTTTCCCCTTGCAATCAACCTGCACCAAACAATCACCATTTGCACTTAGAGATTGAGAAATTAAAGATAGAAAGAGATAAGTTGCAAGAATATTTTAGACAAAAAAGGGTTGAATGTCAAGCCATTATTCATCATCAAAATACCCCTACAAGCCAACAATAATTAGCTAAATTGATCACTACATCTATTTTTCTTGCCTTTCTAATCATAGGATATTTCCTAATCCATAATTGTTTATTTAATGACAAGGCAAGTCTTTCAATTATCCCTAATTTGATAGCAGATAAATTGAACCTAGTGTGTAAACCTATGTCTAATCTTAAATTGCAATGGAATGGATCTCCCAAGAGAACATTTGGCATTATAAAGAACCTTCAAATCACACTCCATGCCTACCCCAAATTTTCAGTTGTGCAAGACCTTATTGTAGTAGATTTGTTGCCTCGCTTTGCCTCGTGTTTTGCTAGTGATTTTATGGTTAAGGTTAGGGGGTCTTTATCTAATGACTTGTCTCATATGGTCTACAAATTGGAGCATGGTGTGAGGGTGAAAATCAAGTCTGAGTCACTCTCTAAATTCCACATTCAACCTTACACTCCAACCACCTCAAATTTGGATTGCCTTCACCATTCTTCTCCAAAGCAATATACTTGTGTTCAAGATCCTATGCCTGCTAAAAATCGTGAAGTGATCCCAACTTGGAAGCCTTCATGGGCCAAGGACCCAAAATTCATCATGAATACCCTTGAAAAGGAGAAAAGGAAGGAAGAGAAGGTATGAATTCTATTCTAAGGAGCCTCTCAAGTTCTCCAGACACATCCTTAATCTTTCATACTACAACAACTCAGGAACATCCAATCACTTCAGAAAGTGACAAGGTAAACAAAGTCTTCAAGGGAAAGGATGTTGTCTTCAATCATAGCACCTGTAAGATCCTAAGTTGGAGGAATACCCTTGAAGCTATCAAGCAAAACAAATAAATATGTTGCCCACCCACTCTCTCCTCTGTTGAAGAGAAATCAAGTGCATCAAAATCAAAATTCGACCATCCAAGCATGGTGGACAACCTATTAAGTTTGATACTATGGTCACTGTAATAAAATCTCAAGAGCATGATGGAGAGGACACTTTGAGTGTCTATGAAGAATAAATATTTGTTGGGACTCCTATTCACCCTAGCGGGCCAGATTTGGAACATAAAAAAATTTTGAATGATGAGTGCCAGTTACAATCACATAGTGATGGAGTGAATGGGAACACAATTCATGTCAATCCTTCTTTAGAAGACAATCAAAAGAACAACCTTCATGAGCCTACTGCAGAGGTCAAGAGTAGCTCAAGTGATTCAGAAGATCAGTAGCAACACCTATGTTTAGAATTCTTGAATGAGAATGAGCAACTCAATGTAACAAACTTAGATGATGGGGTTGAACAATAGACTAATACTTCAAATGAAGAATGCAATGTGAGTCAAGAAGCACCAATACAAGAAGATCTTTTACTTGAATGGATTGATGAATTGTCACCCTCAATTGGAGATGAAGAGGAGCAAACTTCAATAGATCAGGAACCTTATGATGACCCTGTCAAAGTGAAGAAGGTGAGTGATCAACATGATGTCTTGCAAGTAGATGGCAGAAGTAGAAATGAACCATATGATTTATAAAGCAATCATGATGACATGTCCATTTGGGAGGACTTATGCTTAAGTCTAGATACCTCACCTCTACACCAATCAGAGTTTAAGGATGAACTTGCCAAGGATGATTGGGCAACTGACCACCTTGAATCTAATGGGCATAATCAGTTGCAGCCCCTAACTAAAGAAAAGATGAAACTTATGATGTAAAATAGAAAAGTATGGGAAGAATATTATTGGATTCTTGACCCTCATACTCGATCCATGCACCTGGGAATGAAGCCAAATGGTCTAGTCACTCTTCCAAGTGACCATAAGAGTGCTAGCTGCAAGTGGAGGTTGTCATAAATTGATCAAAGTCTAATTGCACATAAATCATCAAATGATCACTCCACATCATGGTGTCATAATGATCAGAGAACATTCCCATTTAATCTTAGGGGAATGAAGTCAAAGTCAGGTAAATTTTGTAGTACTTAGTTGTCTTATCAAATAAGTACTTTACACAAGTTTGTAAGTAGTTTTCTGTTGTGTAGTTATTTCCCTTGTTTTTCCTTAGTTTTTGGGTGTGTTCTTAGTGTTAGTGTTAGTAATTTGACTTGTCAAAGTCAAATTACTATACCTATCATATGAAACTTTTTAAAAACCAATCACTAACCCTTTACAGCTGGTCAAACTGAGGAATTATGGTCTAAAAGCACTAATTTTGATAAAAAAATGTTAAAAATAGATAGTAAATGGGTCATTATATTTCAAAATAGCATTGTCAAGTTCAAATATGCAGATAATCCATGCACAGTGGTTAATTTTGAAAAAAATTGAGCTTTCTAAGAGTTACAGATGATTTTAAGATCTCAAATTTTGTACATAGGGTCATCATGACTTGAATAACCTTTTGAAAAAGTTTCATGGCTATTGGATGAGTGGAGATACTTGTTATTTTATTATAGTCCTCAGCATGTTTATTGGAGATGACCAATTGAAGTAGACATCGTTTTGGAGTGCCATAGAGGTTTCTAAGTCCAGGTAAAAGTTTGAAAAGCATAAGATGATATTTTTATATCATAATAAGACTTTTAAATATTTTCAAAACTTCAAAGTTTAAGTACACCATGCTCATACAGGCTTTTGCAAGTAAACAGACATATAGGTCAAAAAGGGGTTTTTTGACTTCTTAAACAAAATGTGCTTTTAGAGTGTTTTGATAGAATTGTATAGACCCCATGATAATGTTTTTAATCATTATAAATTTGGTGAATAATTATTTTCATTTTGATGGATTTTTCATTTTTTACAGTTCTAGACACCATTCCAAACCTCCTATTCAGATGCTCGTATCTTTCACCACATGTGGAGTTTGGCTGAACGCTCTTAGAATATTTTGAGGACCCCTAGTTACTTAAGATTTATGAACAATTGAGACTAGTTGAGGGGTTGTGATTTATGAACAATTGTTAAGAGCGTAGGCAACCTAGAATGCAATAAAAACCCCACAAACAAATTTCTTTATGTGCTAACTTTTCATATATTTTACATGAAAACCCAATATTTTCAGAGATGTTAGGGAGGTAAATGTGATACATATAAATGATAGTATTTCAGGATTTTGAGGTCTATACTTCATGAACCATCATTTTGAAGATTCAACTTCAAAACCCTTCTAAACCCTCAAAAAACTATTTTTGAAAAAAATTGATTTTATTGCCATCAAATTATCATGGATCAACCTAAAAACTTTTCAAATGTCAATAACACTTATAGAGGATTCCATAAATATCAATTTTATACATGGAGCTATATGGATGAGGGCATAAATCATTTTTTTATAGAAAAAAGTATGTAAAATGAAGTACATGATAGTTCAATGAAATATAATCAATGTATCTCAAAGCCTAATACTTATTATTCATTTTAAAATCTTCATTTGGTCATAAATCATCTCAAAAGTATCCTAGCCAACTTGATCAAAATGGTCAGTCTGTAAGAAAATAGAGTAAAATAGGCCTAGTCAACCCTATTGACTGAATGACGAGTATTTTCTCATCAAAGTCAAATATCTTGTGACAAGAAAAGTTGTTCCAAGTATATTTCATTTGTTCAGGTTTCATGACATATTTTTATAGGTTTAATGGAGTTCAAATGTATAGAATGGCTTTAAGCCTATTTGGTTTAATAGGCCTAGTTGGTCAAATGGTCAACTTGAAGAATGACATTGAAAATCTATTAAATGAATTAATTTTGGAGTTACCACATGTCATATATGTTGTTTAAGTGAATATATCATTCTTAATTCAATCCAAAAGTTTCAATTCATGCAAGTTGAGTTCAAGTAGAAGTTGACTAGTCTTTGAGTCCATGTCTCTTTGGTTGACTAACTTGACTAGTTTCATGCATCTCTCATGCTTTTCATGCAATATAAGGATATTAAATAACTTAAACTTGTTGTTCCCAAAATATGTCACTCATTTTTGGGACAACATATGAACTATTTTGGTCCTGCAGGCCAAAAATTCCCTCTTCCCTTTTCAAAAATTGTTCTGGGCATTCAAATTCTCCATTTTCAAACTTTTTCAACTAACGAATTTCGTTGGAAGAAATCTACGGACTCTACAGGCTTAAATCTATGGCCTCTGCAGGAAAGAAATAAGCTCTCAACACTTAGGCAATTTCAAGGTTGGTTCAACGCCAAGGTTCAACGACGTCGGCAAGCTTAAAGAGTTAAGTGGTTCAGTAAAAGTTCAAAGTTCAACTGCTTCAGCGAGTTCAATGGCTTTAAACGGCTTCAAAATACTTAGTGAGAAAGAAGAAGGCTTGAATCGTTGAACCATTGAACCTTGAACCAAAATGGTTCAAAGGTTCAATGGGTTCAAAAGTTCAAAGGTTCAATAAGCAGTTGGTTCAAAGCAGTTGGTTCAATCGGTTGGTTCAAGCGGTCAAGTGGAACACAAGAAGAAAACGATTAAATTGAGAAAGCGATTGAACTAAGGAAGCGATTAAACCAGGAAAGTGATTGAACCAAGAAATCGATTGAACCATTGACGTCCCCGTGGACATCAAATTTAAGATAATGAAATATCTATCAATTTTCAAATACAACACAGACCCTGTGAACAAATTCAGCGACCAACCAAAGAGATAGCCCAAGAGCTCAGATCGCACAAATAAGGACAAAATACAACAAAAATTACCACTTGTCCCTTGTAAAACTTGACAGAAAGTGCCAAGTGTCAATGTCTACCATTTCTTCAATTTGTCTCATTATTGAGTAAGGACTATGGTGGGTCCCGGGTGAATTGCTAAGGTAAGTGGAGCACGCCAAGTGGCATCGTTCGTGTGAATCCAAATGAGTCTCGCATGTTTCTATAGTGTTTCTAAAAGCTCAGCGAAAGCTACCATGTGTCATCTTCCACAAGACTCTCAAAGGATATCTTAAGCTTCTATAAGGTAAATGGATGCTACCAAGTGTCCTCACTTGCTTCACATCATAAAGCGCCACCTGTCCCTTCATCAGGAATAAAGCACCCGAGAGTTCAAAATATAGCAAGAAAAGGGGAAACGATGGAGAAAGATCAAAAAATATCTGCGCATGGGATATGTTTCTAGAAGGTGAAGCAGCCAACCAAGTGGACATCAGAGAGCACGAACATTAAATGGTGCGGCATGTTCTCTTTCATTGAGTAAAGCAAAAATAACTGTGCACATATCAGGGAACACATCAGGTGGCCCATATTTAAGACCGACGCCCGATTCCAGCATAGCCCATAGACAAAATTTAAAATGCATTGAAGGCATTGAATGCATCATATGCCATCATTTTTGTGAAACAAAGCGCCCAAGTCTTTTTTGGAGCACTATATATTTGACTCTCTCTTATTTTTTTAAGGGGATTTCTCTGTTATCAAAAACAAAACTCTACCCAAATTGAAAGGCATTACTGAGACTTTGAGCTCAGATTGTTGATCATATTTCGTTATTTGAATAAGAAAACAAGTAACTTTTCAAACTTTGTGCTGGAATAGCTTGGTTGCTGGGAAAATTGTTCTTATGTCTATTTCCTTAATACATTTTTTGTCCATTTAATTAAATAAGCAGAATTAGTGAAAGTAATCAGGGAGGTGTCCTGAAGCCGGCTGTGGAGAGACTTTGTGCTGCCACAATTGTCTTTAGTTTGTCTGTTTTATATTTTTGTGTAAGGGATCTTGGGATGACATTGTGCCCTCATTATCCTTCGTATTTCACTCTTTAGCAGTTGAGGTGGAAACTTTGTGCTATATTTCATCTTGTTGTGTTACTACGCCCTGTTACAGTTACTTGTCACTACCCGAAAGGTTCCTGTCGTCTGCTAAATAACACTTTTGAAAGAAGAGGAGTGCTTTCTATCATTTCATCAAGATTTATCCTTTGATTGGTGAACATCATCTCTGAAAAAAGAGAGATGGATGGTGTTATCCTACCCTTGAGTGTTATTTTTAGCTTATTTATAGTAGATTAGCATATATATATATTAGCCCCTTCATACTTACAGGGAACCTCCCCTTGATGAGAGGAGAGATTTGTCCCCTTTTGATGTAATAAACCTGCACATCTCGCTGACCAATTTCCCTATGCTATGGTTGAAGAGACCTATTTTGCTCATCATTTAGTTGATTGACAAAATATTCACCCAATAATTTTTGGTGACTCTGCTAGGGATTTACGTGCAACATGAAGCCTCAAGTTTAAAATTGAAGCGGTCCCTTCCCTTATCCATTATAGACTATGGCGACTTTATTCTATGTCTTACCCATTATCATTATAGCCTTACCATCTCCTTCCACCTCTACGTCAACTGGGATAGAATGTGCAGTTTGAAGCTTCAAGCTTCAAGCTGAAGCAGGGCCAGTTCTTTCTCATTTTTGTTTTACAATTTGGCAGATCCATAGTATACGCGAAGCTGAAGGGCTAAAGGTATTATTGACCCTATATTCGAGTTGGTACAACAAAGTAATTTTGATTCGTTTCTTTCACCATCTCACCTCCAACAAACCATGAACTTTCCTCCTACTAAAGTCAAGTCTTTATTATCGGGCAAAGCGTCTATTTATACTATTAATAAAGCTTTGTCAATACTTACCCCTCTGAGCTTTGTTATTCCACCTTTCCATATTCATACTATGGCAGTTCAAGGCCCTTGAGGTAACTCTTTTGGTCCACTCAATTTAACTCTACCTTTACATGAGCTACCACGCAGTTCAAAAAAAAAAATTCTCAAGTTCTATGGTGATGGAAAGGTTCATCCTAATGAAGATATTGCAGCCTTTAGCATAGCCTGTGGCATAATAGGTGTGGAGTATGAGGATGTAGCAGTCAGGCTATTCATAGAAACTTTATAAGGTGCTGCTGCAGACTGGTTCTATCATCTGCAAGCCCAGACTGTGACTGACTGGAACACTCTCAAAGCCAAATTTGAACCCAGATTCAAGTCTGCAGAAGATGCGCATGCCCTGCTGGCTCAACTCACACAAATGAAAGAGCCTTATGAACCAATGAGGGATTTCATAGCCAAGTTTGACAAGCTGAGGAATAAGATTCCTGCAATTGCTCAGCCTACAACTGAGAATCTCAAATGTTTCTTCATCAACTCTCAGCTGCCTAAAGTGAGTTTTCTGCTGAGACGTACTGGCCAAATAGACCTTGCTGCAGCTCAAGATTTGGCCACTGAGGTGGAAGATGATCTTATCTTGGCAAAAAAGATAAGGAGAGATCCTAACAAAGGTAAATCTTTTTCATCTTCTGAATATTCATCTACATGCACCACTGATCAAATGGTGCAAAAACTAGAAAATGAACTGTTAGCCTCAAAAAGACATGTGGCCCAAGGTATGTCTGCTCTTCCTTATCGAGATATGCCAAAGAAGACATTTCAGAACCAGTCATATCAAGGAAATGTTGCCAGAAGTCAAGGGGAACCAAATTGTCTGCCTTTTCCACAAGGAAAACTTGCCATTGAAGTAGTACCAACTAACTCAACAGTTGGATATCTGGAAATAGAACATGATTTCTCTTTTCAACCTAAGTTTGAGCAAGAAAATGACGCTGATTTTTTTGCAGTAGAGCAAGAAGAATCAACTGGTGACTCCAACATTGGTTTCCTGAATTAACACGATGAACCCAGAGATAAAGGTGAAGTAGTTGATGGACCATATGCTATATTCATCCGGTCCCAAAACCAGTCAGCCCAACAAGTTGATAAAGTAAAAATAGGGGAAAGTTCTCAGCCTGCAATTTCAATTGCCAAACGAAAAACTTCTCTGCCTTTCCAGTCAAAGGACCCAGTGAGTAATAAAAAGGTAAATACATCAAGCATTCCTCCATCTTCAACTTCAATTCCATAGACTAGTACCACCCCTCTTAAAAACCAGAAAGATGAATTGCTTTCCTCTATTCCTAGTCCATTTCAGTCATTTGACATAATCGACCATGTCAAGAAGAACAAAATTCAAATGTCTGAATTTGAATTCTTGCAATCTAATCCTGAGCAATTGGATAGGTTAGTTCAGTGTGTGAAGAATAAAGTTGTCCCTGCAGGACAAGATGTTAAAAAGGTAACTCATGATCCCCCAAGGAACATGTCCATCCTAAACAACCTTGTCATTGCTCCTCCTGCTACTTTCGGAAGGACTGAACCATTTTATGTCTCCCTGCTGATAAATGTACATCAATTGAATAAATGCATCATAGACTCAAGTGCGTCAGACAATGTCATGCTTGCCAAAGTAGCTGAATCCCTTAGTCTCACACTGACCAAGACATTTGAGAGATGTTTCTCTATGGAAAATAAATAAGTGCCACTGCTGGGACAAATCAAGGATGCCCAATTTGTATTTGCTACATTTCTAAAAAAGAGAATCAAGATGACAGTCCTGGTGGTCGACGTCCCAGCCTCATACGACATCCTTCTTGGGCAAATTTTTTGTAAGGATGTTGGAGGAGAATTGAGCATGGACCTGTCTAAAGCGAGGATCCCTGTCAAAGGCATCATGCAGATGTTGCTTCTTGAAAAGGAGGCAAAATATGTTGTCACCCAAGCATCGATCCCTGAAGCTCAAATTTTATTTGAGTCTTCAGGCAGGGATAACTATTTTTTGTCTACTGAAGACGTTCCTGTTACAGTAGATGAAAGTCCTATAGGTGGAAATTTAAGAATTGGTTCAGATAAAACAACAGAAGGCATGAGAGAGCACAGTGTAAGCCCAAAGGAACTCTCCTCTCCAAATGAAGAAAAATCTGAGAAAGGAGCAGTTTCTGATGATGTATGGATACTAGGATTTGATGGCAGTTGCTCTTTTAGTAGTGCTAGAGCTGGGACTATGTTGATATCTCCTCAAGGAGATATCTTTCCTTCATACAAGTTGCAGTTCAGCAACACCGACAATGCTACCGAGTATGAATCTCTATTACTCAGGTTGAAGGTTGCTCAAGACAAAGGTGTCAAACTCTTTCATGCCAAAGGAGATGCTGATCTGATGGTTTGTCAAGTATCTGATGGGGAAAATCAAATCATGTGCTGGACTGAACCAGAAGATCAACAAGCTATGGTATTGGACCATACTGCTACATGCCAAAGTTAAGAAAAGGAACTCTCCACCAAGAGAACAAAGATTTATGGTTTTCAGATTGGAGACCACACCTTACCATGGGGCAAGAAGAGAGAACCAAAAGGAGTGCATAGAAAATGTGATTCCTGATGGAGACTTTCATTCGCCCATCACCGATTCTGGAGAGAAAATGGTTTCTTATTGGTTTATCAGGATGGAATGCTATTTTCACTATCTCACAGTGGGCGGCATCTAAAGCACTTCAAATCTTGAGGCATCATATAAGATCATCTGTACATATGTATATTTGTATAGTCTTTAGTTCTATTTTGTGCTTTTTATTTTTGTTTTTGGCACCTTTATTTTTGGATAGCATGACTCCGTAGCCCAATGGCACACTTCAAGGCACTGGAGATTCTAGTTTCTACTTCCCTCAGTTGTTCCAAGTCTTTAATTGAAAGAAGTTTTCTAACTAGAGCCAGCTGTTGTTCTCAAAATTTGTCACTCATTTTTGGGACAACATATGAACTATTTTGGTCCTGCATGCCAAAAATTCCCTCTTCCCTTCTCATAAATTATTCTAGACATTCAAATTCTCTATTTTTCAAGCTTTTGCAGCTAACAGACTTCGTTGGAAGAAATCTACGGACTCTGTAGGCTTAAATCTATGGACTCTGAATGATTAAATCTACAGACTCTACAGTCTTAAATCTACGGACTCTGCAAGAAAGAAACAAGCTCTCAACACTTAGGCAATTTCAAGGTTGGTTCAACGCCAAGGTTCAATGATGTTGGCAAGCTTAAAGAGTTAAGCGTTTTAGTAAAAGTTTAAAGTGCAATCACTTCAGCAAGTTCAATGGCTTCAAACGGCTTCAAAAGACTTAGTGAGAAAGAAGAAAGCTTGAACCGTTGAACCATCGAACCTTGAACCATTATGGTTCAAAGGTTGAACGGGTTCAAATGTTCAAAGGTTTAATAAGCAGTTGGTTCAAAGTAATTGGTTCAAGCGGTCAAGTGGAACACAAGAAGAAAGTGATTGAACTGAGAAAGCAATTGAAATAAGGAAGTGATTGAACCAGGGAAGTGATTGAACCATTGACGTCCCCACAGACGTCAAATTTAATATAATGAAATATATGTAAATTTTCAAATATGGCGTAGACCCTGTGAACATTTTTAGCGACCAGCCAAAGAGATAGCCCGAGAGCTCAGATCGCACAAATAAGGACAAAATATAGCAAAAGTCACCATGTGTCCCTTGTAAAACTCAATGAAAAGGGCCAAGTGTCAACGTCCACCATTTCTTCTTTTTGTCTCATTATTAAGGACTATGGTGGGTCCCAGGTGAATTGCTAAGGTAAGCGGAGCACGCCAAGTGGCATCATCTGTGTGAATCTAAATGAGTCTCGCATGTTTCTATAGTGTTTCTAAAAGCTCAGCGAAAGCCACCATGTGTCATCTTCCGTAGGACTCTCAAAGGACATCTTAAGCTTCTATAAGGTAAGTGAATGATGCAAAGTGTCCTCGCCTGCTTCACAGTGAAAAGCGCCACCTGTCCCTTCATCAGGAATAAAGCACTCGAGAGCTCAAAATACAGCAAGGAAAGGGGAAATGATGGAGAAAGATCAAAAAATATCTGCGCATGGGATAATTTTCTAGAAGGTGAAGCAGCTGACCAAGTGGACATCAGAGAGTGTGAACATTCAATAACGCGACCTGTTCTCTTGCATTGAGTAAAATGAAAATAGCTGCGCACACATTAGGAAACACATCAGGTGGCCCATATTTAAGATTGACGCCTGATTCCAGCATAGCCCATGGACAGAATTTAAAATGCATTAAAGGCATTGAATGCATCATAGGCCATCATTTGTGTGAAACAAAGCGCCCAAGTCTTTCTTGGAGCACTATATATTGGACTCTCTCTTATTATTTTAAGGGGATCTCTCTGTTATCAAAAACAAAACTCTGCCCAAGTTGAAAGGCATTACTGAGACTTTGAGCTCAGATTGTTGATCATATTTTGTTATTTGAATAAGAAAACAAGTGACTTTTCAAACTTTGTGTTGGAAAAGCTTGGTTGTTGAGAAAATTGTTCTTATGTCTGTTTCCTTAATACATTTTTTATCCATTTAATTAAATAAGCAAAATAAGTGAAAGTAATCAGGAAGGTGTCCTGAAGCCGACAGTGGAGAGACTTTGTGCTGCCACAATTGTCTTTAGTTTGTTTGTTTTCTATTTTTGTGTAAGGGATCTTAGGACGACTTTGTGCCCTCATTATCCTTCGTATTTCACTCTTTAGCAGTTGAGGTGGAGACTTTGTGCTACATTTCATCCTGCTGTGTTACCGCGCCCTGTTACAGTTACTTGTCACTACTCAAAAGGTTCCTGTTGTCTGCTAAATAACACTTCTGAAAGAAGAGGAGTGCTTTCTATCATTTCATCAAGATTTATCCTTTGATTGGTGAACATCATCTCTGAAAAAAGAGAGATGGATGGTGTTATCCTACCCTTGAGTGTTATTTTTAGCTTATTTATAGTAGATTAGCATATATATATTAGCCCCTTCATACTTACAGAGAACCTCTCCTTGATGAGATGAGAGATTTGTCCCCTTTTGATGTAGTAAACCTACACATTTGGCCGACCAATTTCCCTATGTTGTGGTTGAAGAGACCTATTTTGCTCATCAATTCGTTGATTGACAAAATATTCACCCAACAAAACTCACTTGAAATATGGAGTTATATTCTAAATTATGGCATGATTTTCATGCAAGGAAGGTTGGGACGTCAACATGAGCCCACCACTTCTCAATTCTATGCCGAAAATGAAGAACATGTATTTTTAAAGACTTGAAAGATTTTAAAGCCTTTAATTAATATTTTAAAAGGATTTTAGTCTTAATTTAACTCAAAGAAGACTACTCATATTTTCCATGCCACTTTGGCTTTAGGTTAGTTTTAAACATATATTTTGACTTTTTAAGCCATTTTTCATTAATTTCGAAAGTAGAGAAGAAATTGTAATGAAAACCATTTTTATCAAATAAAGAAGATTTTTTGTATATGTTTTTTGAATCAAAATAGAGTGTAATTTGATTGTGTACCAGCATACGAGTGGCATCTACTTTCTATTTTTTCAAGTCCTTTCCACATCTACTATGAAAATCTCATCCTCTACAGGTCATTTGAAGAGCTAGGATTTGAATTTGCTTTGCAAACTTCTTTCAGGTCTTCTGAAATACTGATGTTCAAGATTGAATGCAGAGTTTTATTTTAGATTCATGTGTATATTACTCAATTTTAGAAAGCTTTCAGAGAATAACAATCATTCAAGTGCATCACCCAAAATAGATAGGATTTTTTATTTCAATTTTTTTCTCCCCTTTCATCCCAAAAATAAAAAAAGTAGATAAGTTTTAAAGATAGATTTTAAGGGAACCAACTCTCTCTAGAGATTCTTCTCACTTCAGAGCCACCTACACTCTGATAAGATCCAATTGTATCAGTTAGAGAGAAGGTGTGCCTTGCACATCTTCAATTAGAGTGCTCTAAGAGTGAACAATTTCTAGCACGCCCAATGGGACACACATTTTACATACTAAATTTTGGAGGCATTCAGAAGATCAGTGCAACTTTCAGGCACTCAAAGCTAGTTATGAAAATCAAGTATTTTTTCATATATTTACTAATTTTAGTACTTGGTTTACTAATAGTCTCAAATGGCTTGTTTCAGTATGGATCCATATAATCCTCACTATGATTCATATGACCAGTCACATTATGATCCTCACTAGAAGTTTGAGGATCTATATCAGGCATATATGTACGAGTACTGCCCTGATCCTCCATATGAACAACCATTCCATCATAACACTGTTCCTCACCATCCCTATCATGAGCCATTCTACTCATTTAGCCAACATAATTATAACCATGTTGCAGTTACCCAATCTATATTAGTGAGCCTTGACAAGCATTCACTAGAGATGTACTCACAGAGCTATTATGGCCATGATACCCTTATTCACCTGATTCATCATCTAAGAGAGTCATTGCGGCAAATAAAAGAGCAATGGATACCTGTTGAGAGGGAAAATTGAGGTAATCTTACTGGTGAGATAATGGATGTAGGTGGTTACATTCAGAACATTGAGGATAAACTAAAAGGCCTCATAGAACAATAAGTTCAACCATAACCTTCTTATATGCCATCCATTCCTCCTCAACAGACCATTCTAAGAGCCCCTTTGAGTTTACTAAATCTTCATATATTTCTCAGACCTTCCCTTCTTGGAGATCTATCCAAGAGAACTGTAAAAAAAAGAGATTGTTATGGCACAACCTGTTGTTGAAACCACTGACCAATTTAAAGAGAAGATATTCCAAAAGAATATTGATAAGCAGATCAGAGAGTTGGAGTTGAAGACAAAGAAAGAGGAAGAGAACTAGAATCAAATGGTCAAAAAAGAACCTCTATCTTTCCCATCTTGGAACCAAATCATGCAGTCAAATCAATCTAAAGCTACTCAGGTACTTTTCCTCTCTCTTCAAGAATCTAACTCATTTTCATCTTGGAAATCCATATAAAACATGCAGAAGAAAGAAGACCAGAAGATTGCAGATTTAAATGAGTTTCAAGAAGAATGTGTTGAAAAAGATGTAAGTGTTCATGAAGAGGTTGAGGAAGCAGTGCTACCATCTTATGAAGAGAATGAATAAATTAATGTAACAACTGATTAAATTGATCAATTTGTGAGACAACCAGAGTTTACCAATCAGCGAAAAAGTTCATTGGAGGACGTGATTGAAGTTTGAGAGCAGGATATACTCTTCTCCAGGGGGATTATGCTCTGATTGAAACCAAAAATAACAACTTTGTCAAGTCAATCAAAGAGAAAAGAGTGGGCAATCCTTCAATTCTGCCACCTCAAGAGTTCATTGTTAATAGGGAATTGTTTTCGATCTTTAAAATGGGCTATCATCTTCTTGATGAGCATACAAACATGGATATGCTTCCAAAAGGTAATACAAGTATATTTTGTGCTAAGCCTAATCAACCAAATTGTGAGGAAATGAAGCTTGACAAAGTAGAAGAGCCAACAAATGAGTATGTTTACATTGGAGGTTTCTTTGCTCCTACTATTCTATAGATGAGCATGCCAAAGGAGTTGGTAAAGAAGATACTCGTTTTTTCAATCACCGAGCTTGCAAGGGAACATGTGATGTACCATTATCCATCTCATCACAAAAGTGAATTATCAAATTTTCTTTTTGATCCTGGAGGACCATAAAGTTGGAGGTTAGTTTGTATATAATAGACCACTTTATGTTTTATTTATCTAAATGCATATCCACACACGATTTTAGTGTTATTTTTCTCTTTCCAAATTGTGTTGTCCTTTCTTCTAAGTGCATACATGCACGTGTTTGTTGTTGTTGGTGTCAGTTGTCTTATTGTGTCTTTGTCTACAATTTTTTTAAAAAAAAATCAATATTTATCAATGTCAGTTTTAGCAAGAGTTTTTGAGTTTTTTGACTAACAGGATGGTCAACTCTCAAAAGTCACCAATTTTTTTAGTAATTTGACCTATCAAGGTTAGATTAACACCCTTATCATACAAAAATTTCTTAAAACCAGTTATTAACCCTTTACAACTGGTCAAACTGAAGAATTATGACTTAAAAACACTAATTTTGTTAAAAAATGTCAAAAATAGATTGTAAACAAGTCATTATCTTTTTAAAAGAGTATTGTCAAGTTTAAATATGTAGACATCCATGCATAAGGGTCAATTTTGAAAGAAAATTGAACTTTTTAGGAGCTATAGGTAGTTTTAGGAAGTCAAATTTTGTACACAGGATCATCATGGCTTTAGGAATCTTTTGAAAAAATTTCATGGCGATTGAACGAGTGGAGATCACCATTAGAGAAGACATCATTCTGGAGTGCCATAGAGGTTTCTAAGTCTAGGTAAAAGTTTGACAAGTATGGAATGATGTTTTTATATCATAATCATACCTTTCAAGAGTGTCAAAACTATAAATTTTAAGTAAATCATGCTCATACAAGTTTTTACAAGCAAATAAACATATAGACAAAAAGGAGTTTTTTACTTTTCAAGCAAAATGTGCTTTTAGAGTGTTTTGATAGAATGGTACAGACCCCATGATATTTTTAGGCATTGAAAAGTAAGTGGAGTTATTTTTATTTTGATGATTTTTTTATTTTTTATAGTTCCAGACACCATTCTAAACCTCCTATTTAGATGCTTGTATCTTTCACCACATGTGGATTTTGGCCGAACGCTCTCAGTATGTTTTGAGGACCTTTATTTACTTATGATTCAAGAATAATTGAGACCAGTTGAGGGGTTCTGCTTTATGAATAATTGTTAAGAGCGTAGACAACTTAGAATGCAGTCAAAACTCCATAAGCAAATTTCTTCACGTGGTAACTTTTCATATATTTTGCATGAAAACCCAAAATTTTCAGGGATGTTAGGGCGGTTAGTGTGATACATATCAAAGACAATATTTTGAGATTTGAAGGCATGTACTTTATGAACTATCATTTTAAAGATTCAGCGTCAAAACCCTCATAAACCCTTAAAAAACTAGTTTTGCAAAAAATTGATTTTATTGCCATCAAATCATCTAGATCAAATTGAAACCTTTTCAAATGTCAATTAAAATTATAGGGGATTCCATAAATATCAATTTTATGAACAAAACTATATAGATGAGGGCATAAATCATTTTTTTATGAAAAAATATGTAAAATGAAATACATGACAGTGCAATGAACTATAATCAATGGATTTCAAAGCCTAATACTTTTTATTCATCCTAAAATATTCATTTAGTCATAAATCATCTTGAAAGTGTCCCAACCAGCTTGATCAAAATGATCAGTTTACAAGAAAATAGAGTAAAATAGGCCTAGTCAACCTTGTTGACTGAATGACAAGTGTTTTCTCATCAAAATCAAATATCTTGTGATGAATAAAGTTGTTTAAAGTCCATTTTATTTTTTAAAAAGATTTATGACATCTTATTGCGAGTTTAAGGGAGTTCAAATGCACAGATTGACTTTTAGGCTTATTTGGTCTAATAGGCCTAGTTGGTCAAATGGTCAACTTGAAGAATGGCGCTGAAAAGATATCAAAAAAATTAATTTTGGAGTTACCACATGTCATATATGTTGTTTAAGTGAATATATCATTCTCAATTCAATCCACAAGTTCCAATTCATGCAAGCTGAGTTCACGTGGAAGTTGACTAGTCTTTGAGTCTACATCTCTTCAATTGGCTAGTTTGACTAATTTCATGCATTTTCTATGCTTTTCATGCAAGATAAGGACATTAAATAACTTTAACCCAGTTTAAATATGGAGTTATATTCCAAATTATGACATGATTTTTATGCAAGGAAGGCTGAAAAATCAACATAGGCCCACCACTTCTCAATTCAATGCCAAAAATGAAAAACATACATTTTTGAAGACTTGGAAGAATTTAAAGTCTTTAATTAATATTTTAAATGAATTTTAGTCTTAATTTAACTAAAAGAAGACTAATCCTTCTCTTTTCTATGCCACTTTAGCTTTATGTTAGTTTTAAACATATATATTGGCTTTTTAAAGCCATTTTTCATTAATTTTCAAAGAAGAGAAGAAATTGTAATGGAAACCATTTTTATCAAATAAAAGAGATTTTTTAAATATATTTTTTGGATCAGTATGGATTGTAATTTGACTGTGTACCAGTTTATAAGTGGCATTTACTTTCTATTATTGCAGGTCCCTCCACACCTACTGTGAAAATCTCATCCTCTATAGGTCATTTGAAGAGATAGGATTTGAATTTGTTTTGCAAACTTCTTTTAGACCTTTTAAAACACCGATGTTCAAGATTGAATGTAGAGTTTTCTTTCAGATTCATGTGTATATTATTCAATTTCAGAAAGCTTTTAGAGAATACCAATCATTCAGGTGCATCGCTCAAAATAGATAGGATTTTTTATTTCAATTTCTTTCTCCCTTTTCATCTCAAAAAAAAAAAAAAAAAAGTTTTAGAGATAAAATTTAAGGGAACCAACCCTTTCTGGAGGTTCTTCTCCCTTCAAAGTCACTCACACTTTGAGAAGATCCAATTGTATTAGTTGAAGAGAAGGTATGCCTTGCACATCTTCAATTAGAGTGCTCTCTAGAGTGATAACAGTTTTTGGCATGTCCCGTGGGACACACATTCTATATACTAACATTTGGAGGCATTCAGAAGATCAGTACAATTTTTATGCACTCAAAGTTGGTTATGAACATCAGATATTTTTTTAAATATTGACTACTTTGAGCACTTGGTTTACTAATGGTCTCAAATGACTTATTTTAGTATGGATCCATATAATTCTCACTATGATCCGTATGACCAGCCACATTATGATCCTCACCAAGAGTTTGAGGATCTATATCAAGCATATATGCAAGAGTACTACCCTGATCCTCCCTATGAACAATCATTCCATCATAATACTTGTCCGTTACCAGCTTTATCATGAACCATCCTACTCATTTAGCCAACCTAATTATAATCATTTTGTAGTTACCCAATCCATATCAGTACTTAAACAAACTTTAGTGAGCCTTGACAAGGATGCACTAGAGCTGTACTCACAGAGCTATTATGGCCAGGATACCCTTGTTCACCTGAATCATCATTTGAGAGAGTCATTGCAACAAATAAAAGAGTAATGGATACCTGTTGAGAGGGCAAATTGGGGTAATCTTACTGGTGAGATGATGGATGTACGTGGTTACATTCAAAGCATTAAGGATAAACTAAAAGGTCTCAAAGAAAAATAGGCTCAACCATAACCTTGTTATATGTCATCCATTCCTCCTCAATAGACCATTCCAAGATCCCCTTTGAGTTTGTCAAATTCTTCACATGTTTCTCAAACCTTCCCTTCTTGGAGAGCTATCTAAGAGAACTATCAAAAAAAGGAGATTACTATGGCATAACGTGCTGTTGAGATCACTGACCACTTTAAAGAGAAAATATTCCAAGAGAATATTGATAAGCAGATCAAAGAGTTGAAGTTGAAGACAAGAAAAAAAGAGGAGAACCATAATCAACTGGTCAAAAAGGAGCCTCTATCTTTCCCATTTTAGAACCAAATCATGCAGTCAAGCTAATGTAAATCTACTCAGGTACTTTCCCTCCCTACTCAAGAATATAACTTATTTTCATCTTAGAAATCCATACAGAGCAACATGCAGAAAAAGGAAAAAGAGCAGGAGATTACAGATTTAAATGAGTTTCAAGAAGAATGTGTTGAAGAAGATGTAAGTGTTTCTGAAGAGGTTGAGGAAGCAGTGCTACCATATTATGAAGATAATGAAGAAATTAATGTAGCAGCTGATAAAATTCATCAATTTGTGGGACAATAAGAGTTTACCAATCAGCCAAAAAGCTCATTGGAGGACTTGTTTAAAGTTTTGAGAGCAAGATATGCTCTTCTCCATGGAGATTATGGTTTGATTACAGTTTAAAAAAATAGTTTTATCATGTCAATCAAAGAGAAAAAAGTGGGCAGTCCTTCAATTCTGTCACCTCAAGAGTTCATTATTGATAGGGACTTGTTTCAGATCTTTAGAATGGGCTATCATCTTCTTGATGAGCCTAAAAACATGGATATGCTTCCAAAATGTAATACAAGTATATTTTATGTTCAGTCTAATCAATCAGATTGTGAGGAAATGAAGCTTGACAAAGTAGAAGAGCCATCAAATGAGTATGTTTATATTGGAGGTTACTTTACTCCTACTTTTCCACAGATGAGCATGCCAAAGGAGTTGGCAAAGAAGATACTTGATTTTTTAATCATCGAGCTTGCTAGAGAACATGTGATGTACCATTATCCATATCATCATGGAAGTGAATTATCATTTTTTTAAGAAATCCAGGAAGACCAACAAGTTGGAGGTTAGTTTGTATATAATAGACCACCTTGTGTTTCATTTTTCTAAGTGCATATCCACACATGATTTCAGTGTTATTTTTCCCTTTTCAAGTTGTGTTGTCCATTCTTCTAAGTGTATACGTGCACTTATTTATTGTTATTTATGTCAGTTGCTTTGTTGTCTTTGTCTGCAAAAGATCTTGCAAAAATCAGTGTTTATCCAAGTCAGTTTTAGCCAAAGTTTCTAAGTTCTTTGACCAACAAGTTGGTCAACCTCTGAAAGTCACTAAAATTATTAGTAATTTGACCTGTTAATGTTAAATTACTACCGCTATCATACGAAACTTTTTTAAAACCGGTCATTAATCCTTTGCATCTTGTCAAACTGAAGAATTGTGGCCTAAAAGCACTAATTTTGATTTAAAAACATTAAAAATAGATTATAAATAGGTCATTGTCTTTTCAAAAGAGCATTGTCAAGTTCAAATATGTAGACAATCCATGCACATGACTCAATTTTAAAAGAAAATTAAACTTTTTAGAAGCTACAGGTGGTTTCAAGATCTCAAATTTTGTACACAAGGTTATCATGATTTGATAAACTTTTTAAAAAAGTTTCATGGCCATTAGATGAGTGGAAATACTTGTTTTATAACAGTCCTCAGCATGTTAGTTACAGAGCACTATTGGAGCAGACATCATTCTAGAGTGCCATTGAAATTTCTAAGTCCAAGTAAAAGTTTGACAAGTATGGGATGATATTGTTACATCATAATTAGACCTTTTAAGAGTGTTAAAACTTTAAATTTTAATCAAACCATGTTCATACAAGTTTTTGTAAGCAAACATGCATATAGGCCAAAAAAAGGTTTTTTGACTTTTCAAGTAAAATGTGATTTTAAAGTGTTTTGATAGCATGGTACAGACTCCATGATGATTTTTTCAATCATTGGAAAGTAGCTGAAGAGTTATTTTTATTTTGATAATTTTTTTATTTTTTACAGTTCTAGACACTATTCTAAACCTTTTATTCAGATTCTCATATCTTTCACCACATGTGAATTTCGGTCGAACGCTCACAGTGTATTTTGAGGACCTATATTTACTTATGATTCATAAATAATTGAGACCATTTGTGGGGTTGTTCTTTATGAACAATTGTTAAGAGTGTAGACAACCTATAAGACAGTCATGTGATAACGTTTCATATATTTTACATGAGAACCCAATATTTTTAGAGATATTAGTGGGATCAATGTGATACATATCAATGACAATATTTTGAGATTTGGAGGTCTATACTTCATGAACCATCATTTTAAAGATTCAACTTCAAAACCCTTCAAAACCCTCAAAAAAACTAGTTTTACAAAAAGTTGATTGTATTACCATCAAATCATCATAGATAAATCTGAAACCATTTTAAATATCAAGTACACTCAAAGAGGATTCTATAAATATCAATTTTATGCATGGAGCTATACAGATGAGGGCATAAATCATTTTTTTTGTTGAAAACATATGTAAAATGAAGTACAAGACAGTTCAATGAAATATAATCAATGGACCTTAAAGCCTAATACTTGTTCTTCATCCTCAAATATTCATTTGGTTAGAAATCATCCTGAAAGTATCCCAACCAGCGTGATCAAAATGGGTAGTCTATAAGAAAATAGAGCAAAATAGGCCTAAGCAACCCTGTTAACTAAATGACGAGTGTTTTCTCATCAAAATCAAATCTATTATGATGAGAAAAGTTGTTCAAAGTCTATTTTTTTTTCAAGTTTCATTACATCTTTTTGTAGGTTTAATGAAGTTCAAATGCATAGATTGGCTTTTAGGCCTATTTGGTCCAATAGGTCTATTTGATCAAATGGTCAACTTGAAGAATGACGTTGAAAAATCTATCAAATGAATTAATTTTGAAATTATCACGTGTCATATCTGTTATTTAAGTGAATATATCATTCTCAAGTCAATCCACAAGTTCTAATTCATGCAAGTTGAGTTCAAGTGGAAGCTGACTAGTCTTTGAGTCCACATCTCTTCGATTAATTAGTTTGACTAGTTTCATGCATCTCCCATGCTTTTCATGTAAGATAAAGACATTCAATAACTTGTCACTTTAAATATAAAGTTATATTCTAGATTATGATGTGATTTTCATGTAAGGTTGAGAAGTCAACATGGTTCCACCACTTCTTAATTTTATGCCAAAAATGAAGAACATGCATTTTTTGGAGACTTAGAAGATTTTAAAGCCTTTAATTAATGTTTTAAAAGGATTTTAGTCTTAATTTAACTCAAATAAGACTAATTCTTATTTTTTCCATGCCACTTTGGATTTAGGTTAGTTTTAAATATATATATTGGCTTTTTAAAGCCATTTTTCATTAATTCTAGAAGCAGATAAGAAATTGTAATGGAAATCATTTTTATCAAATAAAGAAGATTTTTTGTATATATTTTTAAAATCAAAATAGAGTATCATTTAATTGTGTACCAACATATAAGTGGCATTACTTTCTGTTTTTATAAGTCCTTTCCACACTTACTGTGAAAATCTCATTGTCTACAGGTCATTTGAAAAGCTATGATTTGAATTTGCTTTGCAAACTTCTTTCAGGGTTTTTTTTGAAACACAGATGTTCAGGATTGAATGTATAATTTTTTTCAAATTCATGTGTATCTTACTCAATTTCAGAAAGCTTTCAGAGAATACCAATCATTCAGGGGCATCACCCAAAATATATAGGATTTTTAATTTCAATTTATTTCTCCCTTTTCATCTCAAAAATAAAAAAAAAGTAGATTAGTTTTAGAGATAAATCTTAAAGAAACCAACCCTCTCTTGAGGTTCTTCTCACTTCAGATTCACCCACACTATGAGAAGATCTAATTGTATCAGTTGGAGAGAAGGTGTGTCTTTCACATATTCAATCAGAGTGCTCTCTAGAGTGATAACAGTTTCTGACATGTCTAGTGGGACACACATTCTACATACTAGCCTTTGGAGGCATTCAAAAGTTCAGTGAAACTTTTAAGCACTCAAAACTGATTATGAATATCAGATATTTTTTTAAATATTGACTACTTTTAGCACTTGGTTTACTAATGATCTCAAATGGCTTGTTTCAATATGGATATATATATATATAATCCTCACTATGATCCATATGACCAGTCACATTATGATCCTCTCCAAGAGTTTGAGGATCCATATCAGGCATATATGCAAGAGTACTACCTTAATCCTCCCTATAAATAACCATTCCATCATAATACTGCCCCTTACTAGCCCTATCATGAGCCATCCTACTCATCTAGCCAACATAATTATAGCCATTTTGTAGTTACGTAATCTATATCATCACTTAAACAAACTTTAGTGAGCCTTGACAAGCATGCACTAGAGCTGTAATCATAGAGCTATTATGGCTAGAATACCCCTATTCATCTGAGTCATCCTCTGAGAGAGTCATTGCAACAAATGGATACATGTTGAGAGAGAAAATTGAGGTAATCTTACTGGTGAGATGATGGATGTAGGTGGTTACATTCAGAGCATTGAAGATAAACTAAAAAGCTTAAAAGAATAACATGTTCAACGACAACCTTCTTATATTTCATCCATTCCTCTTTAATAGACAATTCCAAGAGCCCCTTTGAGTTTGCCAAATTCTTCATATGTTTCTCAAACCTTCCCTTTTTGGAGATCTATTCAAGAGAACTGTAAAAAAAAAGAGAGATTATTATGGCACAACTTGCTGTTGAGACCACTGACCACTTTAAAGAGAAAATATTCCAAGATAACATTGATAAGTAGATCAGAGAGTTGGAGTTGAAGACAAGGAAAGAGGAGGAGAACCATAATCAAATGGTCAAAAAGGAGCCTGTATCTTTCCCATCTTGGAACCAAATCATGCAATCAAGCTAATGTAAAGCTACTCAGGTACTTTCTATCCCTACTCAAGAATCTAATTTATTTTCATCTTAGCATATTATGAAGAGAATGAAGAAATTAATGTAGCAACTGATCAAATTAATCAATTTGTGGGACAACCAAATTTTACCAATCAATCAGAAAGCTCATTGGAGGACTTGTTTGAAGTTTTGGGAGCAGGATATGCTCTTCTCCAGGGGATTATGGTCTAATTGAAGCCAAAAAGAACTTTGCCAAGTCAATAAAAAAAAAGTGGGTAGTCCTTCAATTCTGCCACCTCAAGAGTTCATTGTTGATAGGGACTTATTTCAGATCTTCAGAATGAGTTATCATCTTCTTGATGAGTCTACAAACATGGATATGCTTCCAAAAGGTAATATAAATATATTTTGTACTCAGCGTAATCAACCAAATTGTGAGGAAATGAAGCTTGACAAAGTAAAAGAGCCACCAAATGAGTATGTTTAAATTGGAGGTTGCTTTGCTCCTATTGTTCTATAGATGAGCATGCCAAAGGATTTGGCAAAGAAGATACTTGATTTTTTAATCACCAAGCTTGCAAGGGAACATGTGATGTACCATTATCCATCTCATCATGGAACTGAATTATCAAATTTCTCTTTTGATCCAAGAGGACCAGTAAGTTGGAGGTTAGTTTATATATAATATACCACCTTGTGTTTCATTTCTCTAAGTGCATATTTGCACATGCCTTCAGTGTTAATTTTATCTTTCCAAGTTGTGTTGTCCATTCCTCTAAGTGCATACGTGCACGTGTTTATTATTGTTTGTGTCAGTTGTCTTATGTCTTTGTCTGCAAAATATTTTCCAAAAATTAGTATTTATCCAAGTCAATTTTAACTAGATTTTCTAAGTTCTTTGATCAACAAGCTAGTCAATCCCCTAAAGTCCACCAAAATTGTTAGTAATTTGACCTGTCAAGGTCAAATTACTACCCCGATCATACAAAACTTTCTTAAAATCGGTCATTAACCCTTTGTAGCTGGTCAAACTAAAGAATTGTGACCTAAAAGCACTAATTTTGGTGAAAATGTCAAAAATGGATTGTAAATAAATCATTGTCTTTTCAAAAGAGCATTGTCAATTTCAAATATGCAGACAATCTATGCATAGGGGTCAAATTTGAAAAAAATTGAGCTTTTTAAGAGTTACAAATGATTTTAGGTCTTCAAATTTCGTACACAAGGTTATCATGACTTGAGGAACCTTTTAAAAAAAATTAATGGCCATTTGATGAGTGAAGATACTTGTTGTTTTGTAACAGTCCTCAGTATGTTCGTTGGAGATCACTGTTGGAGCAGACATTGTTCTAGAGTGCTATAGAGGTTTCTAAGTCCAGATAAATTTTTTAAAAGCATGGGATGATGTTTTTAAATCATAATAATACCTTTAAAGATTGCCAAAACTTTAAATTTTAAGCAAACCATACTCATACAAGCTTTTACAAACAAACAGACATATATGCAAAAAAAAGGGTTTTGTATTTTTCAAGCAAGATATGCTTTTAGAGTGTTTTGATAGTATGGTATAAAACTTATGATGATGTTTTCAAGCATTGAACATCAAGTGAAGAGTTATTTTTATTTTGATAAATTTTTTATTTTTAGCAGTTTTAGACACCATTCCAAACCTTCTATGCAGATGCTCGTATCTTTCACTATGTGTGGAGTTTGTCCGAACGCTCTTAGTATGTTTTGAGTACCCCTATTTACTTATTATTAATGAACAATTGAGACCATTTTAGGGGGTATGATTTATGAATAATTGTCAGGAGTGTAAGGAACCTATAATGTAGTCAAAACTCCACAAACAAATTTTTTTACGTGATAATTTTTCATATATTTTGAATGAGAACCCAATTTTTTTAAGGATGTTAGGGGGGTCAATGTGTTACATATAATTGAAAATATTTTTGGAATTGAAAGTTTGTACTTCATGAACGAATCATTTTGAAATTTAGCTTCAAAACCCTCCTAAACCCTTAAAAAACTAGTTTTACAAAAAAATAATTTTATTGTCATCAAATCATCATGGATCAACTTGAAACTATTTCAAATATTAAGTACACTTATAGAGGATTTCATAAATATCAATTTCATGTATGGAGTTGTACGGATGAAGGCAGAAATCATGTTTTTATGAAAAAAACATGTAAAATGAAGTATAGGATAGTTTAATGAAATATAATCAATGGATCTCAAAGCTTAATACTTGTTCTTCATCCTCAAATATTCATTGGGTCATAAATCATCCTGAAAGTGTCTCAATCAACTTGATCAAAATGGTTAGTCTGCAGAAAAATAGAGCAAAATAGGCCTAGTCAATCTTGTTGAGTGAATGACGAGTGTTTTCTCATCAAAATCAAATATCTTGTAATGACGAAAGTTGTTTAAGGTCTTTTTTTTTCAAGTTTCATGGCATCTTGTTTCAAGTTTAATGGAGTTCAAATACATAGATTGGCTTTTAGGCCTATTTGGTTTAATAAGCCTAGTTGGTCAAATGGTCAACTTGAAAAATGACATTGAAAATCTATCAAATGAAATAATTTTGGAATTACCACGTGTCATATTTGTTGTTTATGTGAATATATGATTCTCAATTCAATTCACAACTTCCAATTCATGCAAGTTGAGTTCAAGTGGAAGTTGACTAGTCTTTGAGTCCACATCTCTTCGATTGACTAGTTTGACTAGTTTCATGCATCTCCCATGCTTTTCATGCAAGATAAAAAATTTCAATAACTTAAACTCACTTTAAATATAGAGTTATATTCCAAATTATGGTGTGATTTTCATGCAATAAAGGTTGAGAAGTCAACATGGGCCCATCACTTCTCAATTTTATGCCAAAAATGAAGAACATGCATTTTTTGAAGACTTGAAAGATTTTAATGCCTTTAATTAATATTTTAAAAGGATTTTAGTCTTAATTTAACTCAAAGAAGACTAATATTTTTCTTTTTCATGTCATTTTGGCTTTAGGTTAGTTTTAAACATATATATTGGTTTTTTTAAGCCATTTTTAATTAATTTTGAAAGTAGAGAAGAAATTGTAATGGAAACCATTTTTATTAAATAAATAATATTTTTTGCATATATATTTTGGATCATAATAAAGTGTAATTTGATTGTATACCAGCATACAAGTGGCATACTACTGTGAAAATCTCATCCTCTATAGGGCATTTGAAGAGTTAGGATTTAAATTTGCTTTACAAACTTCTTTCAGGCCTTCTTCTGAAACACTGATGTTCAAGATTGAATGCAAAGTTTTCTTTTAGATTCATATGTGTATCTTATTTAGTTTCAAAAAGCTTTCAGAGAATACCAATCATTTAGGTGCATCACCAAAAATAGATAGGATTTTTCATTTTAGTTTCCTTCTCTTTTCATCTCAAAAGTTAAAAAAAGCAGATTAGTTTTAGAGATAAATCTTAAGGGAACCATCCCTCTTTGGAGGTTCTTATCACTTTAGAGTCACCTAAACTTTGAGAGGATCCAATTGTATCAGTTGGAGAGAAGGTGTGCCTTGCACATCTTCAATCAGGGTGGTCCCTAGAGTGATAAAAATTAAGTTATTTTATTGTCTTGTTTGTGTGTGTCTTGTTGCTACTGCAAGTCCTTGAGGTGTCAAACACACAAATTAGTTGGATAGTTCAAGTGGTCATCGTGTTATGATACCTTGTTTGAGTCACTTTGTCATTATAATGGATTCTCATGACTAGCAAGCTGGTCACTCATCAGATTTACTAGAAATATTGACATTTTGGCTTCACAGGCCAAATGTCAACCCCATGTATAGAAAACTTTCAGTGATTACCATACTAGCTTGCTTTTGGTATCTCCTGGCATGGTCATGTCTTCTTTGTACTGATGAGAGTCTTTGAATCCTATCAAGAAATTCATTATGTGTCATGGTTTTATGATCGATTCCATGGTGTCATGAGTATCTTGAGCCTTTGTGATGATATAATAGGTGTCATGGTATCTTAGAATGAGAGATATCATCATCAAGAGGTCATGAAGTTCATTGAGTGCTTAGCCTTGTTTGAAGAGTATATTGGTGTTTTGGTAATATGAAGGTGTTGTTATAATGTTGGAGCCTTTAATATGAAGATCATGATGCATTCAAAGTCATTTTACATGACATACTCATCCAAATTCATTTAACTCCTTAAAACCCCTCCTAAACCATTCATGACCACTCAAATCCCTTCATAAGCCTATTTTGCCTTATAAGCCTTAGAAAAGAGGAGATATCTTGACTAATTGCATTGAAAATGGGATTGAATACATGCTACCCACACCACTTTACTCTCCTTAAGCATTTCATGCCACTTCAAGTCCCTTTATGAGCCTCCCACATCATTTCCATTAGCCAAGTGGGCCCCACATGGCATTTTATGACTTCTACACTTCCCTCATGCGTTCCTTTTGATTGGAAAAGGCTTATTAATGCGTGGTTTCCCTCATTTGACCTCCATATGGCATTGCAATAACTTGAAAATTTAAAAAATAGTGAAAATCAAAGATTTTGGGGGCAATTCTACACTTATACAGAATGTATGGAATGTATCGTAATGCAAGGGATCTAAGGTTGTAGTTGAGCTCGTATGTGATGCCTCTGCAGAGTTTCATGACAAATGGATCCCATTCAAGCTCAAAATCATTCTACACTTCATCAGCTCTTCTTTGCAATCTTGGACAACTCCTCAGGTTTCTACTTGTATCGTACAGAGGAGAGAGAGTGGAGGTCCTAGCTCTTGCCATGGAAATAGACTCAACCGGATTCCAATCATGGGCAATTGTCTGAAGATTGGTCTCCCCAACTTTATGAACCTTTCTTAAGAATTTAAGGAATGTGTATGCACTTCTCATCTGTACAAGCCAACTTCAATTGGATGGTTTTCATGAAATTATGATTGGTTTGCTCAATCTTGTCATTGATGTTGTTATCTCAGGTTTTGAAGGATCCTTCCATGGTAATTTGAGCACCTATCTCACATGTGTGAGCCTCTATAGATTGAAAATTGTCATGATTAGTCACTGTGTGTAACTTGTAGACAAGTTGGTGTTATGAGCAGACGTTTGGTGTCTCCATCAGGTGCTATGAGTTGACTGTGAAAGGTTGCAAAGGTGTCTTGTTGTTTTCAATTCCTTGTTGAATGTTCGATAGCCTTTGTTACCTCAGATGATCTCTAGGAAAGCAGATTTATGCATAAGGGAAGGTCTCTATTAACAAGGATTGTGTGTAGTCCAGGGACACCTGCATAACTTCAAACGCTGGTCAAGAGCTCTAGAAAGAGGAGTAAATTGGTGATATAACATGTTCATATCCTTGCTAATAAGATTCTCCACCTTATAAGCCTTAAGAGGTCTGTAGACCATCTTCTTCACCTCTAAACACACTCAATCCCTCTTTTGCAAAGTTTAAGGTTTCCTTGTGAAAATTAAGGTTTTTTGGAGTTTTAAAGGTTTCATCTTGAGGCCCTATATGATGTGGTTATGCCTTCAAACTTCATGATTGCTTAAGAGTATGTCAAAATTTCCACAAACTGCATGTATTTGGTCTTAGAAGGGATCTTGCCACCCAGTTCATATCTTTGCCATGCCACTATCTTTTCACATCATCATCACTATTGTTTATTGTGTTACACCCTGTTTTCATGTTCTCAACATCCCTTTATCACTCCACTTCCATACCCTTTCATCTATCCACCCTCCCTTCTAGGTCTAAAACATGCTAGTAAACCTCTCTACTCCATTGGAACCCTCAAAAGGGATAAAGTCACAAAGTTTTTTAACATTTGATCTTAGACCTATAGTCAGCATTTTAGGGCTAATATAGCACGGTATTTAAAGACTTCATGGAGACCATTCAAGGGTATGAGAGTTTGAGGTGGATATCAATGGATAAGCACCATAAGAGATGAATGATGATGGAATCTCAAGGACAAATAAGAAAATCAAGTGGCTTCAAGTCACTTTGTCTATTACAAACCTCACAATCACCTACAACCAATCTTTGACATGCTACAACGGAGATTTAAAATAGCATTCCATGAGTGACAAAAGAGCATTTCAAGGGCAAGTGCAAATAGGTGATAGAGAGAAAAATGGTAATGAGAGCTAAACAAGAACTCAATGTCACATGAAGCCTTCAAATTATGCTAGATTATCCACCTCAGATAACACGTGGACTGTATCAGTCCGTACAAGGAGGGAACTAAGGAGACTCTTGACAATTAGACTGTTTGAAAGGAGATGTCTCTTGAGATCCAAGGTGTTGGTGATTCCCCAAGAGACCTAACATATCTATCTAGGAGACCTTGAAACTCACTCAAGAAGGCCAAGCCGAACACAAAAGATAGGCAGCTATAGTAGCATTGTATTCACCTACAACTAAGTTATAAGAGCAAGAGAGTTAAGTTGTAGGGATTGGGGGCCATTGTTGAGGTAGTTGGTGGAAAGGTTGGATAGATAAGGACCATTCTCAAAGTAAAGCTGCTATTGAATGCCCATGACAACTATGTGAATGAAAGTTTACTGCGCCACTCAATCAAGAATACAGGTATTTATACCCATAGGCTAGTCATGGGATTGAGACCAAGCAACCACTTGAAGGTATATAGCCAAAACAAGAGATGGAGCTTCCTAAGAGATTCCATGATGTTTAAATGTGATTGTAAGTGCATTTACTCACCCTTTGAAGACTGAAACAACCAAGGTTTCACACCAAGGACCTTAAAAACTACTCATACGCAGGCAGACTTATGCATTGGAAAGGTGGATGGCATCATGTATATTGAATGGTTCTGCAGATGCAAGGGTACCAGATGACAAGCATAAGAAGGATATGAGTGGCATGACAGGGCATTCCATAGTATTAAAGACTACAATGAAGCAAAAAACACTAAAACACAACTCCTAAGGGTTTCACATTCATGACTGTGTCTGAACCCTAGGGGACTATAGGTATAATATGCAGGGTTTACATTGTTTAAAGACTTAGCAAGCGAAATATGGCCAAACCCAAGATCATAAAGGGGGTTTTGAATTTCCTTCATCATTACACTAAATGGTGAAAAGAATTCTGCAGCTCCACCTTCACCTAAATACATAGACAAGGCAAGAAACACAGGGTTTCAAGTGCAAGTTGATCCATTCAAGGAAAGTACAATGGTCTTGATCATAAGCACTTGGAATGAAGTATGAGCATCACTTGAAGCCATCATAGTAAAGATACAAATAGAAAGGGTATATACAGGGTTTCAAGTAAAACACAACCAACTAACCCTAAGAAAGCCTTCATATGCATTGAGGAAACCAAGTGAGTTGCAGGTAGGAGATGAGATCTAAGAGACACTAAGGAGGATGTCCAAAGACTATCAAATGAGGTTTAGGCCTAGAGAGTCTCAGGGGAGCAAGAGAAAGAGGTTACATCATAACATTGCATTCAACCATACAATTTGCAAGCAGAATAAGGCAAATTTGGGCAAAAATGGCCATTTGAGGGCCTTATAGGCATAGTCAAGTGTTGAAAATTGGAGGAGATGATCCTTGTGAGTATCCAAGGGAATACATACTATTGTCTTGGTCAGACAAATAATGGGTATACCCATTGTTTTGTGTCAGACTAAGACATGTCTAGGCAAGCAGTCAAGGTGCTAAATGAACAAAATCAAGTTCTGAGAAGTTTGCAAGGTCAATTGGAGCCCTCAATTAGTTTTGAATCAGTAAAACATGGTGGAAAATTCCTAAATCTTCCTTCAAAGGGATCTATCACTCAAGGATACAACCAATTAGCTTAATGATAGGCTTCAAACATAGTCACATAGGCCTGCCTACAGACCCTATTGCCACATTAGGGCTTCTCCATGCTTCTACAACTGGTTGTATGATCTAAGAGAGGGATATGAAGATGTTTGAGACATGATAGAAGATCTTTCAGGTGGAGAACAGTGAGGAAAAGTCAGAATGTCCTCAAAATCTTGCTCGAAGTACCCAACCTTGCACACAGTGAGTTTGAGGACCAAATTTAAGAGCTCACCCACTCCACCAGATAAGCTCTCAGGACTAAAGCTCTTAGGAGGTTTTAGGTACCCCTATATACTACAAATTCATGATAGATAAATTGGGATTGGGAGGCTAAACTTTATGAACAAACCTTAAGAAATCAAGCACTCAGAAATGGCCTGTAAACTACCTTAGGGTCACCTTTGGACGTTCATATCTTCATCCATCTTTTGCATGGGAGTCCTAGCCTTTCATGGAAGTTGAGTAGGTATATACCCTTGAGATTCATGGCATTTATTCTGATCTTGGATGTTTGTACTATATAAACCATCCTTAAGATTCATGAGTACTCCTAAACCTCCCTAAAACCCTAGGCATACCCAATCTTAGAAAAGTTGATATTTTGATGCCATAACATTCCAGAATGGTTTGAATGGCTCATGGAACAAGAAGTACACTCAGAGGGGATCCACCTAATGGTACTTCACTGTATGGACATTGTACGGAATTCTTAAAATAGGCACTTTTAAAGGGTTTTGAGCAGAAATAAGAGTGTTTAGCAGTTCTGGATGATTCCAATTCTTGGAATGGATAGTTTTGGACTTAATCCAGCTTCTCAAGTCTTAACATGACCAATATTTCATCGGGAAGGATCCTTGCAAGTACATCAAAAACTGCCAGTTTGCCAATGCATGAGGAAAGTGAACCAATCAGATTGGAGAAGTAGATTTTCAAGTTCCTAATGCATTTCTAAGCCTATGTCATGGTTATAAGTGTTATTTCAGGTCTAGATCACACTCATACACATGCTACTAAGCTTTGTTTCAAGGCTCTAATCGCTGCCAAGTTTCAACACTTAGGCAATTAGGCCTAATTAGCCTAATTGGCCCATTTGATCAACAAAGAGAATCAAATTGGCATTGGAACACTAATGGAATGGGTCAATGCAAGGATGTTACATTGGTAATTGACCCTTGAAGGGCATTTAATGTGCATTTCATGGCTATGATGGAGGATAAGACAGTTTCCTTGACTTTGTCAACTTGCTCTAGAGGAGTGCGCTGCTACATGACTATGGTGGCCCAATTCATGGTTGTAACTACCATAAGGGAGAGTGATGGACTGTTCTAGGCATGGTCAAGCCTTTGACTTAGTGTAACTGAAGTTGACTTAGCCTCCCTTACTTGATTTCCAATGGCAACACCTCATTCAAAGAGGTCCAATGCTTGAAGGGCTAGAGAAGATGCTTGTAACTGAAGGAAAAGTCAATTATGGTCCTTGATGATCCTCCTCTCCACTTTTACACCCCAGATCCCCCTTCTCTCCTCATCTCTTCTATATATTGAAGGCTTCTTGCCTTAGTTTGTATCCCTCATGCTAGTATGGGGAGACTCTGCCAACATTTGTACTTATGCACCTCTTGAATGATGAATAGAGCATCTTGCAGCTTCTTCACAGTTTATACTTTGTGTGTTTATGTTTGTCTAATATGTAACAGTGGTATATAATTCCCTTTGTAGGTCCAAGTTACACCTAAGTATCAACAATCTTCTTGGCAGGTTGTCTAATGTGTTGTAAGGTGGATAGCTCAGGATAGGAAGGGAAATCATGTTGCAAGTGCCTTGAACCATGCATTATCTTCTTGACCCTCTCACTTTAGTCATTTCACTAACCTCTAGATGAAATATTGATGTTTAGAAGTCTTTGAAGGTAGTCTCTGAGCTCTATGCATTGTTTGTTAGTGTGTTGAGAGTCCAAGCTTGTGAGTGGATAGAATGATTATTAGGTGCATCACCACACGTTATAATAGGTTTTATTCATGCAATCTCCTTAACCCTTTCCATTCCAACATGTTTAGGTCTTATAGAGCATTGAAATAAGCAAATCAAGGGAGCTAGCCCCTTAAAATCTAGAGGTATGACCCACTTATTAGGTAACCCATAGCGTAGGGTCATTCCCATGTTAGCCTAGGTTTGAGGTTAGGACATGAAAACTCCTCTCCTCAGCAAGGGTGCAACCTAGAGTCTCTAACAGGGAGGTAGGGCTTCAAAAAAAACTCAAAAAAGAGAAGGAAAGGTAGGGCGAAAAAGAAGACCTATGGACCACACGATGAAACTTTTTAAAGCCAAGACTTGAACTAAAGGTTGGACAAGGAATCAAGGATCAATGTTTGTTGTAGGCTATCGTAGCACACTAACAATCAAACACAAGAGTCAAAGGGAACTAAAATACAACAAACTTAAGTACATAATTAAAGGTTGCTCATGTTTATCAGATCGCGTTAGCGCATTTACAAGGAGGATTACGACTAATACGTAAAAGGTATTCAAATCAATAACAACTCAATATGAATAACTGTATTAAAAAGATAACTCATGCACAACCAGAAGACTAAAAATTTGAAATGACAGTACTTCTTACACAATCCATAGATTTGGAGAAGGATTAAGATTTGCACATCAAGAATAACTATAGAACACTATGTAGAATTACATATTGATCTCAATAGCCAAAATTTAATTTTAAGTTAGAGATTCAACTATTGTAGGTACATAAAAGTTGCAATGCGTAAATTGAGGACAATGAAATGAAGAGCATAACTCGGGGTCACACCCATAAATTCAAATTTTACTTGCAAGCATCTTACCGAGAGCAATAATTTTCGCTTTAGACACCTGCCAGGGGCATTTCCCAAGTTCAAATTTCTAGGATAGATTTTCTACAATGCTCTACACAAGATATGCTCATCTATTTGCATTATAATTGTATGTAACCCCTATATATATTTTCTAATTATTATATATTTTATACACATCTAGCATTGAGCATATTGTTGTTGCATAGAAAGCATATTTTGATATTCCAAGGGTCCCAATTTATTTATTTTCCTTGATGCTTTAGGCTAGAGATTCAACTATTGTAAGTATAGTCACAATGCAAATTGAAGACATAGGAGCGAAAAACAAAACTAGGTGAACGAACCCAGAAAGACAAAATTTAGTTGGAACAAAACTAGGTGAACAAATGAACCCATAAAACAAAGTTGGATTTTAGTTGTAAGCATCATACCAAGAGCAAACTTTCCGCTTCAGAAACCAACCTTCCCATTTTCACACCCTTTTACACAAGAGACCAACCTTCCTAGTAACCCACACCAAGCCGAGGTGGTTGTGCAGAGGATGATGTTATAACTATTTAAACTAGATGGATCTATTCAAACAGAGTTGCAAATTGTAAAACATGCAATGGAATCTTAAAAACATATGCAAAAATAACTATTACACATTCAATGCATGAGATTGGTAAAATGGTGCCACTTCTATTCAAATGAAAGAATAGGGAAAAGTACATGTGTACAATGTGCACTAAAACTAGGAGAACAAATACTTGTGATTAGAAGGGACATGCATCATTACTAATTTGTCTAGGCCATGAGTGACCAAAAAGACGAGGAGAGTAAGCCCCTATGATTAGGAAAAGGGATGACACATCCTAACTAATTTGTCTCTATTTGGAAGAAGACCATTCAAATGTTAGATACACATAGCATGCTAACATGTGGGAGAGATGGGCCATTGATATAGGATACTTGATGTATGCAAGCATTAAGAATACATTGGGTGCAAGACCAACACTAGTTTGATGGTGATGCTAGTTTGATCGGATGCCTTACAATATATCTCATTACAAGAAATTGGTTACAATTGACAACACTTATAAAGGCAGTTCATCTTTTCCCTGAGTAATGGTTGGACTTCCTATAGCCCTGGTGGTTGAACTTCCAGTTTATTTTATACCGATAGCTACTCTGACATGGCACAAGCATGGGGAGTGCCACTTGGCATGTTGTATGGCATCAGGACGCTGACAAGTCGACGTGGATTGCAAAGACTAAGCAAAACTGTGAAGACATGTGGTATGTTGGAAAGCAAGATTCACGTGCGAAGAAGCGTTGCGAGATTGCAATGTGGGGTGTGGCATTGTAGGAGTTGCAAATGATGCGTGGTGTCATGCGACATTACATTTACTACGAATTATGTGCGGTGGTGCGTGACATTACAAAAGTTGTATATGCTATGAGCTAAGTTGGCACAAGGCTACATAAGCTACAAGTGTTGTGGAGCTTGTGCATAATTACACAAGCTACAAAAATTGTGAAGTGGATGTTGCACAAAACTACATAAGCTACAAGTGTTAGCACGACATTGTGCATGCACACAATCTTTCCTTAGTGCTTTGCGCTAGCTTTCGCTGAGCCAATCAAAGTGAGCAATGCATAAGGAGATGACACCAATGTTTGAATGATGGCATGCAAGTTGGTGTGACGATCGATATGTGGATGTCCTTGTGATCATGTGTTAGTATAGTGTGTTCCAATTGAGTGAAGCATCGAACAAAGAATGTTGACCGTGATGTTGTCGATTCGAGATGAGTCAATCACATGGTGTGAGCCAACTTAGAATGCACATAATTTTTTGAGTATGCTTTGATAGTAGACTATAATACCTTTTCGAAAAACTCAGCTCAGGATCTAAAAGTTCACAAACTAAATGAGCTCTAAAAATACTCTAGAAGGGTTCAAAAAATATCCTTCAATCTGTCAAGTCATGTAAGGGATGTGGAAGGAAGCTACATAACTCTACACGACTAGTCATGAATCATCCACTTTCACACCCTTTCCACACGTACAGATTTGAAATCAAATGGCACTAGAAACACCACTCTCCTTCAACCACTAAAGGACATTTCTTCCCCGCAACTCCTATATATTAGAGGCTAGGCCAAAAAACAACCATATGTGATAGGATTTCGGCAATAAAGTCAGATGGCTTGTTGAAAAAAGGGTTGTCCTTGATATTGTCTCCATGATCATTTCTGCTTTTTCTTTTAACTTTTGACTGTTTCATGATTCCATCTGAATGGTAGGATATCCATGGAAATGGACCACTTAAATGAGTGGTCTGCTGCTGAAACATGTTTTTTAATGTTTCCCACTATCGATTGGGGGTTCACATTAACTATGTACAACCAGGATGAAGAGGATTTAATTGGTTTATACGTTATACTTCAGGTTCCTATGTACTCTTTCAACATAGTTTAAATGACCTTAAAAAAAATATTTAATTTCTTAATCGATGTACATTGAATTCTTTGCTGATGGGCCCTAGCCCTCGTGATTCACCCACACATTCCAACCGTATTTATGGGTGATTCTGAACTCAACCCAATTTTTGGGGCACTATTTAATTACACTGACAACCCAATTTTTGGGGCACTATTTAATAGCACTGACAACCCAATTTTTGGGGAGTTATTTAATACCAGTGAAAAAGGTTTCTTGACTCTGTCGGTTTAAGTAGAACTCCGATTTAATGCCTTGATTGATGCTTGTCAAAGATCCGTGTATAGTTTTGTTTCCTAGAGGGAAGGATAGGAAAATCTTTTAACTGCGTTTTGAATATGAGGCGTGCATTTCTATAAGATTCAATTTTAACTGTGTTTTTAATACGAGGTGTGTACTTCTATAAGATTCACTTCTATAAAATTCAACAAAATTTATATGCTCATCAAAACCATAATATCATATCAGAATCACAATATAAATTAAATTTGATCTCACACTCAAGCCAGGCAGATCATTTTTGTACTTATAAAACATCCAGATTCTTATGTCATACTTTCATAATATCCATATCCTTATTCCACACTTCCGTAACAAGTTTTATAGAAAAATCTAGGTCTAGAAATATCTATTCCTATTTCAAGATTTCAATGAATTGAAACTGTCGGAAATCATGCTGTATTTCCTCCAAATGAAGTTATTAATGCATGGAGGTTGAGGGCAGAGAAAATGAAGCCTGCAAAGAGGACTAAATAATATCTATATACGAAATCAAGCTTTGCTTGTACACGGTACAACCATGGCATTGGCCAATTCATACAATTACACATATTAGCCTTTATTATTTACCAGTAGAAGCTTGGTTATGGGAAACATACTTGATATGGCATTTCCTTTTATCAAGTATAAAAATACAAGATCGCAATAAACATTTAATTTGGAGATCCTGCAGTTGGCATGAGTCCCCTAAAATAACGAAAATTACTAGTTACCTGGATTGGTGATATGTAAACCATAGGATTTTTTACCTGCTAATGGGCTCTAGGGATCCTGCCAGGAACACCATAATAGCTCAAATACCATTTGACAAACTTCTTCAGACCTGTCGGGAGATCTGTGGTAGGCTTATAACCCAATTCCATGTGTGCAAGAGTGATATTGGCATGTGTGTAGGGTACATCTCCATTGCTTGGCATTCTGATCACATTCTTCTTAGCCTTTACCTTCAACAATCCCTCCAAAATCCTTACGAGATCTGGAACAGAGACTGGTGAAGTGTTACCCAAATTGTATACCCTGAGTTGTGCAGGACCCATCTTCTTGCCACCACTTCCTGTGCTCTTCTCTGCAGTTTCAAGGGCACCAACACAGCCCTTAACAATGTCATCAATATATGTGAAATCTCTTGCTACATCAGCTTGATTTGGGCCTTGAAAAACAGGAATAGTCTTCCCCTGAAGTATGTCCTTAGTGAAGAAGAAGTAGGCCATATCAGGTCTACCCCAAGGTCCATAAACAGTAAAGAACCTCAGACCTGTGATGGAGAGCCCATAAATATGATTGTAAGTGTGAGCAATTTCTTCTCCTGCCTTCTTGGTGGCTGCATAGAGACTAGCAGGCTGATCTGTTCTATCATGCTCCGAAAAGGGAGCGTCCTTATTCAATCCATATACCGAACTTGAAGAGGCCCAAACAATAGCCGGTTGTGGATTCATAGACTTGCAGACCTCAAACAAATTGACAAGTCCTGCTATGTTGCTATGGACATAGGAGATAGGATTTTCCATTGCATACCTGACACCGGCCTGTGCAGCCAAATGCATTACATGGGAAAAGGGCACCACATCAAACAACTTCTTCAATAAATACCCATCATTGATATCTCCTTCCACAATGAAAATCCCATGATTTTCAAGCACCCTCTGGCGAGCCCTCTTCAAAGAAGGGTCATAGTAATTGTTGAAGTTATCGACGCCTAGAACTCCGTCCCCTCTCTTCTTCAATGCTAGGGACACATGGCTACCCACAAATCCAGCTGCACCAGTCACCAGCACTACAAACCCATTTTGCCTCTTCACACTACAGGAATGCCTGACTTGTTTCTCCCAGTCAGGGCCACCCCAGGAGGATCCCCTAAGTGCTCTCCTCCTGGTTTCAATTGGAGAATTGGTGCTCATGAAAAATATGAACATCAAACCAATCAGAATACCTGCCCAGAAGAAGAGTTTTGAAGATGAACCCCACCTGTTGGTGACGGCTCTGCTAAAATAGCTGCCGTTTCTGTCCAGCTTCCCCTTCCCTGGGGTGGAAGGGAAGTTGCCATCCATGGGATTAGCAGGCATTGCACGCAACAGAGCGCTCAACACTACTCCGATTTGGATAGAATGAGTACGCTTCTCTAAATCTAAGTCGATTGGGTATTCAACTTCTCTAAATTTGATTGAAATGGGTAGTCGACTTCTCTAAATTTGAATGAAATGGTTGCACCAATTGTCTAAATTTGGATCCAAAAGGTAGTAGTAATACTACCTATGTATGCCCAATAAAACAACATGGGTTTTAGGTATGAATGCCCAACAGCACAAAACTCCAAACAGAAATCAGCAAATGGATATTAGCCGTGCATGCCAAATAGAACAGAATGCAATACAGAAATATGCTAATCAAACTGTGGATATCCCAAGCAGAAAGGTACCCTGCAACCAAACCACAGATACGAGATCAATCAGACAGTGTTCATCTCAGCAACACACAACATATGTTACATCATTAGGGTACTGATACTCAATATAGCTTTTGGATTTATAAGCATTGCACTTTTGACTTGAGTTTTCAGTTGCTTTTAGCTGGAGAAGCACTGATTAACTTCTTGGCCAGTTGTAAAATAATATCTAAACTATGGCCAGATGGGTACCAGGTATGAATACCCAATAGTACAGCTTGTTGTAAGAGAGAGAGCGAAAGCTACTATGTCACTATACCCAAAAAGAAATATCCTTACAAAACAAATTCTACTACAAAAATAATCCAACAATCTCTGTTGCCAACTGATATATGCCTTATAAAACAAATAGTAATACAGAAAGTAATAAATCTGTGTCTTGCCAACTGGGTAATGCCTTGAAACAACAAACCCATTTACAGAAAGCCATGCTGTCACTAATAACTAAACAAATCAAACAAGAAATGATTACCTCTGTCAAGCCAGCAATCAATCAAGAAATGTGCAATGCACAGGGCAGAGCGGAAAGGGAAAGGGAAAGGGAAAGGCTTGTGAAGAAGCCAGCACCAGCATCTGGATTTCTTCCTCCTTCAATAGATCGATCTGTTAGTACCCTTTTTATTCTTCTCCACATGGGGTCAGTTGAGGACAGACAGTCAAAGTGTAAGATACTGTTACCAGATTGTCACAGATACAAAAATCCCAGTAGAAGTAAATTCTTGAGGGGAATTCGGAACATGCAGAGGGGCTTCCAATCATTCGGGTGGGCCCCACCTCTGAAAATGAAATGAATGAGCTCACCGAGTCAAACCGCGTTCACCTTCATATCTGCCATTAACATAGTTCAGCCTGCATGGTGAAAAGAATCAATAGATTCACCGCGCTTATCCGGCGTGCAAGTATCGACGGCGACGATGAGGTTCCCCGAACCTTGGGAGCGATCTGTCTGCCGTAGATTTATCTCGAGTTATCCGAACGTCCGGACGCCAAAAAATTCAATGAGCTGGTTAGGAAGGGGGCTTGGCGTCCGAGACTGTCGGCATACCGGTGACTGAATTTGACAGCGTGTAAAAAAGGATTACACATGCGGAAGAGATAACGCGTCGTGGTCGTTCCAGCTGGCATTGATGTGACAGCTAATGTGCTCCGTCACATACGAAACTACGACTTGGCGGTACGATACGCGTGGATGGGGAAAATAATATTCAGTCTTTTAATAATAAAGTACACTCCCACCGACTCTGGTCTACGGATATGTTTATTCTTTCTTTTTTTAGTTGTTTCTAAAGGGACAAAAACGCTTACGGCCGTCTGGCACCAAAGATTTAGATGGGGACACTCCCTCTTTCAAGTTTGACATACTGGTTTACCACATGCTTGTTAGGTCTTAAATGGACACCAGTAGGGCCCTGTGTTGGGAGGATTTTGAAATCCCATTTTCACAGTTGGAGAAGACTAGGGTTACGTTTCAAATGATCCAAAAAAAGATTAGAAGGTTATATAGTAAAGTGGTCATTCGATAAATATGGTCTTTATCCAGATTTTTGAATGAGGATGAGGATGAATAATAATTATTTGTAGTTCTAGATGCAGTGTGATCTTTATCAGATTCAGATTTATGAGATCATTTGATCCCTCCATTTGTAATTGTATTTACAAGTGTTTCATTGTGAGAGGAGTATTCCACACGTTTCTCTGCGCTAACCTCTGATACATTGTTCTTTCTTGTTCCATCTTTATAAATTTCCTTAGTCTTAGATGTATCCATATCGATTAAGCCTTCCACTTCTTCAATCTTTGAAGGTAGAAGTTCATACGGTTGCCAACTTTTAGATTTAAGGGGTTGGTCTACTTTTTTTCAGTTTATTTATTTGGGAGCATGCTACTCAGAGATGCCCAGTTTGATGGTAGAAGTGGCATCTAAAAGCCGTGTTTTCATAATCTAAAATTTAGATCTAACTGAAATTGACATGTTTCTACTGAATTCTATTTAGGAGACCTTTGTTGAGGTCCACCTCCACATAAATACGAGTATCATACACTGAAAGGGACTAGAAAGGAAGAGTAATATTTGAAAGCCAAACCCAAATTGGGATTTTGAATGCTACCAAATGAGGCTTGATTTTTATTAGATTCAAAAGATGCAGATTTATGAGATCGTTTGATTCCTCTACCTATAATTGTATTTGCAAATGTCTCATTGTGAGAGGAGTATTCCACACATTTCTCTGCCCTAACCTTTGATACATCATTCTTTCTTGTTCCATCTTTATAAATTTTCTTAGTCTCAGATGTATCCATATTGATCAAGGCTTCTGCTTCTTCAACCTTTGAAGGGGGAGGTTCATACGGTTGCCAACCTTTGGATTTAAGGGGTTGGTCCATTTTTTTGGTTTATTCACTTGAGGGCATGCTCCCTAGAGATGTTTGGTCTGATGGCAAAAGTGGCCTCTGAAAGTCATATTTTTATAATCCAAGGTTTCAATCCAATTGAAATTATCATGTTTTCTTTGAATTCTACTTGGGAGATCTTTATTGAAGTCCACCTCTACACAAATACAAGCAAAGGTGAGAAGTTCTTGTTTGGACCTCTTGTAATTATCTTGATGAAACTTCCCAAGACATTTCTAATAATCTTACACACCGAAAGGTACTAAAAAGAAAAAGGAAAATTTAAAAACCAAATCCAAAGTGATCTTTTGAATACCACCAAAATGCTAAGATCAAAATCTAAAAACTAAAGAATAACGAAAAACCCAACTCTAAAAACCAAGTTTCTTCCTAAAAATTTCTGTGATAATTTTTTTAAAGTGAGGAAAACTATACTATTAAAAAACCTTTAAAACATAATTGTAATTAAATCATAATCTTAAATTTATTAAGAAAATTAAGTCAAATTATAATTATAATATATAATTTAATTTTTATAAATAAAATTTTAATTTATTATTAAATCACAATTCACATTTAAACAAAAAGAAATTTAATTTTTTTTTTTATAACATAAAAAATTAAATTTTCAAAAATAATTTATGTGAAAAAAGATTTAAGGATTTCATAATTCATAACATATATGATTTTTTAAAACCCCCAAAAAATCATATTAATTTTTTGAGTTTTTATGGTTCATAATATTAAGAAGAAAAGTTTTCAAAAAAATTGGGTGAAATTTTTTGATGATGTTTGGAATAATATTATAACTTTTCTTTTTTATTATAAATGTTTCTTTTTAAGAGGTCCTTCTCAATTTGTTAGTAATGTGTCTTTTAGCATGATTCAAATTTAAAATCGTCATTTTTATTTAAAATTTCTAATGAAATTTGAAATTTAATATCAACGCTGAGAAAAATAGGGTTTTTTTAAAAAAAAAAAACCATAAATAATAAAAATCTCAGATTTATTGAACGAAGTCGAGTCCATTTATGATTACAATATGTGATTTAATTTTTATAAATCATCTAATTTATAATATTGAATTATAATTCTTAAAAAATTTGACTTTTTTAAAAAATTTAATTTTTTTAATAATTTATAATATAAATAATTAGTTTAAGAAAAGATTTAAAGCTTTCATAGTTTATAATATATATTGTTTTTTAAGAAAAAAAATATATTAATATTTTTTTGGATTTTTATAATTTATAATATTAAAAAGATTTTCTTTTAATAAAAAATATGTGAATTTTTTTTTAATAAAAATTATGTGAATTTTTTTAATGATCTTTGGAATAATCTCACATTCTCAATTTGTTAATAATATCTTTTAACATGATTCAAATTTAAAATCATCATCTCTATTTAAATTTTTTATATATTTTATTAAACATATTTATTTTAATAAGTATTTTTTGAGAAATTTAGAATTCCATTATTAAAGTTGAAAAGATTGATTTTTTTTGAAGACCCTCAATAAATTTTTACTCTCAATCAATAATTAAAGAATAATATGTTAATGTTTATTTAAAAGTAAGAATTTCAAATTTATTGAGAAGAATCAAGTCAATTTATGATTACAATATGTGATTCAAATTTTATAATTTATCATTGAAACACAATTTTCATTTTAAAAAAATGAAAGTTTTTGAATTTTCAATTTTTTTATAATTTAAAATATAAATAATTAATTTTCTAAAAATAATTTATAATTCATAATATATATGATTTTAAAAAAAGAAATCTTTTTCATATTAAAAAATTATGATTTTCAATAATTTAATTTTTTTTTTAAAAATTATGTAAATTTTTTTTATGGTGTTTGAAAAAACCTCGCACAATAAACTTTGCATTTTCATATTAAATATTTTTATTTTAAAGTGACAATGCCTTTTTAATAACGTTTTCTAGTATAATTCAAACTTAAATTCTTATTCTTATTCAAAATTTCAATTTATAATAATAATTTAGCATTTTTGATTTAAATAAATATTTTATTTTTTTCAATTACGACATCCATGTTTTTTTTTCTAAATAAATATTGTCACCTGATTTAAATTTGGTAAATATTTTAATTTATAATTATTATTGAATCAATTTTTTTATAATTTGTAATATAAATAATTAATTTTGGAAAAATAATTTATATAAGAAAAAATTTAAGATTTTCATAGTTCATAATATATTTGGTTTTTCCAAAAAAAATTAGTTTTCATATTAAAAAATTATGATTTTTATAATTCAAGATTTTTTTTTGAAAAATTGTGTAAATTTTGTTATGACTTTTGAAATAACTTCGCATAATGAACTTTTCATTTTCATATTAAATATTTTTATTTTAAAATGACAACACATTTTTAATAAGATCTTCTAGCATAACTTAAATTTTAGTCCTTATTCAAAAATTTGATTAATAATAACGATTTGGCATTTTTGACTTAAATAAATGTTTCATTTCGTGTTCATTAATCTTAGATTTGATAGACCTACACGTTTCTCTAATATAAAAGATACCATCCAAAATGTAAATTTTATTTTTAAAACCTTATTTTATATAATTTTTTATTGTTTTTATAATATTTTTAAATTTAAGGTCAAGTTTTTTTTTGAGACTCTCAATAAATTTTTACTTTTAATCAATTATAAAAGAATAACATCTTAATGTTTATTTATTTTTATTCAAATCGGAATCTCAAATTTATTGGGAAGAGTCAAGTCAATTTAAGATTATAATATGTGATTCAAATTTTACAAATATTCTAATTTATCATTAAATCACAATTCTTATAAAAAAATGATTTTTTTTTAATTTTAAATTTTTTTATAATATAAATAATTAATTTTAATAAAATAATATATTTAAATAAAAAAATTAAGGCTTTTATAATTTATAATATATATGTTTTTTTCAAAAAAATTTATTTTTTATATTAAAAAAATATGGTTTTCATAATTAAAAAAAAAAAATTCTAAAAATTATGTGAATTTTTTTATAATGTTTAGAATAACATCGCAAAATGAACTTTTCATTTTCATATTAAATATATTTATTTTAAAGTGACAGCACCTTTTTAATATAGTCTTGTAACATAATTCAAACTTAAATTCTAGTCCATATTCACAGTTTAGATTTATAATAATGATTTGACATCCTTTCGACTTAAATAAGTGTTTCATTTTATGTTCATTTTAGGTTTAATAGACTTACACGCTAGATTTCATTTTTTAAATCTTATTTTATATAATTTTTTATTATTTTTAAACTTAAAATTAAGGTTGCTTTTGAGACCGTGAAATTTTTTTTACTCTCAATCAATTACCTAGAAATAATATGTTCATGTTTATTTATTTTTAAATGAAAATCTCAAATTTATTGGGGAGAGTCAAATCAATTTATGATTACAATACTTGATTCAAATTTTATAAATATTCTGATTTATCATTATCATTGAATCATAATTCTCATTAATTTTTTTTTTTTAAAAATAATTTATAATATAAATAATTAATTTTCAAAAAATAATTTATATTTAAAAAAAAATTTAAGGCTTTCATAATTCATAATATATATATTTTTTTCAAAAAAAAATATTTTTCATATTTAAGAATTATGATTTTAATAATTCAATTTTTTTTTTTTTGTTAAAGTGCAATTTTTTTATAACGTTTGGAATAACTTAACACAATAAACTTTTCGTTTTCATATTAAATGTTTTTCTTTTAAAGTGACACTGACATCTTCTAATATATTCAAAATTAAATTTTCATCCCTATTTAAAATTTCTATTCATAATAATGAATTAGCATTCTTGATTTAAATAAGTATTTCATTTTTTTCAACTACTATATTCATTATTATATATATATATATATATATATATATATATATATATATATTTTTTTTTTTTTTTTTTCTCTGTAAATAAATATTGATAACATGTTATTGATCTTAGGTTTGATATACCTACACTTTCTTTAATATAAAAGATATCATCTAAAAATTTTCATTGTTTTTATAATATTTTTAAATTTAAGATTTTTACAATAATATGTTATAAGAAAAGAATTATTTTCATAAAAAATTAATTATATTTTTTAAAATTGTGATATGATAATTAAATAAATGTATTCGTATCAAAGATATCCCAATTAATTTGGTTAAATTATCCACAATAAAATATATATATAGAAACGATATATACATCATTAAAAACATCACCAATAATACTCACTGATGTAACATACGTAACAAAATCTAAACTTAAATAGAACAAGACACAACCAAACTTTTTAACTAATACGCTCACATCTCTTTTTTTCGAAAATAATTATTTTTAAAAATAATACCTTCCTTATTATAAAATAATTTTAATATTATAAAACACCCGAGATTCTAAAGTTTTTATTTAATAACGCCACGATGATGCCATGGAAAAATCATTTTTAAGAAGATACGGAAATTGAGGAGGGGAAAACAAAAATATAACCATTTAAAGCCGTAGATTCACCAATTGGAAAGGGACTCGGACCATTTCATCAATAAATTTTATTTGGCCTCCCATTGGTCCACGTGTTTAACAAAATTTTGTCCGCTAGTGGAACGGACTTTGACAGTTTAGTCGGCCTCATTTTAATAAACATTTAACACATTATTTCATAGTAAGAGTAGCAACCCAATCTTTTTCTCCTTTATTCTCTATGAATAAAGAATATGCTAGAGAAGATAAAAATAGGAAAACCAAGGAGAAAAGTTGAGTAGACAATTTAGGATTATATAAATTAAATATTAACTATAAATTATTTAAGAGTGATTGTGAATTGTGTAGTTTAAAAAAATTTATATAATCGTCAAGTTTTTGTTGATGTAGAAAGATGTTGATACTAATTTAAGTTGATAGTTGGGATATTTTTTTTGTGGATGAAATTTTTTTAGTTCAGGATGGTTGGGGAGGGAAGCCTCAGGGCCCTTCATTTTTACTACCATTTCTAGCAATTGGGCCCTTTGTCTTCACTACCATTTTTAGCAATTGGGCCTTTTGTCTTCACTACCGTTGCAAGCGATATTCGTAGTTACTATTTAGTGTGTTTTTTTTATGTTTGTATTATTTTATTATATTTTTTTGATTGAGATACACTTGAGTTAAATTAAGTGTGGTTATCGGTTATCTATAAGTAGTTATTTTGGACTTCAGTTTCCCTCGCAATTTTTTTAGCTCAGTTTAACATTCTAGATGTGACTTTTCCACCCATTTTTTTATATAACTTATGTTGTACTATTTATTTTTCTTTTAAATTAATAGAAAATGTTTTTCGATTAAAAATAAAAATAAAAATGAAAATGATTATTTATATAATAATTATTAGAAAATTTATTTTTCTTGTCTTAAGCTAAGAGCTAAAGATATTCCACCAAAGTCGTTCGAGAGTGCTCTGAGCTCATACCTTTTCACATATCAAGTTTTGCTAACAAAAAAAATTGATCCTTGATGAACTTTTTATGAACTGCACAACGTCACCAATTAAATCAACCACTGTTCACTTATCTAAATATTTTTAATTTTTGTAACTTCAATAAATTAATACCTTCAAATACTTCATTTCAATTTTTAGAAAAAATGAATAAATTAACGCTTATTAACTTTAATGTGAAATACTATGAAATGAAAAAGTTGTAATAATTTTAAGAATTGGTAAAAAATAATATTAAATTAAAAATTAAAAAAATTAACTTGTTTATCTCCGAACCATTTAATTAAAAAAACCAAATAAACATTAAAAAATATACAAATAATATGTATTTACTCTAAACACATGAAAATGGATCATTGATATATCTTGTAGCTTTCACTTAGTATTTACGTTATTGAAATAATAATTTTCATTACAATTTTAATTAGCTCTCATTTATAATTATTCCTTTTAATTAGCTATCATACGTAACTATTCCTTAATTTGTGCATTAATAAATTGGTAATTTTCATCACAATTTTAATTATATATGACACAATATTAATATTAAGACCAAAATAGAAATATGTGGTGATTATAGCATTCTCAAGAAGAAATCATTCAATCGAGTAACAACAATGACAACATCAACACATCATTATTACAAAGAATATCAAAGGTAAAGATGTGCAATTCTAATAGAATTACAAATACAAGAAGATGTAGACGTCAAGTTAAATCTTAAAGAGAAAGATATGTCAAAAGGACAAGAAAAATTATTAATTGAATTGAGTTTTTTAGTGGTAAATTTTGGTTAATTTATAAATAATTTATTTTTCAAAATTTGGATTTAGTTATTTTTTGGATTTGGAAAGAGTATTGGGTCAACAAAAAAATTGGATCGTAAATATGATTTAGAGGTTGGCTTACCTACCGTTGACAATTAATTTCACAAATTTGATTATAAATCGCCATGCCGTTGAAGGACATTCTACACTATTTCACCAATATCTATTATACACCTCATTTCTAGTATATTCCATAAATGATCGAAATCAAAAATTCAATCCAGCCTCGAATGACCACATGGACTCGATGGTGGCCACACGTTTTAGGCGACAATCACAAGGCCCAGATAGCAAACAAAATCGAAAGGTGTCCACGAGTTTTAGATGGAGTCCATTGGGGATGGATGGTGACTAGGTAGATTAGACGATGCCCACAGGGTCTGATCGTCATCCACAAGGTTTGGATGACGACCAAACAAACCAAACACCATCTATAGGGTCTGGAGATTGTCTATAGGGTATGGACAGTGACCAAACAGGGTAGACGACATCCACAGGGTCTAGATAGCGACCAAACAAATTGGACGACGTCTACAGGGTCTAGACATCGTCCATAGGGTCTGAATGGTGACCAGACAGACTAGACGATGTCTACAGGTTCTAGACACTGTTCACAAGGTCTAGATGAGGACCAAATAGACTAGACAACATCTACAGGGTTTGGATGCCATCCATAGGGTTTGGATGGTGTCTAGATATACTAGATGACATCCATAGGGTTTGGATGATGTCTACAAGGATTGGACGATGATTAGAAGTACTTGGCATCTACAGGGTCTGGATGACGTCCACAGACTTTATTTGGTGTCCATAGGCTCCAAACGGTGTCCATAGACTCTGGATGGCATCCACAGACTCTAAATGACTTCCACAAAGTCTGGACACCACCCACAGACTCTAAATAATGCCCATAGAATTTGAACAACATTCACAGGCTTTGGATGGCATCCACAGGGTCCGACCACTCTTTAAAGACTCTGTACACCATCTACCGAATTTGGATGCTATCCAGAGGGTGACGCATAGGAGTCACCTTCCCAATAAAACTACTTTCTCTTCAATTCACATCTATTTTGAAACTAAATTTTCCATATTTGCTAAAAATTTACATAGAGATTTTTCTTAAGGGCCCTTATAAAAACCCTATATTGAACAACAAGAATTGAAAAATAGGCATCATAGAGATGAACTGACAATAAAACATGCTTGAATATCATAAGATTAACAAGTTCTAAATTATGACTTAAAGGTTGTGTGTAGATTGTATAATTGAGATAAAAAGACATCAATTATAGGTACATAATCATGAAGTAATTCAAAGGCATCATTATGATCCTGTGGAAATTACAAGCAATATAATTCAATGGCTACAAAGGTAATTGATAACATGGGACTAAATTTTTACATAAAGTAGTGAAAATAATTTGGTTGGTATTAAAGCACAATAAAATCCCACATCATATTTTAAAAGGAAAGACAAATTCAAGAGTTGCAAAAGATTAAAGAATAAATTGTTGGTGTTTGAGCATAATGAGAAATTATATCACATTCTAAAAAGAAAGACAAATTCAAGAATCGTAAAAAAATAAATAACAAATTGTTGATGTTCAAACACAATGAAAAATTGTATCAAATTTAAGAAGGAAAAGATAAATCCAAACTTCTCAATATTGATAGAGATTTCCATACTATAGAATCACTATTATGACATGAGCTAGATAAGTTTGCTTCCCAAACCATGTGTTATTTATATCAACAATGTTAGCTTGTAATAAAGCTTTGTTTAGCAACTAAAGCCCAATTTTTAATAGATGTTAACAAGAGTGACATGATCATTGATTTTTGGAAGCAAATAATATGGATCTCGAGCCACAAGTGTTATAGTTGGAAATGTTGATAACATGCTGGAACCTAATTATTCAAGTCACACTTGCGACATGAAGCCAATAAAACTATAGAGGGCATATAATTGTCTTTCTACAAGAAGTGAAAGAAATCACTTAAGTGTTGCCTCATCGTATCAAAGAATAACCAATTATTATTGTTCGAATGAAGGATTAATGTGAGACAATTTATAGCTTTATAGTGAATATAGAGCAGATATATTAAGCATTTAAATATAAAATTAAACATGAATATGTTATATAGAGATGTACAAATTGATGAAAATACTATATAGTAGTGAAATCCAAACAAATGCCACTACAAATGCCTTTAATTAACTTAATTTTATTCAAATGGGGTTTGATTGAGATACAAATGTATATGTATTTGTGGGTTTGATTATGAAATTTTATGAAGGAATTATCATTAATTGCACTACATTCATAGTTGTTAAACCACTTAATGCCCCAAGAGAGACGAGATTAAATTAGACAATCAAGTGTCATTTTGTGTAGTTGGAAATAAAAATTTAGATATAATTTTATACATATTTTTATTTTCATATTTGTGCCATAAATCAAGCAAATAAAAAAAATCAAACTTTATAAAATTGTGGCATAAAATAAATCATGAAAATTTTAAAATTTTAAAAAATGTTCATTTTACGCACATGTGGTGTTTAGTATATATAATGTCTTTGATTTAAATTTATGAATAAATTTATCATTTTGACTACTGAATCAAATGCCTAATATAGTTATAAAAATGATGTATGTGGCATCATCCCTCTAAATCGTAGGGAATAAATAAGGATTAAATTTTCATTTTTACCTTTCCATATGTTACCCAATCATTACTACTTTTAGATATAAATATTGAAAGATTGAAATTCTAAGAATATAGGTAAGTTATGCCCATGTACAAGGATTTATATCCAATCATGTGTCATTGATAGAATGAATCATTTTTACGTAATGTCTAGGTACCATGTGCCACTCTGCTCTCATGTACTTTATCATGTCTCTCACATATCTTCAGGTATATAGAAAGGAAAATATTTTTCCATGTATTGATGGGTATATAAACGTTTAATAATTTATGGAAATAAGGGTAAAGAGAATAGTCTAATCAACTAAGGAATAGATAATCTAGAAGCAAGATAATTAAATAATCTATATTCACAATATATTTTGATATAGTGATGAATTATAGAAATATGTTAAATATAAAAAGTACAATACCAAACATTAATTTGATTTATTAAACCTGAATAAATAATAATACTTAGCTTATTGAATGATGTGCAAGTAGATATGGGAACTGCAGGTAGAAAATTAGTCAAGATGATGCTCAATTGTGATTCTTTAGATTCTATAAATCAGCTCTTTGTCAGCCTAGACACTACTGTTGAAATAGGGACACTGGAGTCTATGCTTTTATCCAAAAATAAAAATTATATCCTATACAAAAATAAGTCCATTTTATATAAATTTCATTGTGCTTGTTAAGGTTCACTGTCACCTTGAAAATTATCTATTTAGATCATGAGTATAGGTTATGGATATTAGTGTATAGCTTAAAACCCTAGGTACTCTAATTAAGGCATGCCACCTTAAAAAATAGGGGTTAATGGGATCAAATTAATTCAAGATGACCTAAAATATCCCTCTATCAGTGAGCATTACCTACATAGTCAATACTCCAAAGAGGGCATTCAATTGATGTAGTTATCCCCCTTATGTGGGATTATGTGTGACCCATTGTGCAATATGTTATATGTGGGTACATGTAGTGATTGATCTTGTAATTTAAAAAATATCGATCATGGGATATGATTTGAATGCTTTAGACTTATAATAACACCAATCCTTTGAATGATTTGGAAATAGTGAAGAATAGAGCAGTTTTTCAATCTTGAGACATGTTTTTAGCTTAGTATAGGATATATGTGTGCTTGATTTATACTTGATTATAATGAATTGTATTTGATTTGTATTTATACTACACCTTTTAAAATTATCTCATAAATAGGTTAATTAAGATAAATAGGCCGACCCATACATGTCGAAAGATTTGTAAATTTGATCATTTGTAAGGTTCAGACATTAGAGTCAAATCAGGGACACTAACGTCGATGCTAGTGTCTTAGTTTGGATCGTGGTGTCCTTCTAGTGTGCACTTATCCCAATATACATTTTTTTCTTAATTTGATACTATGTTTGCATATTATATTAAGTATTTTTATGCAACCAAAGCTAGTGAAAGCATAATACAAAAATCATAAATTAGTTTGTAAGGACATCTCTCTAACTTTAACCCTAATTTTTATATTTAGCAATTTACAACTTATGTAAATTCTATATATCATTGTATTTTATAGTAGGCTACCTTATTTGTCTCTCTTAGATTATATTTTAAGATTACAATAGTTTAGAGTTAATTAAATCACTATTATTAATTCTATCAATAAACACATTCAAACTGGAACAACTTGAGAACCTTAAAATTAATTATTTGTTTGTCTCGGGTTGTTACCACACACTCTTGCAATATCTAGATCTTTTTTTTATGGTTTTTGGTTTAGTTGACTATTATCAAACTAGTTCCATACCAGTCTAACCTTTACAAACTAGTTCAATAGTGGTCATGTTGATTGTGGGTCCTTTTGACCCTTTTCCCTAGTTTGTATGTTTTGTTGTGCCCTGATTGTCAACTTTCCCTATTTCAAAATGTTTTCTTGTGCACTAATAAGGTTTAAATTTAACTTCAAGAATTATATGTATATATAAGCATGTAATGTATTTACGGACATCTAGAAATTAAGGATAACACCTAGATATTTTATCTAAATGTATTTACACTTTTATTTTATGGCATCAACATGTCTTGAGATGTTATATTTTATTAATTGTACAAAACTAAGGATTAATGAAATAACATATAGAATCAAATTCTCGATTGCATCTCATACATAAGGATAAGGGTTGGGATATTCATTTACATAGATTTATTATTGTACTACATGATTGTTGATTTCAAAAATGTCTAAGAATATGGGCCTAATTGAGTCTAACCCCTCATAATACAATATTTTCTGATGTTCTTGAAATGTTTCTTTTGGGTTAGAGTATGGAGTAAGGAGGTGTAATTTTATAAGTTTCACACATTAAATCAACAACCTAGGAGGTGTTTTTGAAAACCAAGAACTAATGAATATATATGTAACGTTTAAGAGTGATTTAACATCATCTATCAATATCAAACCAACAACATGTATCAACCCAGTTTGATAGTGGTTATTTTTTTGTGTTTCATCATTATTTAATCTATTTTGAATTGAATGAATCAAATTAATAAATCTAAACTATTGAAATTAAAATGCAAAAAATATATAGATATGGAAGTAAAATATGAAATTTATAGACTTGGAAATTATCTAAAAATAGTAAATTAACCTATTGATATACAAACCTACCTAAAATAGATTTTATGCTAACTATGTAGGTTGACTATGACTGGAAACTACCTGAAAAACTTGTACACTGTGTCATTTCAAAAATATAAAATTCAAACTACATTATGATAAGGATATGCTAGGAGTATAGGTCCACACTGTGGCCTTGTCTATTGAATGTAATTACATCTTGATTGATTATGTGACTAATTTTTTGATCTGGGTTTATTCATCTGTTTATGATGATTTACTAATTTTCTGTCTGTGTTGATTTGTCATGTGAAAGATTTAAAAAATACAAAACTTAGGTCCTGCACATTAAATCAAATAGAAATCAAAGTCAAATAAGAGAATAGGGTTAGGGGAATAACTGATCTTCCTTAGAAAACTTTGTGTAATTTGAGTGTTGCCTACATAGCCCAAATGGGCCTTAGGCCGATGTAGTTCTCCCTCCTAGGGTGAGTGTGTGATCCATGACTATGTAGCTGTATGAATGCAACAAGAATATTAATTAAAATGTTTGACAATGGATGCCTTCAAATTATAATTAATTAAATTTAGACTTGTCCTATGGCTATTAAAATGTATTAACATTGGATTTGGAAGAATAGTGATCTTTTTCTCAACATGCAATATAATTTTGAAGTGATTGCGATATGTGTTTGGAGAAGACTTTATGTGATTATATAGGAGAAAATTTTGAATATTTCCACTAACCAACCTTGATAATAGTGTGGGAGGGCTTACATGTAAATTTTTGAATTTAAAAATTTACCCATTGAGGTGCAGGGGATAAGACCACACTAGTGGATAAGGTCACAATGTGACCTTATTTGACCTAGTGCAGTCCCATTCTAGAAGAATCTAGATAGTAGAAAAAGTCTGACATGTAATTGTAATCAAATTAGGATTGTCTAAATGATGTTATAAGCATTTTCAAGATAATTCTTGGAATAGTGAATTCTCCCATATATATTGCAAGTTAACAGAATGGTGAGTAGGCAAAACGAATGAAGGATTTCAATTTTAAATATTGTCAAGCACTTAATGATTAAATTTTAGTGTCTACATTTTCTCTCATTTTATTTTAGTGATTCAAAAAAACTTAAATTACTAGATTAAAGTAAATGCAGACCTAAGTTTGTATACACACTTTAAATTTTGATGAGAACCTAAGTTTGTATACATACTTTGTCTTTTGATGCAAAGCTTGATCATGCAAGATGCCTTGTTGTGAAACCTACAACAATGCCATAGAAGGTAGTTATTTTTCATTTTGAAAGTTAAAATTTTTAAACTTGAAATTTTGAAATTTTAAAAGAGAGCAAAGAAAATATTCAGCTGAAAATGTATGCAATCTAATTTACCTATAACTTAGAATGGAGAAGTGCATTCCCTTGTTGAATTAGCATTCTTGATTTAAATAAGTATTTCATTTTTTTCAACTACTATATTCATTATTATATATATATATATATATATATATATATATATATATATATATATATATATATATATATATATATATATATATATATATATATTTCCTTCTGTAAATAAATATTGATAACATGTTATTAATCTTAGGTTTGATATACCTACACTTTCTTTAATATAAAAGATATCATCTAAAAATTTTCATTGTTTTTATAATATTTTTAAATTTAAGATTTTTACAATAATATGTTATAAGAAAAGAATTATTTTCATAAAAAATTATTTATATTTTTTAAAATTGTGATATGATAATTAAATAAATGTATTCGTATCAAAGATATCCCAATTAATTTGGTTAAATTATCCACAATAAAATATATATAGAAACGATATATACATCATTAAAAACATCACCAATAATACTCACTGATGTAACATATGTAACAAAATCTAAACCTAAATAGAACAAGACACAACCAAACTTTTTAACTAATACGCTCACATCTCTTTTTTTCTAAAATAATTATTTTTAAAAATAATACCTTCCTTATTATAAAATAATTTTAATATTATAAAACACCCGAGATTCTAAAGTTTTTATTTAATAACGCCACGATGATGCCATGGAAAAATCATTTTTAAGAAGATACGGAAATTGAGGAGGCGAAAACAAAAATATAACCATTTAAAGCCGTAGATTCACCAATTGGAAAGGGACTCGGACCATTTCATCAATAAATTTTATTTGGCCTCCCATTGGTCCACGTGTTTAACAAATTTTTGTCCGCTAGTGGAACGGACTTTGACAGTTTAGTCGGCCTCATTTTAATAAACATTTAACACATTATTTCATAGTAAGAGTAGCAACCCAATCTTTTTCTCCTTTATTCTCTATGAATAAAGAATATGCTAGAGAAGATAAAAATAGGAAAACCAAGGAGAAAAGTTGAGTAGACAATTTAGGATTATATAAATTAAATATTAACTATAAATTATTTAAGAGTGATTGTGAATTGTGTAGTTTAAAAAAAATTATATAATCGTCAGGGTTTTGTTGATGTAGAAAGATGTTGATACTAATTTAAGTTGATAGTTGGGATATTTTTTTTGTGGATGAAATTTTTTTAGTTCAGTATGGTTGGGGAGGGAAGCCTCAGGGCCCTTTGTCTTCACTACCATTTTTAGCAATTGGGCCCTTTGTCTTCACTACCGTTGCAAGCGATATTCGTAGTTACTGTTTAGTGTGTTTTTTGATGTTTGTATTATTTTATTATATTTTTTTGATTGAGATACACTTGAGTTAAATTAAGTGTGGTTATCGGTTATCTATAAGTAGTTATTTTGGACTTCAGTTTCCCTCGCAATTTTTTTAGCTCGGTTTAACATTCCAGATGTGACTTTTCCACCCATTTTTTTATATAACTTATGTTGTACTATTTATTTTTCTTTTAAATTAATAGAAAATGTTATGTTTTTCAATTAAAAATAAAAATGATTATTTATATAATAATTATTAGAAAATTTATTTTTCTTGTCTTAGGCTAAGAGCTAAAGATATTCCACCAAAGTCGTTCGAGAGTGCTCTGACCTCATACCTTTTCACATATCAAGTTTTGCTAACAAAAAAATTGATCCTTGATGAATTTTTTATGAACTGCACAACGTCACCAATTAAATCAACCACTGTTCACTTATCTAAATATTTTTAATTTTTGTAACTTCAATAAATTAATACCTTCAAATACTTCATTTCAATTTTAAAAAAAAATGAATAAATTAACGTTTATTAACTTTAATGTGAAATACTATGAAATGAAAACATTCTAATAATTTTAAGAATTGGTAAAAAATAATATTAAATTAAAAATTAAAAAAATTAACTTGTTTATCTCCGAACCATTTAATTAAAAAAACCAAATAAACATTAAAAAATATACAAATAATATGTATTTACTCTAAACACATGAAAATGGATCATTGATATATCTTGTAGCTTTCACTTAGTATTTACGTTATTGAAATAATAATTTTCATTACAATTTTAATTAGCTCTCATTTATAATTATTCCTTTTAATTAGCTATCATACCTAACTATTCCTTAATTTGTGCATTAATAAATTGGTAATTTTCATCACAATTTTAATTGTATATGACACAATATTAATATTAAGATCCAAATAGAAATATGTGGTGATTATAGCATTTTCAAGAAGAAATCATAACAACAATGACAACATCAACACATCATTATTACAAAGAATATCAAAGGTAAAGATGTGCATCTATAATAGAATCACAAATACAAGAAGACGTAGACGTCAAGTTAAATCTTAAAGAGAAAGATATGTTAAAAGGAAAAGAAAAATTATTAATCGAATGAGTTTTTTAGTGGTGAATCTTGGTTAATTTATAAATATTTTATTTTTCAAAATTTGGATTTAGTTACTTTTTGGATTTGGAAAGAGTATTGGGTCAACAAAAAAATTGGGTCGTAAATATGAATTAGAGGTTGGCTTACCTACCATTGACAATTAATTCCATAATTTTGATTATAAATCGCCATGTCATTGAAGGACATTCTACACTATTTCACCAATATATATTATACAATGCATTTCTAATATATTCCATAAATGATCGAAATCAAAACTTCAATCCAGCCTCAAATGACCACATAGATTCGATGGCGGCCACATGTTCTAGGTGACAACCACAAGGCACATATAGCAAACAAAATCAAAAGGTGTCCACAGGTTTTAGATGGCATCCATTAGGGATGGACGGTGACCAGGTAGACTAGACAGTGCCCACAGGGTCTGGTCATCATCCACAAGGTTTGGATGACGACCGAACGAACCGAACACCATCTACAGGGTCTAGACATCGTCCATAGGGTCTGGGCAGTGACCAAATAGGGTAGACACCATCCACAGGGTCTAGATGGCGACCAAACAAATTGGACAGTGTCTATAGGGTCTAGACATCATCCATAGGATCTGAACGGTGACCAGACAGACTAGATGATGTCTACAGGGTCTAGACACCGTTCATAAGGTCTGGATGAGGACCAAATAGACTAGACAACATCTATAGGGTTTAGATGCCATCCATAGGGTCTGGACGGTGTCTAAATAGACTAGATGACATCCATAGGGTCTGGATGATGTCTATAGGGATTAGGTGATGATTAGAAGTACTTGGCAGTGGTTGGCATCTACAGGCTCTGGATGACGTCCACAAACTTTGGATGGTGTCCATAGGCTCTAAACGATGTCCACATACTTTGGATGGCATCCACAGACTCTAAATGACTACCACAAAGTTTGGACACCACCCACATACTCTAAACGATGCCCATAGAGTTTGAACAACATTCATAGGGTCTGGATGGCATCCACATGGTTTGATTGCTCTCTAAAGACTCTGTACACCATCTATCGAATCTAGATGCTATCCAGAGGATGATGCATAGGATTTGCCTTCCCAATAAAACTACTTTCCCTTTAATTCACCTCCATTTTGAAACTAAATTTTTCATATTCGCTAAAAATTTGCATAGGGATTTTCCTAAAGGCCCTTATAAAAACACTATATCGAACAACAAGAATTGAAAAAGAGGCACCATGGAGATGAAATTCTGGCCATAAAACATGTTTGAATATCATAAGATTAACAAGTTCTAAATTAGGACTTAAAGGTTGTGTGTAGATTATATAATTGAGATAAAAAGACATCAATTATAGGTACATAATCATGAAGTACTTCAAAGGCATCATTATGATCTTGTGGAAGATTACAAGCAATATAATTCAATGGCTACAAAGGTAATTGATAACACGGGACTAATTTTTTTACATAAAGTAGTGAAAATAATTTGGTTGGTATTAAAGCACAATAAGAAACCACATCATATTTTAAAAGGAAAGATAAATTCAAGAGTTGTAAAGGATTAAAGAATAAATTGTTGGTGTTCAAGCACAACGAGAAACTATATCACATTCTAAAAAGAAAGACAAATTCAAGAGTCGCAAAAAAATAAATAACAAATTATTGGTGTTCAAACACAATGAAAAATTGCATCAAATTTAAGAAGGAAAAGACAAATCCAAATTTCTCCTAACAATCAAATTATAAATATTGATAGAGATTTCAATACTATAGAATCACGATTATGACATGAGCCAGATAAGTTTGCTTCCCAAACAATGTGTTATTTATATCAACAATGTCATCCTATAATAAAACTTTGTTTAGCAACTAAAGGCCCAATTTTTATTAGATGTTAACAAGAGTGACATGATCATTGGTTTTTGGAAACAAATAATATGGATCTCGAGCCACAAGTGTTATAGTTGGAAATGTTGATAACATGCTGCAACCTAATTATTCAAGTCACACTTGCAACATGAAGCCAATAAAAGTATAGAGGGCATATAATTATCTTTCTACAAGAAGTGAAAGAAATCACTTAAGTGTTGCCTCATTGTATCAAAGAATAACCAATTATTATTGTTCGAATGAGGGATTAATGTGAGACAAATTATAACTTTATAGTGAATATAAAGCAGATATATTAAGCATTTAAATATAAAATTAAACATGAATATGTTGTATAGAGATGTACATATTGATGAAAATACTATATAGTAGTGAAATCCAAACAAATGCCACTACAAATGCCTTTAATTAACTTAATTTTATTCAAATGGGGTTTGATTGAGATACAAATGTATATGTATTTGTGGGTTTGATTATAGAATTTAATGAAGGAAATATCATTAATTGCACTACATTTATAGTTGTTAAACCACTTAATGCCCCAAGAGAGACGAGATTAAATTGGGCATAGGTAAATAATCCTAATGTAAATCATGGCATATTTATGAATTGACATAGAATCAATACATCTCTTATAAATAAGTATGTGACAAAAGGGTTAGTGGATATGGATTTCCCAACGTTCTCCCCTAATTGAATATGTGATTGATTACAATCTTAAATGAGGTGCATTCATTTATATGAATTTGTTAAACATCTATTTAGATATGGAGATCATTATGTTTAAAAACACTCTTAATTAAGATATTTTTTGTTGAACATAATACATAAAATTATTATATTTTATTTTTAAAGAAAATCATATTCGTCAAATTTGGATACCTATTAAGTGTAGACACTCCTTTTCAGTGACTTCCGTGTCTAAACAAATTTCATACTAGTTTCTACCAAATTATGTAAATTAAGCCTAGAAATCTTTGAACATCCCATATTCATCTGCACATTGGACATAAGCACCAAGAATTATGTTAAAATATCCCTATTTGGGGTATTACCCTATACACGATGATAACTTCTTGCGGATTCATCCCCAGTTAGCTTGCAACCTAACATACTGATATTTTTGACCAAATAAATAGGGCACTTAATTTAATTCTTGAAATAACCATAAACCTAAACAAAATTAATTAACCAAATAAATCAAATTAAATACTTAGTTAAATAATCCACATTGTATTAGTGAATTTATAATTTTTAAAAATCTAAAATCAACTATCAAGGAAAGTGAGGCCATGATGATGTTATCATCCTCAAAGTCAAGAATTGAAAAATACCAACATAAATGCCATAAAAAATCAGAGATATTGAGCCATGCCTCCATAAATACGTAATTAAGGATTTCATTTATTGCATTTGGACTTCCAAGCCTAACCCAAGGTTAGCCTAAACCTAATCACACCTAAGTTGGGGTTAGTTTGAAACCTATAAATACAAGGTCTCACACTCACTTCTAACAAGCTCTTTTAAATCAAATCATGAAAATTTTAAAATTTAAAAAAATGTGTTTTTTACGCACAAGTGGTGTTTAGTATATATAATGTCTTTGATTTAAATTTATGAATAAATTTATCATTTTGACTACTGCATCGAATGCATAATATAATTATAAAAATGATGTATGTGGCATCATCCCTTTAAATTGTAGGGAATAAATAAGGATTAAATTTTCATTTTTACCTTTCCATATGTTACCCATTGATTACTACCATTATATATAAATCTTGAAAGATTGAAATTATAATAATATAGGTAAGTTATGCCCACGTACAAAGATTTATCTCCAATCATGTGTCATTGATAGAATGAATCATTTGTACGTATTGTCTAGGTACCATGTGCCACTTTGCTCTCATGTACTTTAGCATCTCTCTCACATATCTTCAAGTATATAGAAAGGACAAGATTTTTCCATGTATTGATGGGTATATAAGTGTTTAATCTTTTATAGAAATAAGGGTAAAGAGAATAGCCTAATAAACTAAGGAATAGATATTCTAGAAGCAAGCTAATCAAATAATTTATATTCACAATATATTTTGATATAGTGATAAATTATAGAAATATGTTAAATATAAAAAATTCAATACCAAACATTAATTTGATTGCTTAAACATGAATAAATAATAATACTTAGATTATTGAATGATGTGTAGTAGATATGGGAACTGCAAGTACAAAATTATTCAAGATGATGCTCAATTGTGATTCTTTAGATTTTGTAAATCAGCGCTTTGTTAACCTAGACACTACTATTGAAATAGGGACACTGGAGTCTACGCTTTTATCCAAAAAATAACACTTATATCCTATACAAAAAGAATGCCATTTTATATAAATTTCATTGTGCCTATTAAGGTTCACTGTCACCTTGAAAGTTATCTATTTAGATCATGCGCATAGGTTATGGATATTAGTGTATAACTCAAAACCCTAGGTACTCTAATTAGGGCATGCCACCTTGAAAATAGGGGTTATTGGGCTCAAATGAATTCAAAATGACCTAAAATATCCCTCTATCAATGAGCATTACCGACATAGTCAATACTCCAAAGAGGGCATCCAATTGATGTAGTTCTCTCCCTTATTTGGGATTATGTGTGGCCCATTGTGCAATATGTTATATGTGGGTACATGTAGTGATCGATCTTGTAATTTTAAAAATGTCAATTATGGGATATGATTTGAATGCTTCAAACTTATAATAACACCATTCCTCTAAATGAATTGGAAATAGTGAAGAATAGGGCAGTTTTTCAAACTTGAGACATGTTTTTAGCTTGGTATAGGATATATGTGTGCTTGATTTATAGTTGATTATAATGAATGGTATTTGAATTGTATTTATGCTACAACTTTTAAAATTATCTCATAAATAGGTTAATTAAGATAAATAGGCCAACCCATACATGTTGAAAGATTTGTAAATTTGATCATTTGTAAGGTTTAGACATTAGTGTCAGATCAGGGACACTAACATCGATGCTAGTGTCTTAGTTTGGATGGTGGTGTCCTTCTAGTGTGCACTTATCCCAATATACAAAAAAGATTTTTTTTTTTTTTTAATTTAATACTATTTTTGCATATTATATTAAGTATTTTTATGTAACCAAAGTTAGTGGAAGCATAATACAAAAATCATAAATTAGTTTGTAAGGACATCTCTCTAACTTTAACCCTAATTTTTATATTTAGCAATTTACAACTTATGTAAATTCTTTATATCATTGTATTTTATAGTAGTCTGCCTTATTTGTCTCTCTTAGATTAGATTTCAAGATTACAATACTTTAGAGTTAATTAAATCACTATCATTAATTCTATCGGTAAACACATTCAAACTGGAACAACTTGAGAACCTTAAAATTAATTATTTGTTTGCCTTCGGTTGTTACCACACACTCTTGCAATATCTAGATATTTGTTTTATGGTTTTTGGTTTAGTTGACTATTATCGAACTAGTTCCATACCAGTCTAACCTTTACAAATTAGTTCAATAGTGGTCATGTTGATTGTGGGTCCTTTTGACCCTTTTCCCTAGTTTGTATGTTTTGTTGTGCCCTGATTGTTAACTTTCCCTATTTCAAAATATTTTCTTGTGCACTAATAAGGTTTCAATTTAAATTCAATAATTATATGTATATATAAGCATGTAATGCATTTAAGGACATCTAGAAATTAAGGATAACACCTAGATATTTTATCTAAAGGTATTTACACTTTTATTTTATTGAATCAACATGTCTTGAGATGTAATATTTTATTAATTGTACAAAAATAAGGATTAGTGAAAGAACATATAGAATCGAATTCTTGATTGCATCTCATACATAAGGATAAGGGTTGGGATATTCATGTACATAGATTTATTATTGTACTGCATGATTATTGATTTCAAAAATTTCTAAGAATATGGGTCTAATTGAGTTTGACCCCTCATAATTAAAATAATTTTTGATCTTCTTGAAATGTCTCTTGGATTGGGTTAGGGTTTGGAGTAAGGAGGCATAATTTTATAAGTTTCACACATTAAATCAACTATCTAAGATGTGTTTTTGAAACCTAGGAACTAATGAATATATATGTAAAGTTTGAGAATGATCTAACATCATCTATCAATATCAAACCAACAACATGTATCAACCTAATTTGATAGTGGTTATTTTTTTGTGTTTCATCATTATTTAATCTATTTTGAATTGAATGAATCAAATTAATAAATCTAAACTATTGAAATTAAAATGCAAAAATATATATAGATTTGGAAGTAAAATATAAAATTTATAGAACTGGAAATTATCTAAAAATAGTAAATTAACCTATTGATATACAAACCTACCTAAAATAGATTTTATGCTAACTATGCAGACTGACTATGACTGGAAACTACCTGAAAAACCTGTAAACTATGTCATTTCAAAAATCATAGATTCAAACTACATTGGGATAAAGATAGGCTAGGAGGATAGGTTCATAGTGTGGCCTTGTTTATTGAATGCAATTACATCTTGATTGATTATGTGACTAATTGTTTGATCTAGGTTTATTCATCTATTTACGATGATTTACTGATTTTTTGTCTTTGTTGATTTGTCATGTAGAAGATTTGAAAAATACAAAACCTAGCTCTTGCACATTAAATAAAATAGAAATCAAAGTCAAATGAGAGAGTAGGTTTAGGGGAATAACTAAGCTTCCTCAAAAAACCTCGTGTAATTTGAGTGTTGCCTACAGAGCCCAAATGGTCCTTAGGCTGATGTAGTTCTCCCTCTTAGGGTGAGTGTGTGATCCATGACTATGTAGCTATATGAATGCAACATGAAGATCAATTGAAATGTTTGACAATGGATGACCTTAAATTATACTTAATTAAATTTAGACTTGTCTTATGGCTATTAGAATGTATTAAAATTGGATTTGGAATAATAGTGCTCTTTTGCTCAACATGCAATATAATTTTCAAGTGATTGTGATATGTGTTTGGAGAAGACTTTGTGATTATATAGGAATTTTTTTTGAATATTTCCACTAACCAATCTTGCTAATAGTGTGGGAGGGGTTATGTGTAAATTTTTTAATTTAAAAATTTACCTATTAAAGTGCGGGGGATAAGGCCACATTAGTGGACAAGTTCACAATGCGACCTTATTTGACCGAGTGCAGTCCCATTCTAGAAGAATCGAGATAGTATAAAAGTTCTGACATGTACTTGTAATCAAATTAGGATTGTCGAAATGATTTTATAAGTATTTTCAAGATAATTCTTAGAATAGTGAATTCTCCCATATAGATTGCAAGTTAACAGAATGGTGAGTAGGCATAATGAATGAAGGATTTCAATTTTAAATATTGTCAAGCACTTAATGATTAAATTTTAGTGTCTACATTCTCTCTCACTTTATTTTAGTGATTCAAAAAAAAAAATTACTAGAGTAAAGTAGATGTGGACCTAAGTTTGTATACACACTTTATATTTTGATGTGAACCTAAGTCTGTATACATACGTTGTCTTTTGATGCAAAGCTTGATCATGCAAGATGCCTTGTTGTGAAACCTAAAACAATGCCATAGAAGGTAGTTATTTTTCATTTTTAATGTTAAAAATTTTAAACTTGAAATTTTAAATTTTAAAAGAGAGCAAGGAAAATATTCACTTGAAAGAGAATGCAATCTAATTTACCTATAACTTAGAAATGGAGAAGTGCACTCCCCTTGTTGAGGCATTTGGATAAATGTCAAACCTATGATGAATTGAGCGTGATCAAATATCAATTTAAAAACCATTGTAAGCTCTTGAGTTGAAATGATTGTATGCTTCAACTCTCATATGATTGTGTGTAGAGTACACTATAAAATTATTGAAGGGGTGGAACCCCCAACTTTGGCTCACTACATAGAAAAAGTGAAACCATAGAAATTGACTGTCAATAGACTCTAACGTGACCCACTTACAACATGAAAATGAATGACATTGCTAAAAATAGATCTAGATTCTTTTTGAAACTCTGCAACTTTTAAGACTTTTAAATTTTAAAACTTGTAAACGTGAGAGAATTAAATTTGCAATGTAATAACTTAAACATGAATGAGTATAATGCCCAATGTACTGTAATAAATTAATAGTGAATTCCATTTAAACTTATGATTATTTGAAAATTGTAACTTATAACTATAGGAATGAGTGCACATGCATATCATATGCCCTCATAATTTGAAAATTTTGAATCATTTTGTAATTATGAAAACTACATAGTGCCATAAAGTTAAAATTTGCTCAATGTGGACTCAACTTCTCAAGGCAAACCCATTATGATTCCCCCCTTTTGAGATGAGGGACGTATCCTAATGAATGCCATTTAAACTTATGATTAATTGAAAATTGTAAGTTGTAACTATAGGAATGAGTGCACATGCATCTCAGATGCCCTCATATTTTGAAAAGTTTGAATCATTTTGTAATTATGAAAACTACATAGAGCCATAAAGTTAAAATTTGCTCAATGTGGACTCAACTTCTCAAGGCAAACCCATTATGATTCCCCCCTTTTGAGATGAGGGACGTATCCTAAAATTCACTTATCTCAAAATGGATTATATGTGAAAGATATAATCATGTAGTAACATTTGAATCAATTAAATCATTTGCATTGCATTGCATCATAGTATTGAATATAGCCTTGAATTGTATATGAAACATATGTTAGATAAATATAACATTGAAGTACTTAAAAATTATTGCATGATATGCATCATGACACTAAAGAAAGAATAAGATATATATGTAATGCATATATGATTCATGACACTATAGTAACAAGTAATGATCATGTAAATAATGTCATACATTGTCATATAATTTTCATAATATGTCACACATAAAGCATGAAGGCATCAAACAAGGGACATGTGAATGTCACATAAGCACACAAGGTCAAGGGCCACACAAAAAATGGCATATTAATTCCATATAAGAAAGAACACATATATATTACACACATAAGGTGAAGGACCACACACGAGAATCAAGCAAAGCCTATCTCATCATGTAGTAAATTAAAAGTGAAGCATACATTAAATGACACTAATTTTCATCCACCATATGTATCAATGTCAGTGTTAGTAAATAACATTTTCATTTAACACATGTAAATTATGAATGATTAACAAAAAAAATTGCATGATATATATCTCAACATGATAGAAAGGTTTTGGATAGATACTGTTGGTTGAATATTTTGTCAATCAGTGAACTGATAAACAAAATAGGTCTGATCAGCCAAAGTAAGAAGATTAGTCATCCAAATGTGTAGTTTTACCACATCAAAAATACATTAATCTCTCCTCTCATCAAGGGGAGGTTCCCTGCAGGTATGCTATATATATAAGCAGAAAATAATACGCATGGGCAGGACAAACCATCCATCTCTCTTTCTTCAAAGATGATGTGCGTGGATCAAAGGAAAAACTCAGGGGAAATGACAGACAATACTCCTCTTCTTTCAGAAGTACTATTCAGCAAACCACAAGAATACTCCTATCAGTAACAACAAAATGTAGCAAAGGACGTGATAACCAACAAATCGAGATGCAGCACAAAGTCTTCACCTGGATTGCTCAAGAGTAAGATACGAAGGACAATGAGGGCACAAAGTCACCTCAAGGCCCTTTACACATAAATGAAAAGAACACACACTAAAGGCAATTATAGGGGCACAAAGTCTCTCCACAGTTGACTCTTTAGGACACCTTCTTGAATGCTGTCACTAATTTTGCTTGTTGAATTAAAGGAACAAAAGATATATTGAAGAAAAAGACATATGAACAATTTCCTCAATAACAAAGATATTATAGCACAAAGTCTAAAAAACCACTTGCTTTCTAATTTTAGCAAAAAAATATAGTCAGCAATCTGAGCTCAAAGTCTCAGTAATGCCTTACAATTTGGGCAGAGTTTCGTTCTAATTGTCAAAAAAGAGATCCTTATTACAATAAAAGAAAGTCCCTTATATAGCCTCTTCAAGAAGGACTTGGGAACAATCAATACATCATTTTGCATTGGAATCTGTTAAGAAGACACACTAGAACTTAGGGGCGCTTTACCCATTTAATTTTATCAATGCAAGGAAATAAGTCACGCTTATTGAAAGTTTGCAACTTTCAATGTCTACCTGGCGATCTGATCTTATCTTCATCATTCCTCCTTGTCCTATTAATTGAATTGGGTCTTGGATTTAGTTTACTATTCTTGTTCCTTCTCCACTTTTTGCTGGTCTTGGCTTTGAAATCTGTGAATGTATTCTGATCTGTATGTCTGTATGTTTAAAGGATCAATGGATAATTCATTGTGTTGAACTTGACATTTTCAGGCACGTCATTCCTTTGTCTTCTTTTGGATTTTATGTTTGGCACTTTTATGGATGGAACTTGTCCTTTCAGGCCTTAAGAAATGACCCATTTTGAGTCAGGAAGAGCCTCCCGCAAGGGTATCTACCCTTTGGGCAGTCTTTGAATGGCCTTCAGGCTTCTTTGGGAAACACTATGAACCTTGGCAATGAACCAACTGTTGAATCTTTCTAGTGAACCAAATTTTTGAACCATTTCGTTGAACGAAGACTTTGAACCATGTGTTTGAACTAACCGTCGACCCAAGGCTTTGAACCTTTTCGTTGAACCAAGATGTTGAACCAAATTTTGGTTCGACAGTTCAAACAAAGCTTTGAACCAACTGACAAACCGTTTGATTGAACCAAAGAATGAATCAAAGCGCTGAAGCTGAGTGGATGAAACAAATGTTTAAACAAAGCGTTGAATTGCTTGATTGAACTTGCCTTTCAACCATTTGACATTGAACCAAAAGATGAACCAAATGTTGAAATTGCTGCTGATGCTTGTCGATGGAAATAACTCTTTGAACTAAGGTGATGAACCAATTCTGAAAATGACCAATTGTTAGAAACTAATTCTTTTGATTGAACCCACCTGTAGAAGTTGTGAAGCCCAAAAAATGAGGAATTTGAATGCCCAAGACAAATTTTGAAAAGGGAAGAGACAATTTTGGTCTGTAAGACCAAAATAGTTCAAATGTTGTCCCAAAAATGAGTGATATTTTTGGGGGACAACAGCTAGGTCAAGTTGGGGAACTTCTGTCAATTGCAAAATGAATTGAAAGGAGTAGAATCTAGAATCTCCCGTGTCTTCAAGTATGCCATTGGGTTACGGAGTCATGCTACCTAAAAATGAAAGGCATCAAAAATGGAAACAAACAAAACAAAATAGAATTAAAAACTATACAAATATACATATATACATATGCAATGATCTGATACTTCAAGAATTGAAGTATTTCAGATGCTGCTTCTTGAGAGACAGTGAAAATAGTGTGCCATCTTGGTAAACCAGGACGAAAACATTTTGTCCCCAGAAATGGTGATGGGCGAATGGAGCTCTCCACCAGGAAACCAATTTTTTGTGTCTTCCTCTTGGTCTTTCCTTCTTTTTGCTCTGTGGTAGGATGTGGTCTTCAAACTGAAAACCATAACTCCTTGCTTTCCCTATGAAGGGTTCCTTTGCCTGATTGTGATTTGCAACAGCATGGTCCATTACCATAATTGGTTGTTCTTCTAGTTCAATCTAGCATATGATTGGATTGTCCATATCAAACTCCTGACAAACTATCAGCTTAGCATCTCCTTTGATGTGAAGGAGTTTGACTTCTTCATCTTGAGCAATTTTCAATCTGAGTAATATAGATTTGCATCCAACTATGTTAAAGGTGTTGCTGACTTGTAAATTGCATGAAGGAAGAATATTTCCTTGAGGAGATATCAACATAGTCCCAACTTTCTCATTGGTGGAAGAATTGCTGTCATCATCAGATTCTGATCTCTTATCAGATTTATCTTCATTAGAGATAGAAGATCCTTCCTTGTTTATACTGCACCTTACTAATTCTTTTGATGCCTTGGTTGGATCAAATCCTGGATTACTAAGCACAAGACTTTCATCAGTTGAGACATGAGCATCATCTATGATCAAGAAGAAATTACCCCTGCTTGAAGGCTCAAACAAAATTTGAGCTATAGGGGTTGACGTTTGGGTGACCACAATTTTTACCTCAGACAGGTCCGCACCTGGTTCTCCATCAATGTCCAATTGCTCAGGATTGGCTTGCAGGGATTCAAACTCAGTCATCTAAATTTTGGATTTCTTGACATGATTAATCATGTCAAATGATTGGAATGGGCTTGGAAGAGAAGATGAGAGTTCATCCTTTTGATTTTTGGGAGGGGGAGGACTAGTTTGCGAAGTTGAAGTAGAAGGTGCAGAGATGTTTGATGTACTTACTTCTTTGGTAATCATTGGGTCATTTGATTGAAAAGGAAGAGGGGTTCTTTGCTCAGTAATTGAAATTGTTGGTTGGGGTTTCTCCTCTGTCTTCTCTTTGTCAGCCTACTGGGCTGACTGATTCTGGGACTTGGTGAATACTGCGTATGATCCTTTGACTGCTTCACCTTCACTTATGAGTTCATCCTGGTAATTCAAGAAACCAATGTGGGAGTCGCCAGCTGATTCTTTTAGATCCTCCATGAAGAGATCAGTTTCATTTTCTTGCTCTAACTCAGGTTGGAAATAGGAAACATGCTTTGTTTCCAGATATCCAACTATCGAGTTTGTTGGAGGTGCTTTAAGGGCAGGATTCCTCTGTGGGGAAGAAAGATGATTTTCTTACCCTTGACTTCTGGCAGCATTGCCTTGATATGGCTGATTAGGGAATGTCCTCCATGGTATATTTTTATATAGAGGAGTAGAATACATACTTTGTGCCATTTGCCTTTTCAAGGCTAGAAATTCATTTTCCAGCTTTTGCACCATTGGATCAGTGGTGCTTGTAGATGAATATTCAGAAGATGATGAAGCTCTATTTCTGTTAGGATCTCTCCTTATCTTTCCAACCAAGATAAGGTCATTTTTTAGCTTAGTAGCCAAGTCTTGAGTAGCCTCAAGGTCTATGTGTCTATCCCATCTCAACAAAAAACTCACTCCAGGCAGCTGTGAATTGATGAAGAAACACATGAGATTCTAAGGTGTCGACTGGGCAATCATGGGAATCCTGTGCCTTAACTTGTTGAACCTGGTAATGAAGTCCCTCATAGGTTCATCAGGCTCCTTCTTCATCTATGTGAATTGGGCCAGCAAGGCGTGTGCATCTTCTTTGGGTTTGAATCTTGCTTTGAACTTGGCTTTAAGTGTATCCTAGTCAGTCACTGATCTAGCTTGCAGATGGTAAAACCAATCTGTAGCAGCACCTTGTAGGGTCTCCACAAAAAGCCTAACTGCCACGTCTTCAAATTCCACCCCTATCACACCACAGGCTATGGTGAAGGCTGCAATGTGTTCATCAGGATGGACTCTTCCATCACCAAAGAATTTGGCGAAATTCTTCCTAGAACTGAGTGGTAGCTCATGTAAGGGTGGAGTTAGATTAAGTGGGCCAAATGAGTTACCCCAGGGGCATCAAACTGCCATGATCAAATTATGAACTATAGGGATAACACATTTGAGTGGAGTTGCCAAATTACAAAACAAAAATGGAAAAAGATTGGCTCAGCTTTAGCTTAAATCTTAAGGCTTCAAACTGTGCTTTCTTTCCCAGCAGCTCTGGTTTTACAGACCAGATAATATAATGGAGATGGATGAAAATGGTAAGGCTATAAATGGATAATGGTTAAGACATGAAATAGAGTTGCCAGAGTCTGTAATGGATAAGGTTTTAATGATAATGGGTTATATAGGTGATGTTTCAATTTGAAACTTGAGGTTCAAAATTGCACAATATTGTGTATATCCCCAACGGAGTCACCAAAAAATGTTGGTTGAATATTTTGTCGATCAGCATACTGATAAACAAAATAGGTCTGATCAGCCAAAGTAGGAAGATTAGTCATCCAAATGTGTAGTTTTACCACATCAGAAAGACACTGATCTCTCCTCTCATCAAGGGGAGGTTCCCTGCAGGTATGCTATATATATAAGCAAAAAATAATATGCATGGGTAGGACAAACCATCCATCTCTCTTTCTTTAGAGATGATGTGTGCGGATCAAAGGAAAAACTCAGGGGAAATGATAGATATGACTCCTCTTCTTTCAAAAGTACTATTCAGCAAACCACAAGAATACTCCTATCAGTAACAACAATATGTAGCAAAGGACGTGATAACTAGCAAATCGAGATGCAACACAAAGTCTTCACCCAGATTGATCAAGAGTAAGATACAAAGGACAATGAGGGCACAAAGTAGCCTCAAGGTCCTTTACACAGAAATGAAAAGAACACACACTAAAGGCAATTATGGGGGCACAAAGTCTCTCCACAGTTGACTCTTTAGGACACCTTCTTAACTGTTGTCACTAATTCTGCTTGTTGAATTAAAAGAACAAAATATATATTGAAGAAAAAGACATAAGAACAATTTCCTCAATAACAAAGATATTACAGCACAAAGTCTGAAAAACCACTTGCTTTCTTATTCCAGCAACAAAATATAGTCAACAATTTGAGCTCAAAGTCTCAGTAATGCCTTACAATTTGGGTAGAGTTTCATTCTAATTGTCAAAAAAGAGATCCTTATTACAATTGAAGAAAGTCCCTTATATAGCCTCTTCAAGAAGGACTTGGGAACAATCAATACATCATTTTGCATTAGAATTTGTTAAGAAGACACGCTGGAACTTAGGGGCACTTTACCCATTTGATTTTATCAATGCAAGGAAATAAGTCGCGCTTATTGAAAGTTTGCAACTTTCAATGTCCACCTGGCAATCTAATCTTATCTTCATCATTCCTCCTTATCCGGTTAATTGAATCGGGTCTTGGATTTAGTTTACTGTTCTTGTTCCTTCTCCACTTTTTGCTGGTCTTGGCTTTGAAATCTGTGAATGTATGTTGATCTGTATGTCTGTATGTTTAAAAGATCAATGGCTAATTCACTGTGTTGAACTTGACATTTTCGGGTGCGTCATTCCTTTGTCTTCTTTTGGCTTTTCTGTTTGGCACTTTTTTGGATTGAACTTGTCCTTTCAGGCCTTAAGAAATGGCCCATTTTGAGTTGAGAAGAGCCTCCCACAAGGGTATCTACCCTTCGGGCAGTCTTTGAATGGCCTTCAGGCTTCTTTGGAAAACTCTTTGAAATTTGGCGATGAACCAACTATTGAATCATTCCATTGAACCAAATGTTTGAACCATTTTGTTGAACCATGTGTTTGAACTAACCGTCGAACCAAGGCTTTAAACCTTTTCGTTGAACCAAGACGTTGAACCAAATTTTTGTTCAATGGTTCAAACAAAGCTTTGAACCGACTGACGAACCATTTGATTGAACCAAAGAATGAATCAAAGCATTGAAGCTGAGTGGATGAATCAAATGTTGAAACAAAGTGTTGAACCGCTTGATTGAACCTGCCTTTGAACCATTTGACATTGAACCAAAAGATGAACCAATTATTGAATCTGCTACTGATGCTTGCCGATGGAAATAAATCTTTGAACTAAGGCGATGAACCAATTTTGAAAATGACCAATTGTTAGAAATTGATTCTTTTGATTGAACCCACCTGCAAAAGTCGTGAAGCCTAAAAAATGAGGAATTTGAATGCCCAAGACAAATTTTGAAAAGGGAAGAGACAATTTTGGTCTGTAAGACCAAAATAGTTCAAATTTTGTCCCAAAAATGAGTGATATTTTTGGGGGACAACAGATACAACATGTTGAAGTATTTATGGAGAACGAAGAGATTCTCCCAACTTAGTAAGATTGTTGGGTAATAAGGGAAGCTCGACATCAAAGAACCATTTGAAAGTATTACCTGTATCACACTCATAAACCTCACAAAAATTAATGTGTATTTAAAATTGAGATATGCTACCTACCTAACATAGAATAAATAACATATGTGAATATGTAAGCTAAAAAAATTTGAAATGCTTAAAGGTCCTGAATTTGAAAATATTTTTATTTTTTTACATTTTTTGGAATATATTATTCTATTTTATTTTTATACATAATTGAATATATGATTTTTATTATTTAACTAATTTTTTAAAATATTTGAATTGAAAGGATTTGAAAAAAATTTAAGAAGAAAGGCTTTGGAAATAGAGGAAGTGGGAGAGATTCTGTTAGGAACCCGTGTCCTAACATTCTCTTTGCATTATTAGTGTATTAGATGCTATGGACTCATATGCTTTGTAAGTCATCCCTTGGGAATATTTGAATTATCCTATATACATGGAAAGTACTATTTATATAATATATTTAATATTCAAGTGTTGAGGTCCAATGAAGGCATCCGCAAATATTATTGTATTGAGCTTGTTAAAAGGAGGTTGGCACCTCAAAGTGGCCTGTGATATAAAGGTTATTTTGAGTTATTTTTCAAACTTCATTTCATTATTCATTTACATTTTGTAGTTCATAAATATATGTAGAAGGATCCTCACATCTGGTATTAGATCACTTTTTCAGCCTGGGGTAGAATTTTTTTTCAGCAATGGCTTCACAAGAGATATGCTATTTACATAAATATTTTTCCTTACATTTGTTTTCTACATAGTCATTGTAGGTTTGAATAAGGGTAAATACCCATCTGCATAACATGAGAAGTACTTAGGCATAAGCCCTAAAAATACTTATGAGGAGAACCATAGGAACCTTGAAGTAGCTAGGCCATTGAGAGAATCTTGTTGAGAAGTGTTGTCATTGATGTCAAGGTACATCTGGTGAAGATGTATGGTGAGTGGTCTATGAGATATGAACCATGTGATAAGAGATAATTTGAAGGTAATTTAATGATACTTATGAGTTTGATGTCAATATTCAAGTTAATTTAAGCATGTTTTTTAAGTACTAGGTGTTTTCAATATCCTAGTCATAACAAGCATAGTCATATCATGAGCATGTGCATGATGAGCTTAAGAAGGTTTGTGCATAGGGTGCCTAGTGTTGTGCATAACAAGCATGATGTCTTGTGAAATGGATGCATGAAGGAATAGAAGGATGTATAAGGTTTTTTGAACATGTTTATGAGGCTTTGGATCACTTAGGTGAGTCTCAGGGTAAACATACATGGGTAAGACCTACAGACCTAGTATGCAACTAGACCACCTCTAGACCTTGCTTGGCCTAATAAGGCAACATGAGCTATTGACAAAAAATATGAAGAATTTTTGACATTTTTGGAGTATTTAATAGGTTTTATGATATGTATATGAGGTGTTGATAGCTTAGACAATGGCTAGAAGGTCAGTTTCAAGGTCTAATGTGACTTGCAGGTCAAGGCCTTGAAAGTAAAGAGATAGTGGCCATATGGGGTATGAGGTTGTGTTTACAAGGAAATTATGGAAATTTGAGTGTTTTAAAAGGTATTTCATGTTGTTTTAAGTATTTTGACCAAGTTTTAGGTCAAAATTTTAAGGTTGAGGCAAGAAAAAGTGTTTTGAGGTCTCTCATGTGCATAGAATGAAGGGTTCTCAATACGAGAAGGACTTTCAAGTGTTCATTGGCACATGTAGCCTATGAATGAGAATATAATATATTCATGGTAAATGGGTAAGGGTCCTATTTCAACATTTTAAGCATTGGTTTCTATAATGAGGGGCTAATCTTTATGAATGATTGTTAAGATTGGAAGATGGTTTAACCCCTCAAAAAATCGTAATAATGACCCAATATGAATGATCTTTTTCTAAAGTGATCATAATTAATTGAAATAGATTTTTAAGTGATTTTAGGTTGTATTAAAATATCCTAGTCACCTCAAGGTGTGATTTTTTTGTCATGTGGGTGAGTAGACCCTATAGGAAAAGCCTTGTTTCTTGGAGAATTACTATAGCAGTCAGAATTGGCCAAGTAAAAGTTGCCAAATGGATGAAGGTTGAATATTAATACTTATATTTGATGTACATGGTTGTTTTTTATTATATTACAGACCTTAGGTATGCTAAATTGGTCTTATAATTTGACTAGTCGCTAATAGACCTAATGATGCAAACAATGATAAACCTAAGTAGAAGTGAGAAGTTCATTAAAGATGTGTTATCATGGATTAGGGATGAATCAAAGTGCACATAAATTTTTTTTCAAGACATATAATACATTTTATATTGAATATATGTTTTGGAGGTTAGTGGATATGATGAAAATGTTTCTCATAAGTTGACCTCTCTAGTGAAGCTGAAACAATGAAGGTACAAGACTATGAGATTGGTCTACAAGACCAATATTGCTATGTGACCATATTATATTTCCATGTGATATTTTAATAATTATATCATAAGATTATTCATATGCATTAGGAGTACTTGTAAGTGTCTGCACAGGTGTTGAAGGTCATTATCACCATGACTATGTTTGAAGGTAAACTGGCAGATTTGGGTAAGCAAGTTATAGTGATGAGTTGGAGGCTCTTTGCCCTAATTTAATGTATATAATGCACATAATGTTTTTTAGGACTTGAATTACCTATACATTTTTTCATATAATCTTGGAATTCAGTGTTAGAGGTTGAAATGTTGAAGCCAAAATGACTTGTTAGGCAGAGTGAAGTCTGTGAGAGAGAAGGTCAACAAATTGGTCTGTAAGACCAATATGTGCCATTATTGATTATGAGAATTTTATTTGAGGTTATTATAAGGATTTTTTAAGATATTTTTCATGCATTATAATTCTTTTATTGTGTCCTTTCTTATTTTTAATATCATGTTTCCATGATTGTGTTTTGAGGCTAGGTGGCAGTTCTGAGTGGGCTACTTGTAGAGAAGGGTTTGAGTACTTGTGACCTAAGTTGTGAAGTAAAAAAAATATAGTGATGACCCTAAGGTTATTTATATTTTTTATGTATGATTTTTTTCCATGGTTACATGGAAAATTTGTGTTTACGCTTTATTTGTTCAAGATAGACTTCATGGGTATGCACAAGCCTAATATGTATAATACTAATGGTATGCTCCAAGTAGTGGTTTGAGATAAAATGAGTTATAAAGATAAGATGAGATTATTATGTGTTTATTTAGGTGGAATATGATATGTTGCTACCATTTTAAGTGTTTTAATGTGCTCCAATAATATCAAAGGGTAATGTGTGCAAAATAGGCCTAATGGGATTAGGTCTCCATTAGACCTAAAGGAGAGATAAGGCCTAATTAAAGTATGTCAGACCTAAAGGATAAAATTTGATACATATTTATGAGATGTCATAATATCCATTCCATGCCAAACCTAAGAGGATAAAAGTGGTTGGCTGATCAAGAAGGAAATTAACAAGAAAGACTTGTATAAATACTAGGCAATTTTAGGCCTATTTGAGTGTGAAAAAAAGAAGAGAATAAAATAATATATTTTAGAGTATAATAAGGTATATTATACCATTAAAGGAATATATATAATCAGTTATGAACATTTTACAGAGGTTCTATGTATGAAAATTAATCAAGAAGAGGACTAGTTGAGTGAAGAAGCCTAGAAGATAGTTTGAGAGGGTTTGAAGAGAGAGAAGAGCTGAAGGATGAGATAATCATATATTATATGAAAAAAAAATGTTATTAAGGTTATCAAGGGTTTGAGGTGGTTTATTTGGTGATGAGTCATCTAGGGGGTTGGTGACTCCTTGCAAGTGGGTGCTTTCTAAAGCCTAGCTAAATTGGTACTTAACTAGTTGGGGTTGATGCTCTATGTGAAGTTGGTGCTTCACTAAAGTTGGTGTTTGTATTATAATAATTTAGTATATTTGTATATATTAGTGTTTTTTCATCCCTTGAGGGTTTCCCACATATAATATATGTTATCTTGTGTTCTTATGTTTCATGCATATGTGGATGGTTACTTAGTCATTGTTTGATCTACATACTTGAATGAATGTTCATGAATGCTTCAGTGGATTTGAGAGAAAGGTTTTAAAAGACTGATTCACCCCCAACTCTTATTCATCTTGATTTCAATATTTGGTATCAGAGCTTGGTCCTTTAAATCAGGTCTAAAAACTTAAAGGAGATCCTAGAAGCAAGGATGACTAGTCAACAAACTCAAGGTGGTTTCTCTACTAGTAAGGATCCATTATTCAATGAATCAAATCATGCCTTTTGGAAGGTTAAGATGAAAATACAATAAGGTCAACATGAAAATACCTATCAAACAACCTAATACTATAAGGTGTGCTAGTTCATTCAATGGTTACTATTTTATATGCAGTCAATTTGGTCATAGAATAAGAGAGTGTAGAAGACCCTCTAAGAATGTGTACTCATAGGACTATGGAAGAAGTCATTTTTCAATTTAGTCAAGAGGTATGTATAAGGTAGTTTTATATAGTTGTCATAAGATAAGACACATTTTAATATTCTATCCTAATAGAGTTAGAAGGTCATCAAGTCAAAACAAAAAGTTTGAAGCCCCTAGAGTGCAAGAAAGAAGGCAAATGAATATATGAAAACCAAAGATAGTGAAGATGAGTCATGATAAGTCTATAAGATAAAGTGGACTACTTTATATGATAGATCATACTTCAGATGTGAAATCAAGTCAGGAATGCCTGTTGTCAACCCACATTGATGATCAAATTATTGATGAAGAGATCAAGCCTTTATTGTAAATCAAGCCTAAAAAGATACTAAAGGATATTCAGTATTTTGAGAGCATGGAAATCTGGGAATCTCCTAAACTTGTGATGTCTTAGTAATCTATGGAAAGAGGTGACTCCATTAGGCTTCATGGAGACACTATTACATTAGCATAAGCATGATGGTTGCTTGGTTTGAGGGGGAGCTATTTAGGTTTATGACTGAGTTTGATCTATGTTAAGAAGTGGTCTTGCAATCTAAGATCATTTTAAGTAGTTGTGCATGGGTTAATGGAGATCATGTTCTTGTGATGATTCATAACCTATGATGCAATAAGGTGTGATTCTAGATGACAATTATGGAAGACATTTATCATTAATGTCAAAGAGGGAGAAAGTCCAAGAAGGGAGATTGAACAGACTAGGGGAGATAAGAGTGATCAATTTGAATAACATTTTTACATCAATGATAAAGGGGGATTTTATTAAGAAGTATTATCATTGATGTCAAGGTTGATGTCATTTGATGTCATTGATGTTAAGGTACATCTGGTGAATATGCATGATGAGTGATCTGTGAGATATGAACCATATGATAAGAGAGAATTTGAAGGCAATCTAATGATAATTTTGAGGTTGATATCAAGATTCAGGTTAAGGTAAACATGTTTTTAAGTAATAGGTGTTTTAACAAGCCTAGTCATAATAAGCATTGGCATATCATGAGCATGTGCATGATGAGCTTGAGAAGGTTTGTGCATAGGATGCTTAGTGTTGTGTATAAAAGAGCATGGTGACCTAGTGAAATGGATTCACAGAGGCATAAAAATGTATAATTTTTTTTTTATCATGCTTATGAGTCTTTGGATCACTTAGGTGAGTCTCAAGGTAAGCATACATGGGTAAGCCCTACATACCTAGTATGCAACTAGACCACCTCTAGACCCTGCTTGGCCTAATAAGGCAACACAAGATGTTGAGAAGACATATGAAGAATGTTTGATATTTTTTGAGTATGTGATATTTTTTATGAAATGTATATAAGGTGTTGACAACTTGGTCAGTGGCGAGAAGGTCAGTTTCAAGGCCTAATGTGACTTGTAGGTTAAGACCTATAAAGCAAAGAGAGAGATAGTGGCTAGAAGGGGTATGAGGTTGTGTTTATAAGGAAATTATGGATAGTTGAGTGCTTTTAGATGTATTTAATGCTATTTCAAGTATGTTGACCAAGTTTTAACTCAAAATTTGAAGGTTAAGGAAAGAAAAAGTGTTTTGAGGTCTCTCATGTGCACATAATGAATAATTCTCAACCTAAAAAGGACTTTCAAGTGTTCATTGACATGTGTAACCTCTACATGATAAAATGATATATTAATGGTATATGGGGAAGGTTACTATCTAATTACCAAGCATTGGTTTATATAATGAGGGTCTAAGATTTATGAATGATCATTAAGTCTGAAAAATGGTTTTTTACCCTCAAAGAACCCTAATAATGACCCAATATGAATGATATTAATCTAAAGTGCTCATAATAGATTAAAATAAATGGTTAAGTGATTATAGGTTGTTGTAAACTATCCTAGGCACCTCCAAGTGTGATTTGTTTGTCAAGTGGGTGAGTGGACCGTATAAAAAAATCCTTATTTCTTAGAGATTTATTGTAACAGTCAGAATTAACCAAGTCAAAGTTGCCAAATGGATGAATGTTGAAGCTTGATAATTTTATTTTATGTACATGTTGGTTTTTTATTAGGTTCCAAACTTTATGTGTACTAAACTGACCTTACAAGTTGACCAGTCACTAATAGACCTAATGATGCAAATAGTGAGAAACCTAGGCAAAACTGAGAAGTAGATTAGGGATGTGTTATCATGGATTAAGGATGAATACAAGTGCATGTAATTTTTTTTAAATACATATAATACATTTATTTGTTGAATTTATGTTTGCGAGGTCAATGGATATGTTGAAAATGTTGTTCATAAGTTGACATGTTTAGTGAAGCTATAATAGTGAAGGTACAAGACTATGAGATTGGTCTACAAGACCAATATTGCCATGTGACTATATTATATTTATATCTAAGAGTTTAATAATTATGTAATAATATCATCCAAATGAGTCATAATTCCTTGAAAGTGTTTAAATAGGTTTTTAAGGTCATTATCACCATGACTGTGTTTGAAGGTAAACTAGTAGATCTGGGTAAACAAGTTACAATGATGAGTTGGAGGCTAGTTGCCCTAAGTTAATGTATCTAATGAAAATTATGTTTTTTTTTTGAATTTAATGACATATCCATGCTTTTATAATATTTTAATTCAGTGTATGAGGTGTAAATGTTGAATCCAAAATGACTTGTCAGGGAGAGTGAAGTCTTTGAGAGAGACGGTCAACAAATTCACCTGAAAGACTAATATGGGCCATTAGTGCTTATGATACTTTTGTTTGAGGTTGTTATGAGGATTTTTTAAGATATTTGTTTATGAATTTAAAGTCATTGATTGTGTTCTTTTAGATGTTGAATATTAAGTTTTCATGGCTATGTTTTGAGGCTAGTTGGCAGTTCTGAGTGGGCTACTCGTAGAGAAGGGTTTGAGTAATTTTGCCCTAATTTTTGAAGTAAAAAACATATGGTGATAACCTAAGGTCATGTATATTATGTATATATTATTTTTTCTATGGTTTCTTGGGAATTTTGTGTTTATGCTTCAGTTTTTCAAGACAGACTTTTTGGATATGCATAGGCCTAATATGAACAATACTAATGGTTTGCTCCAAATAGTGCTTTGAGATAAAAAGAGTTATGAGGATAAGAAGATATTATTAGGGGTATATTTAGATGTCATATTATATGTTCCTTCCATGTTAATTATTTTAATGTGATTCAATAATATCAAAGGGTAACGTGTGTTAAGTAGGCCTAATGGGATTAGGTTTCCATGAGACATAAAGGAGAGATAAGGCCTAATTGAAGTAGGTCAGACCTAAAGGGACTAAAATAAAATTTTATACATGTCTATGATATGTCCTAATATCCATTCCATGGTATACTTAAGAGGATAAAAGTTTTTAATTGACCAAGAAGGAAATGAACAAGAAAGACTTGTATAAACACTAAGTAATTTTAGGCCTATTTGAGTGTGAAAAAAGGAAGAAAATAGAATAATATATTGAAAATTATAATAAGGTATTTTATACCATCATATGAATCAGTGATGAACATTTGAAATAGGTTTTGTGTATGAAAATCAAGGTCATATGACCTAATCAAGTCAAGAAGAGGACTAGTTAAGCGAAGAAGCCTAAAAGGCAATTTGAGAGGGTTTGAAGAGAGATAAGAGATGAAGAAGGAGATCATCATATGTTTTATAAGTAAAAAATTATTCTGAAGGTGATGGTTTTAAGTGGATGAGTTGATGCTGAGTCATCTAGGGGATTAGTGCCTCCTTGCAAGTGGGTGCTTGTTAAGGCCTAGTTGAGTTGGTGCTCCATGTGAAGTTGGTGTCTCACTAAATTTGGTGTTTATATTATAGGATTGTATTAAATTTGTAGATATCAATGGGTTTTTATCCCCTTGAGGGTTTCCCACATATAAGTTGTGTTATCTTATGTTTTTATGTTTCATTTGTATGTGGATAGTTACTTAGTCATTATTTGATCTATATGCTTGAATGAATGCTTAAATGGATTTTAAAGAAAGGTTTTAGAAGATTGATTCACCCCCCTCTCATTCATATTAATTCCAATATTTAGTATCAGAACTTGGTATTTTGAAGCATATATAAAAAACCTAAAGGAGATCCTAGAAGCAAGGATGGCTAGTCAACAAGCTCAAGGTGGATTCTCTACCAGTAAAGATCGATTATTCATTGAATCAAATTATGCCTTTTGGAATGTCAGGATGAATATTATTTGATGTCTCAAGGTCATGATATTTTGTAGTCAGTTATGGATGGCTATAGTGTTCCTCTTGTTCCCCCAACTAATACAACAGGTAAAAAGGCTAGTGCAAACAACTCTAAGGCAATGAATGTCATTATTTGTGGCCTATTAGGGGAATAGCTTGTGAAGGTGATGTATTATGTATCAGCCAAAGATATATGGTACAAATTTAAGATGACATATGAAGGAGAACCAAGGTGAAGATGGTCAAGTTGCAGACCCATTAGAGACAGTTTGAAAGTCTGAAGATGAAATAATTGCATCTTACCTATTGAAGCTAGATGAAGTTGTCAATGCCATTAGAGGATTGGGAGAAGAGGTGAAAGAATCTATAGTTTTTCAAAAAATCTTGATATCACTAACTCTTAAGTTTGAATTTAATGTATTTACAGTAGAAGATATGCAAGATTTGGATAAGCTAGAGATGGATGGGCTTTGTGGCATTTTGACTGCCTATGAGATGAGAACTAATGAAGGAATACCTCGCAAGAAGGAAGAAACTTTAAAAGTTGAGAAGAAGTCAAAATCCAATAAGGTCAAGGATGAGGAATGTTTAGATGTTGGTGATGATCAATTGATAACCATGTCTGCAAGGAAGTTGAGGTTTGGATATGGTAAGTACAAAGGTAAGTTACCCTTCAAATGTTTCAACTATGGAAATATTTGTCACTTTACATCCAAGTGTCCTAAAAATGATAAATTTGAACATGATGAAGAACATGATGAACATCGTGAAGATGACAAGAAGACCTATAATCCTGATAAAAATGAGTGTAGGAAGTATGAAGGCAGGAAAGGAACTTTCAAAAACAAGATAAGTTTCTATACTAAAGAAGATAACCCTTATGATGTAACTCAAGTGCATCTAAGAGTGATGATGGTAGTAATTAACCTAAACATGACAATAATGAAACCTTATTCATGGCCATAGAATCAAACAATGAGGGTTGTTCAAATGGGATAGGCCTTATGGTTTATGTAGAATTAGATGAAGAAGAAGCTGAAATGAACCTTGAGGCAGAATTGGTAAGTGCCTTAGAAGAGTTTAAATTCCAATGGAGAAAGAATCACAAACTAAGATCATTAGTTAAGGTCTATGAGGAGCAGATTGGCTTGTTTGAGGAAAGGTTGAGTAGCACTGCCCTGGAGTATGATGAGATCATCAATCAAGTTGAGGCACAAATGGAGGTAGTCAATGCAAGCCTAAAGGCTAAAGAAGAAGAATGCATTAGGTATGAAATTTAAGTAAAATCCCTTAGAGATGAGTTGGATCAATCATCTAGTAAGGTGAAGAGATTTGTGAAGTTTGAAAAGAGCACTGAGGCTCTAGATGATATCTTGAGAAGTCAAAAATCTACAAGTGTCAAGACAAGTCTTGGTTTCAAATAAGACCAAAAGGTGGTAGTACAAGTCAAATAAAAGGCTATTGAAGACAAGAAGGTCAACATTAAACTACCTATCAAACAACCTAATGCTATAAGGTATGCTAGTTCATTCAATGATTACTATTTTTTATGCAGTTAGTTTGGTCATAGAGCAAGAAAGTTTATAAGACCCTCTAATAATGAGTACTCATGGGACTATGGAAGAAGTCATAGTTCACATCAGTCAAGAGGTATGTATAAGATGGTTTGATATAGTTATCATAAGATAGGACACATTGCAATATTTTATCCTAATGGAACTAGAAGGATGGGTTATGGTGCCTTTCCATTGAATTTCATGCCCTTAACCACCTAAATATCGAAGATAAATTCTCAATTTTAGTTATCAATGAGCTTCTTGATGAGAAAATTTTATCTACATTGGATCTTCATTCAGGCTATTGTCAAATTCATGTGCATGATGATGGCATTCCAAAGATAGCCTTATAGCTCATGATTGTCACTACGAATTCCTGGTCATGCCATTTGGACTTACAAATGCCCCTTTAACATTTTAGGGACTAATGAATAAAATATTTTAGCCTTTCCTCTGTCAATTTGTTTTGATTTTATTTGATGATATTTTTATCTAAAGTCACACATGGGCCGAGCATCTCCAACATCTTGACAGGGCATTACAAGTTCTAGCATACAATCAATTATGTGCCAAGTAGTCCAAGTGTTCCTTCGGTCAAGAGGAAGTTGAATATCTATGGCACATTGTTTCAACTATTGGGGTCCACATGGATATAAAAAAATCAATGCCATACAGCAGTGGCCTCAATCAACAACCCTTAAGAACCTTTGTGGCTTCCTTGGCCTTACAAGATACTACTATAAGTTTGTCAAGGATTATGGAAAGATTACATCTCCCTTAACTTACTTATTAAAGAAGGATACATTCACATGGGATGCTGTAGCTGGCCATGCATTTTTGGCAACCAAACAAGTTATGTGTAGTAAACCAATTTTGGCCATGCTAGACCTCACAAAAATGTTCACAATTGAAAGTGATGCCTATGGCAATGCCTGGGTGTTGTTAGTCTCCAAGAGGGTCATCCCATTGTTTTAACTAACAAAGACCTTTTTGGATGAAATTTGGATTTGCCTACACATGAAAAGGAAATAATGGTAATTTTGCATGCAGTACAAAAATGGTGGTCATACTTGGAATCATTTTTGCATCAAAATCGATCACTATAGTTTTTAATATTTCTTAGAACAACGTGTCTCATCATCAACACAACATAAATGGGTTAGCAAACTCATGGGCTATGATTATGAGATCACTTACACTAAGGTTAAAGAAAATGTCGTGGTGGATGCTCTCTCATGCACATTTAGGGACCATACTTCCCTTTATACCATCTTAATTCACATTCTAAACTAGTTGGAATCTATACACTAAGGGTATGTTGATCCTTTCTTACACCACCCAATTCTATAATTGGCCACTAACCCCTTTGTAGTACCACATTATTCATAAGATGATGCTTCTCTATGATACAAGGGTCGTCTGGTGCTTCCCCATAGCACAAACCTTCATCAAGTCATATTCTATGAAATCCATGCTTTTCCATTAGTAGAGCACTCAGGATTTCTCAAAACATATGAGTGGGCACATCAAAATTGTAATTGAAATTTTGAGAAAATGGATTAAACTACCTAAATATGCAGTTTAAAAATAAAATTTTAAACTACTTAATAGGAGATGTTATTGAAGCAATTCAGAAAAGATGAAGAAAATCTTACCAATTCCTTACTTTAGGTAGCCTCCTTACAAGATCTTCAAACTGATTTAGCTTGTGGATTGAAAAAATTAGACTCAGAATTTTGACATGGTGATGGATTAATTCATGATTTTGATTATGGATTTGTTAGATTGACATAGATATTTCATGAGAGTCATAGATTGTTTCAATGGAGGATTGGAGATGTTTATGTAGAAGAGAGAGGAAGGATTGATGGCTAGATCTCAAAGTTGGTTGTTGAGATCTATGGTCGAGGATTATCCAAGGAATTAAAAATTCCTTGGAGGATTCTAGAGGAGAGAAGGTTCTAGAGGTAGAAACCTCTATAATATCTTTGAAAGGTTTAATCATGATTAGGGGATTCTAGAGAATCTAGGGGGGTAGGCTTGTAGGAAAGCCTAGGATTAGGCTTAGTAGGTGGGTAGGTAGGCCTTTGGGAATTTTAAATTTCCAAATAATGGATAAGTGGGGTTATGATAAGATAATGGGGGTTTAGGAGAATTAATAGATTGGAGGAGTAGGAATAATATTAGTGAATGAAAAAATGAAGGGGGATATTAGAAAATTTAATATAAAGGGTGATACTTGGATAAAATTAAATGAGATGAGTGGAATTAGTGTTGACTAATAGTAATATTAGTGACAATAAATGAATTGAGTGAATTTAGGTGCATATATTTTGCCCCTCTTTGAAAGAGCATTGTGTGTGGATGAAGTGGAGTTAGTAATGGTATTTAAAATAAAAAACATTTCATAAATGAATGTTAGTACATGATATTAGTGGATATGATGCCCCCTCGAGGGGACATGTGAGGAGGGAGGAGCCGAATGGTTAGTTGGTAGAAGAAATGATGGGCAGGATGTGATGAATAGACAAGGGGATGGGATGCTAGATGTGAGATAGATGATGAAGCAAATAAAGTCAACTTGAGCAAGGAGCTATAAAGTGATGATGCCCCTAGTAAAGGTATATGCATGAGTGGAAATGATGGTGTCATGGTTGTCAACACATTTCAAGGGGGAATAAATCATAACATGGTGATGATAGGATAAAAGGCCATAAGCTTTTGATGTATCCCATGTAAGGACACATGTAAGGGAGAGCTATTGGTTAGGATAAGATAAGGATTTGATAAGATGAATGATGAGTGTAACTTAATGTTAAAGCTGAGTGATATGATGAAGGAGATGAAAAATAAAAACGATGGGATTGAGTGATTGAAAGATTGCATTGTATCAATTTTAATGAGCCATAATATGATTATAAAGTTACAATTCATGTCATGCCCCAATTGAGGGAAGAAATTGTAAACTTTAAATGATAAATTGTCCAATTAGTGATGATGGATGATTGATGGAGGAAAATATGTGTGTTGCGATTTTTTAGGCCCAATCGATAGGTGTAGGTGATTGATGAGAAATATTATGGAGATGATTGTGGAGATGGATCAATAGAGTGATTGATTAATGATTGATATTATAACTCAAGAATTTGATCGATACAAGACAAGAGAATGAAAATATAGATGATGGAGAAAGAGATATGTGATGACAAATGATTAGGAAAGAGGAAGGAGTGGCTGAGCTGACCTTAGGCACATTAGGTGATTAAGCACTACTTACATAGTTTAACAAGACCTCAAGCCATGTTGTTTAGATTAAATGATAAATGATGAGAGAGACAAGAGTATAATGATGATGATGATGATGATGATGATGATGATGATGATGATGGATGTTGGACATGTTAATGGGTAGATATAGGAGGTGACTTAGATGAAGATAAATTATTTTGGAGATGAGATGTTAGATAACTAAAGAGATGATAGATAAAGGCTTATTTGGATACTAGATGAATAGGATGGGATGATGGAATTGGTGATGGGATAAGGATGATGATTAGATGATCAAGCCATAATTGTTATAATAAATCTCATCATAATCTAAGAAATCTGATAGATATGGCACTTGGAAGTATGCCCCATGATATAAGTGTGACTAAGAGGACATGGTGATAAAGTGTGGGAGAAAATAGAGAACTCAACATCATCAAGGGAAATTATAAGAATTATTGTAACTTTGGTGACCTCATAGCATCCTTGTTCATTACCCAATAGACAAAAATAAACATGATGCAACATAGACTCAAAATATAAAGACAATCAAATATTTACATAATAAAAGACATGTAAACAAGTGCAATAGAACAAATAAATAACACACACAAGTATCTACATGCAATGTCACAATGTCTTGTCTAATGATGGGATGAGTGATTGAGTGATGGGCTAGACTAGGATGATCATGATGTGATTGTCGACTTAGGATAGACTTGGATAGACTAACGATGATGATTGGGTTTAGGACTTGGGTAAGTAAATGGATGTGGATATGTATTTTGAACTAGATGAGGGTATTGGATGAGAATTTGGATATGTGGACTTGGATTAGGATTAGGCTAAGGATTTGGAGAGTTTATATGAGAGACATAATACTAATTAGGGGAAAGTGAGACTAGGTCAACACAAGTTGATATAGACTAGATTTACCCTTGGTTTATAATAGGAGGATGGATGATGTGATTGTGAAAGATGAAAGGTGTTGGGGATCAACCAACAAACTTGATTACTCTGTGAAAGCAATAAAACATGGAATTGAACCAGAATGATAAGTAACTAGAATCAGAAAACAACAAACAATAAGAGATACAAGAAACCACCCTGAAAACTTGTATTAAACTCTTTACAGAAGGAATACAATTGAAGAAACTTCTTTTCTTCCACACCTCTCTCAAATGTACATATCTCTTTCCATATCTCTTTCCCTCAAGAGTTCTCTCTCTCAATTACAATCAACTCCAACACTTGGATTGATACACATATACAATTCTTGTACTATTCTACTATTACAATAAGCTATGAAGATCTATCCCTATTATATAACTTTAGGGATCATGAGCATACAATCACAACCATTAGATGCACCTCCTAATCAAGGGCTCAAAATAGTCTTACTAAAGATAGAGATGCGGACTTAAAACTGACACTTAATCCTACCATGCAAACATTCTATTTTGTCCACAGAAATAGCATTCTGGACGCACAGGTGATCGACATCGGTCCCTACCTGTCTGCCTGTGACCGACGTTGACCGATCCATGACCGACGTCGGCATCTCCTAGTCGACTCCTGACTGACGTCGGTCACTCCTGACCGACACCGATGACTGTGTAATTCTTGTAACTTCTGCACTCACTCATTTGGTGAATCTTTTAGCTCCACACCTCAACAATCTCACTTGGAGATAAACAGCTGCACCAGTACCTGTATAGCAACATCTTCTAGCTCCTCCATCTTCAAACTCAATCATGAAGACCTAAAAAAGTTGAATGAAGATTCAACTTCTCCTTTGTTATCGGCTTGGTTAACATATCAACAGTGTTCTTATCTGTATGGATCTTCTCCAGTTTCAACTCACCATCCTCCAATGCCTGTCTAATGAAGTGGTACCTCAGTTGTATATGTTTAGTTCTTGAATAAAAGGCTGAATTCTTAGCCAAATGAATTGCACTCTAACTATCACTGTATAATCTGCAACTCTCTTGCTTCTTTCCTAGCTCTTCCATGAACTGTGTCATCCATATCATCTCTTTGCTAGCCTCTGTGACTGCAATATATTTTGCTTCTATAGTTGACAAGGCAACAACCTTCTATAACTTTGAAATCTAGCTAACCGTCGTTCCACCAATAGTGAAAACATATCCTGTGGTGCTCCTTTTGCCATCCAAATCACCTGCCATATCTGAATCTACATAACCATGTAGAGAAGTGTTTGACCCACCATAGCACAAATACCTACTGCTGGTCCCTCTCAGATATCTGAGGATCCACTGAACTGCTTTCCAGTGCTCCTTTCTTGGATTGGCCATATACTTACTAACAACTCCCACTGCTTGGGTAATATCTGGTCTAGTACATACCATTACATACATTAAGCTCCCAAATGTGGAAGCATATGGAACTCTACTCATGTACTCTACCTCATCATGTGAATTAGGACACTGTTCTTTACTCAATTTAAAATGTTTAGCCAAAGGTGTGCTTACCAGTTTTTCATCCTACATATTGAACCATTTCAACACCTTGTTCACATAATCCTCTTGAGACAAAATCAACCTGTGATTTTTCCTGTCTCTCTTAATACTCATGCCAAGGATTTTCTTTGCTGCTCCCAAATCCTTCATGGCAAATGTGTGAGCTAATTTCACCTTAAGCTCAGAGATATCCTGCATGTGTGAACCTGCAACCAGCGTATCATCTACATACAACAACAAGATAATATATCTACCATTATCCAATCTCTTAAAATACACACAATGGTCAGATTAACATCTATTATAGCCATGCTCAGTCATAAACCTGTCAAATCTCAGATACCATTGTCTAGGAGCTTGCTTGAGACCATACAAGCTTTTCTTCAATCTGCACACTAGCTTCTCCTTACCTTTGACCTCAAATCCTTCCAGCTAATCCATATATATTTTTTCATCCAAATCTCCATGAAGAAATGCTGTCTTAACATCAAGCTGCTCAAGATGCAAATCCTCAATAGCAACTAAAGACAATACAGTCCGTATAGAAGTCATTTTAACTACAGGAGAAAAAATCTCACCAAAATCAATACCTGGTTTCTGTGCAAATCCTTTCACTACCAACCTAGCCTTATATCTCATCTATCCATTCTCACCTTCCTTCAATCTGTAGATCCATCTGTTCTTCAGTGTCTTCTTTTCTGCTGGCAACTCAACCAAATCCCATGTTTGGTTCTCTTTCAAGGAATCAATTTCCTCATTCATGCCTAGCTCCCACTGATTCTTGGATTCCCCCTGTATTGCTTCATCAAAACTCTCTGGTTCTCCACCATCAGTAAGCAATAAATAGAATAATGAAGGGGAATATCAAATTGGAGGTTTACTTACTCTTTCTGACCTCCTGATGGCCATTTGAGACTCATTCACAACATGCTGTCCACCCAAATTCTTTGACAGTGACCGACCTCGGTCACCTCCAGGCCTGTTACCGGTCGACGTTAGTTCCACATGACTGACCTCGATTCCTTCCTGGCTGACGACAATCACTGTATGACTGACATCGATTCCTGTATTGTCGACGTCAATTTTTGAATGATCGACGTCAATCTTTATGTTTTCCTGTCTATGATTATTCTTTCTTGCGAGCTCATTTTGGACCGTCACCTCATATAATTCTCCATTGCTCTGCCCAGATTGATTCAGCTTCTTGAGCTGATCACTATACATCACTTTTTCATTGAAAACAACATCATTGCTCCTAATTATCTTATTAGTTCCTAAATTCCAAAACCGAAATCCGAAATCATCATAGCCATAACCAATAAATGTGCACCTCATAGACTTAGCATCCAGCTTCTTTCTATTTTCCTTATCAACATGCACAAAAGCTTCACAACCAAAAACTTTGAGAAATGAGAGATCTACCTTTTTACTTGTCCATGCCTCTTCTAGAATTCCACCATCTAGAGCTGTAGAGGGTCCTCTGTTAATCAGGTAAATTGCAGTATCCACAGCTTCTGCCCAAAACTCTAAGGGTAAACCAGCATGCAATCTCATACACCTTGCATGCTCCATTACTGTTCTATTCATCCTTTCAAAAACTCCATTTTTCTAAGGTGTCCTTGGAACCATCCTTTGCCTACGTAATCCATGCATATAACAATACTAGTTGAACTTGTGGCTACAAAACTCACCACCATTGTCAGATCTCAGGCACTTCAATCTCCTACCTGTTTCATTCTCAACCATAGCTTTCCAAATCTTAAAACTTGTCAAAAACATTAGATTTCTTCTTTATACAATAGACCCATACCTTTCTTGTAGCATCATCTATGAAAGAGACATAGTACTGTGATCCTCCAATAGAAGCAACCTGAGCCGGTCCCCACACATCTATGTGAACAAGCTCCAATTTGTGCTTCTTCTTTGTTGACCCAGTCTTTGAGAAAACTCACTCTCTTCTATTTTCCAAAAATACAGTACTCATAAAAATCCAGATCTATGCTTTTCAAATCTGAAAGCTAACCTTTTGACTTAAGAATAGACATTCCCTTCTCACTCATGTGGCTGAGCCTAGAGTGCCACAACTTTGCATCCACATCTGAAGTAGATGATATAGAAGGAGAATTATCAGTAATACAATTACATAAATAGAGAGTACCTACTCTCTTACCTCTGGCCAATACAAGTGCACCCTTGGTCACCTTCCAAGATTCAGCTATGAGAGTTACTGTACAACCCTCATCCCCTAACTTTCCTACAGAGATCAAATTTTTCTTCAAGCTGGGAACATGCATGACATCTCTCAACACCAATGTGTTGCCATTCTGCATTTTCAGCTGCACTTTTCCTTTGCCAACAATTTTACAAGGCTCATCATCCCCTAAATAAACTATTCCAAAATCTCCATGGACATAGTCATTAAAATATTCTCTATTTGGGGTAGCATGAAAAGAGGCACTAGAATCTAAAACCCAAGATTCTATATTATTATGCAAAGAGAATATAAGAGCATCTTGTGCAATACCTGAAACTTTTGCTTCTTCTTTACCTTCATGTTGATTGTCCTCTTTAGGTTTTGACCAGCAATCTTTGCTTATGTGCCCTATCTTTCCACAATTCCAGCAGGCTATCCTCCTGCCATTTCTAGATTTGGATCTACCTCTCATCTTTGACTTAGACCTTGATCTCCCTTTCTTGCTCTTCTCTTTTTTCCTTCCCTTGCTCTCAAAACTTAAAGCGTTCCCTGATGTTTCCTCTGTGCTTTTCCTGTGAATTTCTTCATTCAGGATTACACTAACAACATCATCTACTTTTAAAATATTTGAAGCAGATGCAGTATTACTAACTGCCATTACCAAGCTATGCCAGCTCTCAAGTAAAGAGCATAAGATTAATAGAGCTTTAATTTCATCATCAAACACTATTTTGACTGAATTTAATTGATTTCCAATTCCATGAAAATCATTTAGATGATTAGATACATATCCACCTTCCTGCATTTGCAAATTAAATAACTGATTCATAAGATATACCTTATTTGAAGCTGAGGGTTTTTCATATAAATTTGCTAAAGTAGTCATTAACTCTACCATTGACTTTGCCTGTGATAAATTTGATATCACAGTAGATGCCAGACTCAATCTTATAGATCCAAGAGCCTTTCTATCAAGAACTTCCCATTCTTCATCTTTCATGTCTGTGGGCTTCTTTGAAACTCCACCTAATGGTAAGTATAGATCTTTCTAATACAGATAATCTTCTATCTGCATTCTCCATAATTGGTAATTCTTGCCATTGAACTTCTCCATTCTCAGTTTACTTTCTTCTGCCATTGCTTCTCCCACTCAAACAAAATCCCTGTGAGTACCCTGTAATCAATACACACTAACCAGATCTAAAAAACCTGTTAGTCAACCTGAGCTCTGATACCACTTGTTGGGGATCAACGAAAAAACTTGATTACTATGTGAAAGCAATAAAACACAGAATTGAACCAGAATGATAAGTAACTAGAATAAGAAAATAGCAAACAATAAGAGATACAAGAAACCACCCTGAAAACTTGTATTAAACTCTTTACAGAAGGAATACAATTGAAGAAACTTCTTTTCTTCCACACCTCTCTCAGATGTACAAATCTCTTTCCAGATCTCTTTCCCTCAAGAGTTCTCTCTCTCAATTACACTCAACTCCAACACTTGGATTGATACACATATACAATTCTTGTACTGTTCTACTGTTACAATAAGCTATGAAGATCTATCCCTATTATATAACTTTAGGGAACATGAGCATACAATCACAACCATTAGATGCACCTCCTAATCAAGGGCTCAAAACAGTCTTACTAAAGATAGAGATGCAGACTTAAGACTAACACTTAATCCTACCATGCAAACATTCTATTCTATCCACATAAATAACATTTTAGATGCACAGGTGACTGACATCGGTCCCTGCTTGTTTACCTGTGATCGACATTGGCTGATCCTTGACCAACATCGGCATCTCCTAGTCGACTCCTGACCGATGTCGGTCGCTCCTGACCGACGCCGGTGACTGTGTAATTCTTGCAACTTCTGCACTCGCTCATTTGGTGAAGCTTTTAGCTCCACACCTCAACAAAAGGCATGGATATGGATGAAACTAGGGGAAAAGGCATAAGACATGACATCATGGAATATTTTTAGCTTTTTCAATTTTATGATTTTTAGGGTCTTTTGGAATATGTATGTACACTATACAAACGGGGTTACTAGTAAAGGGATAATCAAGCCTAATAACCAAGATAAGGATGAATGGATGAAATAATGGATGGGATGAAAAAAAGATTAGGATTATGCTAAAAAGTGGTGGATAACATCATCATGTAGGAACTAGATATCTATTGACCTGAGTGTTCATTAGTGGATATGCCAAGATGATTTGAGAACATTTCTCAAGACATCTACCTCTCTCATATGAAGGTCATAATGAGATGCAAGATAGGATGGTGGATGATGGGAAAGAACAATGGATATAAAGATATGGATGGGTTTGCCCCCAAGTGTTGAGGTATAATGTAGATAACAAATTATTTTACCATAATGTCAAAAGCTAGTTTTCATCATGGTACTTGCCCAAGGTGATAGTGGACTAGTTTTCACCATTGGATGAATGCGTTTTTATTATTTTTTTAATTTTTATTCTAGAATTTTTTATTTTTTCTAAATTTTTATTTGTTTTTTTTTTTTTTGACTTTTTTGATTTTATGATTGTTGGGCATCTTGATTTATTCGATATGGGCGAGATTTAGGAATGTTGATACTATCCAGATCTTCAATTGACACGTATTTTGGAGATATGTGATTCTAGGACCATGTGATGGATGCTATATTCCTAGATGTTTTGTGGCCTTTATTGACTCTTGATTTAACATCTTTCATATGTTTCAACCAGGTGTATTTGTAACCCCTAAAAGTGATAATGTTTCCAAGGGATTTTAGATATGGTATGGATGGGAGTATGTCATGATTGTGATGATGGAATATAGGATGTGAATGATGGAGATGATCATGATGGATGATATGATGGGATGGGGAGTGGAAATGGGGTTCAATAGTTGCATACACCATTAGATATGGTGGATGGGATTATTTAGGTTGGTACCATGAGATTAAGGGATACAAGACCTTTTAATTTCTTAATTTTTTGATCTCAATATTAAGAGGATGGTTGACCATATGGGTATTAATTTTGACATTATTTTGATATGTTAATTTTTGATTTTGACTTTGGTTGCCTCTTGGTGCCTAATTTTGGCCTTCACCATAGGGAAGTGACTTTTGACTAGATAAGTGATTTTGATTTAGATGGCCCCCTAGCACTTCAAGGATATCTATACTAGAGAATGATTCTTTGTGACTTGGATATTATTAACTTTTATTGATAATTTTTGGATCATAAATGACTTGATTATTTGGCTTGATTAGTTTATTATTGGTTAGGATCCTAATATATTCAGCACACAATATTACATGATGTTGGGAATCCAACAATGCATCTTCATGTTCATCCCATTCATGGAGTGGGATGTAGGGATTATGAAGGAGAGGTGGATGATTATTGATGTGTAGTTGATTAAAGGGATAATATGAAACATAGTCCTCATAAAGGTCAATAAGAGCCCTGGCCTCAACATCAAAGAAAGTGTCCTCAAGAATCTCAAAAAGGACCACTAAGACTCTTGGGGGAATTAACATCTAAATCTAATTTGTATCCATATTGATGATCTTAAAATGAGAGAGAATATAAGAACTATGCTTTAATACTATCATTATGGAATGGATCAAGAGCCATGCTTGCTGATTGGTTGATAGTAAATACATCTTCAAAGAGATAAGTGCCAACATGATCTGAAAGGGATGATGATTTTGATGTGATTTCTGAATCAAATGTTGTTTTCAGACATGATCTTGACCATTCTGATGTAGACTCTTATAGGGATGTTGATGATGTGATGTAGTCCATATATGATTTACTAATAAGAACCTTATGGTTTTTTACAAGTACCTCTTTCACCTTGGGTTTGTGAAGGGATGAATTAGCCTTAATGGATTTATGAAGATGGGGGATATGATTTGAATGGGTCATAGGGATGGGTTGATCAGGGATGCATTTAGGATTAATTGGAATGAAGTCATAACCTTGGTTAGGGAGGGGACAAGCTTGATGATGTTTAGGAAGCAATTCTTGGCACACTCCTTATTGTACACTCTTAGTTATGGATGTATTGGATTCACCCTCAATTTTAATGTCACCATTATCAATTAAATTTTGGATATAATCTCTAAATGGGTGACATCTATTAATGGAATGCCCAGGGACTTTATGATATATAAAAAATCATTCAAGTTGATACCATGAGGTCACATGATTAGATAAATCTATAGGTCTTAATTTTGAGTAGATAATCATGCCTATAGACCTCAATTTCTAAAATAGTGTTTCCATGGATATTGGGAGAGGGGTCTATTACTTGTCTATGGTGTTGGATTTAGGAGTGGAATAATGTGATGGTGATATCATGATGTAAGGATATGGTGGAATTTGAGGTTTTTTAGGAGACAAATGGGAACTAGATGAGGTTGACAAGCTATGCTTCCCTTTGCTAGTAGGATGTGGGATTTGGGATGGACTATGACTAGTAGATGGATATTTTGACTATGGACAAGTGTGAATTAGAGGTAAGGTCAAATAAATTGAGTCAAGGTCTTTGGGAGGTTGGGAACCCATTTTAAGGAGCCACAAGAGGACTTCCCCCTTGTTTGTAGCAATATACTCATTAAATAGGGTGCTCATTGGACTAGGAAGGTCATGACTAGGTCTAAGATTAGTGGATGGGGGACTGGAATAGGATTGGTTCTCATGATAATTGGATGGGGATAAGGGTTGATGAGAGACTTATGTGGGATGTGACTTTAGGCTTACAGGTTTGAAATCATTAGGAAGGGAAGCGCCCATCTCCAATAGTTGTAAAAGGAACTCATCCCCAATGGAAAAGATGTATTCATTAAATAGGGCAATTTTATCACTTTTTTATTGAGGGATGTGAGGACTATAATTATGATGAATAGATAATGATTTTAATCATGGTAATTTGGGGGATTGTGTATGGAGCATTGATTTGGGATTCATGGGATTGAGGTCTGATGGTAGGCGGGCACCCATCTCTAGGGCTCACAAAAGGATCTCATCCTTATTATAAAATAGGTATTGTTCTATGAGAATGGGATCCAAATCCATGGGGATAAAAGATAAAAAGGAAATGGATGATGTGAAGGTAGATTAGGAATTGGATAGGTGCTTGGTGAAAGGAAGGATAAATGAGTGAACTAGTATAACAAGTGTTGGGATAGATGAAATGAGATTGAGAGGATGTAAGACTAGGATCAAATTTCAAACCAATAATACAATAGGTTAATGATCTATCGACAGTGACTATTTTTTGAGCTAGAAAGAGGATTGGGATTCAATAGTTCCTAAATTTAAATTAGTAAGGTGATGATTAGATGAGTGTTAGTTTTGAATAAGCAATATGACTAGATTAGAGATGACTAGATTTATGATAGATTGAATGCTAGTTGAAACTTACAAAGTGACAATATGCTAGCAGGACATCAACTAGGTATGAGATCTAACCAAGTTATGAGTGATAGTGGACTATAATGATAGGATGGTATGGATGGATAACAAGAGGACTAGCTCAAAAACTTAGAACAATTGCTCAAGGTGAGATGGATATGTGATTAGGTGATGGGATAATGGGATTAAGTATATATGGATGATGATGAAATGATAAGGGGTAATATGAATGAGATGGGGATGTTTTTGTACAATGTGTAACCTAAAATCCAATAAATTAATATGGATTTGAGATGAAAATGGTTTGATAAGGATGGAATGTATAAGACAAACAAGATTATACAAGATGAAGGAATTACAATATAGAGGTAAGAATATACAAGATGGTGATACATGAAAAAAATACCTAGATATCCATGTATGGGTTTGGGATGAAAGGATGACTCAGCTAATAAATAAAACTGGTATAAATCGACACACTCCCAAGCAAGCAAACCACAATCCTAAGATTAGTAAACTGATGGGTGTACAACTTGACAACCACATCATCTAACAACTTCATGGATGAGGTTGTAGGTTGGTGACACATTACAATATTGAATAAACCCTCTCAATCCCATCTACACATGATAGTCACTTGAGAGCTGATACTGACTCTAACAACAAGTCACCTTTTATGGCCGATTGTCTTAAGCTAGACTGAACGGGCTCTTTAGGGGCATCCCCAATATACACTAGGTATGGTGGGGTCCAAGTCTATGTAGGGTGATATCTAATGCCTGGTTTAAAGAGTTAACTCTTCCTCTTCATAGATAACCTGTATGGGGTCAACTGCTTAGCCTAATGATAACTATCCCTGATATTTATACTCTGCCAGAGCATAAAGTGTGGATTACTGCATGGTGGTGAAATCCACGGTCACTATCCCCTTAAGACTATGGTAAGTGCATGGGTGTCAATTACACATCATGTTCCCCTAGAAAATAAAAATGGGATAGTTTGCGGGTGGTTTTTGATCCTCTAAGAATCACTACATTGATGCAAGGAAGAGAGTATACACCGTCATAGCCCTTAGGTGACAAACAAGCAGACAAAAAAGATTAATTAACAAACTAATTAGATGCATGATATATACAAAATGATTTAGGAAAAGTAATTAAAATGATGAAAAGTCTTTAGACAAAAAAAAATTTAGAAGGCCAAAATATCTTTGGTAGGTGGCCTAGAAGAAAATGATTTAGTGAGGTAACCTGCAAAAAGAATGTTAAAAGTTTTGATAATTTTGCCTTGGATCAATGAGACATGTAGGTACATGTAAATTTAGTGCATAAGCAAAAGCAGAAAAGTATTTGAAAATAATATTTTATCTGAGATTAATCAACCTATAAAATTGATGATTAGTGGTTGGACCAAGTTTTATCACAACACTATTAATGGCTTGATATAATGATACACAAGAAAAATAGCTATATGAAATTCACTGAATAAGAATTATAATTAATAATATAAACTATGATTAAAAGAAAAAGTTTAATAACTTATTATACATACCCTTATAATTCAAATTTAAGTTAATATTTAAAATTGTACTCAAAATCAAATCTCTATGTTTTGGCTAAAAAGTTAAACATTAACTAAAATCAAAACACAAAATTTGAACCTTAAAATTCATGCCATAAAATGCAAAAAGCTTTGACTAGGAGCTCCAATTCAGATTTTGTAAATATAGAATCTTTAGGATTCAATGGTATAGTTTTAGATTTTAATGCCCCAATCAATGGGTTGACAAGCAACCCAAGATAAATGATGACGGTCGATGTGAAACCCAAGATGGACACTTAGGACATTAATGGGGTGATTTAGGAGACTTATAGAATTTTCAATAACACTAATAGGCACCACCACAATCATGAAATAGATCAAATCAAGGATTGGTAGGTGTAAAGCCAAAATTTACATTTTTTAGTGCCCTCCCAACATGTACCAAAAGATGAGCTTTAGAACAGGGTAAGGACATCCATCAGAGCGCAATAACAGTGAATTCTGTCAAATGTTATGGTTGCTAGTGCCCTAGTAGCCATACAACAGAGGCTAAGAATGAAATAAGGGAAAAACATTATAAATCTAAGGCTAGACACCCAAATCATAAATTATGACCGAATTACTAAAAGAATAACACAAAATCCTCAACATAAGTATCCCTGCATAGCTTTTATACTCTTTTACTTAATGGAACGTAAACATATCCAACATGAGTGACATTCTACAAGGTGAGTGGACCATTGGATATAATTTACTAAACCATTTTGTTATTATTTATTTATTATTAATATTTTATTTTATTTTTGTTATTTTTAAATTCCTCAAGGCTTCTATTTCTTTGATGCAATTAGAGCAGAACAACCTAAAAAATAGAATGTATATATAAAAAATTGCACAAAATAGGCATGAACCATATCAAAACTCTTATTTTGATCACAAGTAGAGCCAAAAGTGGTTTTGATTATAGATTACTTCAGTGTCACATATTCAAAATATTTGATTGTAAGATATCACTGCTCACTTAGGGAATGATCATGAATGAATTTTTTTAAAACTTGGAGCTACCAAAATTGTCCTAACTCTTTCTTGTAGACTACATTATCACACTTCACAATCACAAGATTAGTCCAAAAGGGTAGTCCCACCATGGTTGCCAAAATGTAGTTAAAATTTTGAGCAAATGGATTAAGCTACCTAAATATGCAATTTAAACCCAAAATGTCAAACTACTTAATAAGAGATATTATGGAAGCAAATAAGAAAATATGAAGAAACTCTTGCCAGTTTCTTGCTTCAGCTAGCCTCCCTCCAAGATCTTCAAACTGATTTAGTTTGTGGATTTCAAAGATTAGACTCAAAATTTTGACATGGTGCTGGTTTGATTCATGATTTTGATTATGGATTTGCTAGATTGACATAGATTTTTCATGAGATTCATAGATGGTTTTAATGGATGATTAGAGACATTTATATAAAAAAGAGAGGAAGGATCAATGGCTAGATTTCAAAGTTGGGTTGTTGATATCTATGGTGTATGATTATTCAAGGAATTAAAAATTCTTTAGAATATTCTAGACGAGAGAATTTTCTAGAAGTAAAAACCTCTAGAATATCTTTGTAAGGTTTAATCATGATTAGGGATGGATTAGATAGGTGATTAAGGGATTCTAGAGAATCTAGCGGGTTGGGCTTGTAGAAAATATTAGGAGTAGGCTTAGTAGGTGGGTAGGTGGGTCTTTGGGAATTTTAAATTCTTAAATAATGGATAGGTGGGGTTATGATAAGATAATGGGGGCTTAGGATAATTAATATACTAGGGGGGTAGGAATAATGTTAGTGAATGAATAAATGAAGGAGGATATTAGACAAATTAATAGAAGTGGTGATACTTGGACATACTTAAATGATATGAGCAGAATCAATGTCAACTAATAGTAATATTAGTGACAATAAATGAAGCTAGAAAATTTAGGTGCATACATAAACTTCTTTTGGAAGGGAATGAAATGGGAAATTAAAAAAATGGTGGTTGAATGTGATACCTGCCAATGCAACACATGTGAAACAATAATGGTTCCTAGTTTGCTCTAGCCCTTGCCCATTCCTACTATTATTTGGATAGATATTTATATGGATTTCATTAAGGGTCTCCCTAAATCTAGAGGAATAATAGTGATCTTGGTCATGGTAGACCCCCTCTCCAAATAAAGTAATTTTTGTGCCCTTAGCCATACTTATACATCCTCCACCGTCGCACAAGTTTTCTTGGATCAGATCTTTCATCTTCATGGCATTCGTTCTTCAATCATATCTGATCATGATGCGACTTTCACCAGCTATTTTTGGATGGAGTTATTTTGATGCATAGGCACATAACTAAATATGAGCTCTTGGTATCACCCCCAAACAGATGGTTAGACATAAATTATCAATAAATGCTTGGAAACATTCCTTCATTGCTTTGCTTTGGAATAACAACAACATTAGGAAAAGTGGATTCCCCTCATATAATGGTGGTACACTACCTCCTACCACACTTCTAGTAAAATGAATCCATATGAATCAATTTATAGTCAAGCATCCCCAACACTTATCCCATATACCCCTGGTAGTTTACCAGTTTAGGTAATCAACACTACTCTCTGACATTAGGATTAGATTCTCAGCACCTTATGGGGCAATCTCTATCTAACACATAACCATATGAAGTAGCAGGTTGATTAGAACTTCTCTGATTGCACCTTTCAACATGATGATATGTTTATTTCATCTGCATCAATATAAGCAATCATGCCTAAAGCTAAAAGGGTGTCATAAAATTACTTCAAAGTTTTATGGGACATGTAAATTTCCTTGGAAGATTGGGTCAATTGCTTACAAGTTGGAACTCACACCTTCCTCCCAAGTTCACCCAATCTTTCATGTCTCTTATTTGAATAAATTTCTTGAAATGACAATTAGAGTGCAAATAGTTTTAACATAACTTGATAATGAAGGCTCCATCCTTATCAAATCGAAAGTAATCCTAGATAGGTGCACCTACCAACTTCACTCCCACTCAATCATGGAAGCCTTAATTCAGTGGCATGACATGTAACCAAAAGATGCAACATGGGAACCACTATTCTAAATTCAACAATGATTTACACATCTAAAGCTTTGAGGACAAAGTTTTTCTAAGGTGAAGAAGATGTTAGGAACTCGTATCCCACCCTTATCTTTGCATTATTAGTGTATTAGTCGTTATGGATGCATATGATTTGTAAGTCATCTTTTGAGCATATTTAAAATATCCCAAATACATGGGAAGTAGTAGTTATTAGATAAGATCTATTATTTAAGTAGGTGTTCAGACCCAATGAAGGAATCCATAAATATTATTATATTGAGCTTGCTCAAAGAAGGTTGTCCTCTCGAAGAGGGATACAATCTAAAGGTTATTTTGGGTTATTTTTTAAAGTTCATTTCATTGTTTATTTTTTGTTGTAGTTCATAAATATGTGCAGAAGGATTGTCAAAGATTTGAATAATCCTCAACAAGGTGTAAAATCATAGTGTAACAAGAAGGCAAGCAAGGTTCCCTTGATATATGTGTATATGAGTCATAGTAATGTAGCATAAATGATTAAGATATGTACATGCTCCTCAATAGAGAATAAGGTATATGTGAAAATGCAATTAAAGCCATATTGTGGTAGGTATGCAATGGTAAACAAGTCGTGTGCCATAGAGGTAATTGTTTTAGATTGTTTGAAACAATTTGAAAATCAAGAAGGCAAGTGTCCATAGTGAAAATAAAGCCGAGGGTTAGAATAATGTTTGGATAAGAGATTAAAAAAAGTAAAAAAGAAGTAAAAGTAAATAAGCTATGTACAAAGTGAAAATTAAAGTATCTAATCAAGAGACTCAACTCTATTAGTTGATTAAGAGGAAGTGGGAAGTTATATCCAACCAAGGATTTCACTAAGATGATGCACATATGTATGCCCAAATGCATTATATGGTGTGACTTAATTTTAATATGTGCAACTATAGATGCCTTTGAATTTGAATAAGTTTCATATGGTGTAATATAACCCTTTGAATCATTGTTCGTATTCCCATATAAACCTATATCTTCATGTGAAATAGGAGAAAATGTAAATAATTGAACATGTGATGAAACTCTCTGTATAACTTATTATGTCTTAGGAGATAAAGACCTCTTTTTAGGTTCCACTTTCTGCTTAGGAGAATGTACCATGCTCTTTGAAACTGCTTGAATAGGCTCATGTGTAATGTATCATGCTCATGGATAAATGGAGAAGATGTTTTTGTCATGTTCTCATACTAATTACTAGATGGAGATTATTTAATGTGCTCTAGAATATGTAAATCATGTTTTTGAATAGTTCTATAGAATATTTCATTATTGTATTTCTCAATAATTATACAAAGAAGCAATTCTATAGGAAAAGTAAACATCATTGGTTCCAAAGGATATTCATATTGGATTATTGAAATTTTAACCACTTCATTGTCATGAATATATTTAAAACATTTATACATTGTATAAGGTACTTCTCTAAGTTTTTATATCTAAGAGTGTCCTAAGATCATATCAAAGACCCCTGTGCTTGGTAGTTTAAAGAATGGAGTGGGGACTATGATAATCCCACTTGTAAGGGTAACACTATATGCCCAAGAGTATCTTATGTATAACCATTAAATGCTTTGAAAACTATAGAAGTATCATGTAAATATTGTTATGTATAGATAAGAGAGTAGAGAAGTTTTATGATGCATATATTTTCACTTGATCCATTATATATCATATCATTATGTATGGATTGATTTTAAACATACAATTGAATAAAGAGTGCATGTCTATCTAAATCATTATCAACAACTTCACTATCATCAAATGTAATCATATGACTTGATGTTTGTTTGCTTTTAATTATACCAATGATACTATCAAGTGGATGTCTATATGTAGGAGGATAATGAACATTGGATGCATAACATACTTCAAAATTGTCATTGTTATTTACTTCATGAATTGGGTAATGATCTTTGTACGTTTTTAGATTTATATTATCATTTATTTGTGGCTTAGCCTCTTGAGTAGGTGTTATAATGTCAATGATTTTTTTTAATGAAATCTTGAACCTTGTGCTTAAGCTTGAAACATTTGTTTGTAGAATGCCCCATACATTTAAGGTAGTCACAATATACGTTTCCATCAAAAAAAATAGATTGTGGTATAGACATGTCCACTTGCATTGGTGGAGGAAAAGTGATTAGATTGTATTTTAATAGCTTTTACAATATGACACTTATTATTTCATAAGACCATTGTTTGAGCTTTACAATTTGAGCTTATGAAAGCTTTTCAACAATGTTGATATAAAACTGTGTTAAGAATTGGATTTCCAAAGGATTGAAAGCCTTTACTAATTGAAGAGGAATATCATAAAACCATCTAAGAGCATATTCTTTGAGATTTTTTGGAAAGAGTTTTGTCAATAATTTGTCATTATCTACATAGTCTAGATAAGTTGCATGGAATGCACATAATTATATTGTTTAAGATCACCTTTGCCTTCATATAGAGAAATCTTAGGAGACACAAAGGCAATTGATAATGTATAAGTTGCAATTTTAGGTGCCAAAGGGTTATGTAACAAAGAACTTGAGTCTACAGAGGGGCTAACATGAGAGATAATTTGTTTAATGTTGGATAACTTAGCTTGTAAGGTAATAAGTGCATGCTCAAGAGTATTACTTAATTTAGGAGTGTAAGTAGAATTAGTAGGAATAGGCGTAGATACATTTTAGAAACCAAGTGATGTTCAAAAACCAAGGGATGATGCTAGAGATGTATAAATATGAATAGATGCAATGGTATAAGCAGCAACATTAAAAAAACTACCTTGGGATAATTTCTTTGTTCATCTCTAGAAACATAAAAAAGTGAGTCAACCTTTTCTAAATGTTCAAAAAGATTTTGCATAATTTTTTTTCCATTAGTTTGACTAGATTGTTCATAAGCATTGAGTTTTGAAATGAGAGCCATGGTGCATCCTTAAAGAGGCTGAGGAATAAAAAATGAACAATCTTTTGAAGTTGCATATTTAAGACAATGTATAACATCTATTTCATCTTATTCTCAAATCATGTGAGATTTAAAAAAATCCATTGGAGAGTAAAAATGATGTGATATATAGTAGTCAAATAATTTGTAATAGGATGATCATGAGTTTTAACATTGTTTAGTATAACTTCTATTAATTTGACATTGAATTCATGTGAAAACATAATGAATAACATACTAAAAAGTAATACAAGTTGTAATAAAAAATTTCATGATCTCATATAACATATGAAAGAAAAATTCACTCATTGATCCCATTATGAATACAATACAAGAAAAAAAAAAGATATGAGGGTGATCTAGGCAAGGATTTGAATGATTGTGTTGGTTTTAAAATATACTTGTTCGTTCATTGATTAGTATCGGTCCAATGTTTCAAAGTGCTAACTATAGATTCATAATTATGCTTAGATCACACTAACCTCATTTCTAAAGGTACAGTGAGAGTAACTTTCACAGGTGATACACTTTTCTCAGGTGAATCACAACTCAAAAAGCTTAAAATAGGTTTATATATATATAAAAAAGGGATCTAGGCATTTTTGATATACAGTGAGGTACATGAAAACTAAACTTTGTGTTTAATGTTTTACAATGGCTATAAGTATTAGGGTAAACTCCTCATACCATGATGTCTATAAAATAGATTACCATAAATCTTATAACGATAGGTATTAAGTATTTTAAAAATTGTCAGAGCATGTTTATAAAATAAAATTGAAATATTTGTGTGTGTGTGTGTATAAATAAATTTCAATCTAATGTAAAAAAAAATAGCTTTAGTGTTGGATTTATCCAAACTAACAAGATAATTCCTTCAGTGTCAGATTAAATCCAAGGTTGAAGAAGATTGAATTATTGCATGTCAAATTTATATATAAGGTTAAAGGTTATTTTATTTTAGTGTCAAAAATTTAAATAAATTTGAATGAAATCGAAGAACAAAAGTCAAGCAAACATCAAGTAGTGTTATAAAAATAGTGTGTTCACCAGAATGTTTTATCTATTTTGAATTGAATGAATCAAACTAATAGATCTAAAATATTGAAATTGAAATTGAAATACAAGAATGCTACATACTGGAAGTAAAATACATAATTTATATAATTATAAATTATCTTGAAATAATAAATTAATTTATAGATATGTAAATTGTATCTCAAACAAAATTTGTGCTGACTATAACTGGAAACTGCCTAAAAAGACTTGCAAACTATGTCAGGTCTGAAATCATAAATTCAAACTACGTTAAGACAAGGCCATGTTAGTAGGACATGGTTGCATTATAGCCTTATGTTGATTGCAATCATTCATTGATTGACTATGCAACTATTATTTTGATATGGGTTTAAGTGCTTATTTGTGAAGGTTTATTGATTTTCTATGTGTCATATTTGTCGCAAAAAAATACCTGCAAAATATAAAATGTAGTTCTTGCCTAATAAACTAAATATAAATCAAATGCCAAATGGGAGAATAGGGTTAGGGGAATAACTAAGCTATCTTAGAAAACCCTATTTAATCTGAGTGCTACCTACATAATTCAAATAGGCCTCAGGATGATGTAGTTCTTCCTCCTAGGGTGAATGTGTGATCCGTGATTATACAATTGTATGAATGCAACTAAAATATTTATTGAAATGTTTGATAACAAATGTCCTTGACCTAAAATAAATTGAATTGAAATTTGACATATGATTGTTAGAATGTAGTAAATTTGAATTTAGAAAAAATAGTACTCCTTTGCTCAGTGTGTAGTAGAATTTCCAAGTGATTACTAGATATGTTTGGAGAAGCCTTGATATACTTATATAAGAGAAACTTTCAAATATTTATACTAACCAACCTTACTAAAAATAGATGAGGGGTTAAGTGCAACATATTAGATTTAAAAAATTTCCGTTGATACACAAAGGATAAGGCCACACTAGTGGACAAGGCTATAGTGCAACCTTGTCCAATATAACACAATCATGTCCCAAAAAGATAAAGATTACTGGAAAATGTTTGACAGGGGCTTGTAAGCATATTAAGGATGTATGTATGATATTATGAGTATTTTCAAGACATTTTGTAGAATAATGAATACTCTCACATAGATTACAAGTTAACGAAATGACGAGTAAGACAAACAAAAAAATATGTTGAATTTAAATATTATCAAACACTTGATAGTGTCTACAGTGACGTCTTCATAAATTTTCATCACTTTCTTGCACTACCAACACATAATTAAATTAGAAATCAATATTCTTCTATACCTCTCCTTTTAAAAATTCCTAGTATTTTATATCCCTATTTTAAGCACATTTCAAAACTTTATTTACTATTCCTTTATTAGATTGAAATTAGATTTGGCTTGTACCCTTATTATTTTATTGTTTTAATGTAATGAGCTTAACCTAAATCCACTTTTAACATAAAATAATTATGATTATTCTGAACTTAACCAATTTTTTTAATTAAATGAGAACAATTCCAACAAAGGCTACTGGGTAGCAATACATATACCCAATACATATGGACGGGGAAAATAAAAAAATAGTATAGGCATCACTTGCATTGGTACTATGATAGATAGAGTGATACTCAAATCCACTAATGCATAGAATGAACTAACCATGCTTGGACCTATGCCTAAAAATAGGCATAAATGCCACAATTTGAGCATGGAAGGGCATGCTTATAAGATATGAACCAAACCATAATTGTTCCCCAAGTAACCTAATTATGTATGTAGCACGCCTTCATCTTGAGAATTATGTAAATTAAAAAAGAAAAGGTTATTTCATGTTAAATGAATTGTGGAAAGCAAAAAATTAAATCAGATTTATTGGTTAATTATTTGTTTCTTTTTATACACTTTTAAGGACGGTTTTACTTGTGAATCATTTTTAATATTAGGGGCATTAATTTTGGTCTATGTTAAAATCCATAATTGGTGTGTACATCATGTTGGGTGCAACTTCCTTAGCTTGGAAAGTATCGAAATTCCAACATTGTTTCAAAAAAATTTGTTTGCAGTTTTTTTTAAAAATAACTATAAATACATTAAAAAATTGGTACTTTATTGTGCTGTTGTTACTATAAATTTATGAGTCTTAATTTATTTCAGGTTTACAAAAAAGTTTTACATAATAAATATTTTTAAGGCCATCATCAATAAAGGAAATATAAAATTTATTTTTAAGTTTAGGGATCTTGAGATTATTAATAGATGGTGCTCAATCATATTGTTAAATGTTTTTTTACAAAATTATTGTCAAAGTTTTAGTGCTCCACATGCAACACATTCTCCTTATAATCATCAAACCACATTAAATAGGGTTTATTAAAAGTAAATACATCTTGGATAAAATCATCATAGTTTATAAAGGAATGGAGTGGACTCATTTCTCTTGATAGAGGACTATCTTTCTCAAACTTAATTTTGAAAAAACTTTCCAATGGGCATTTTACAGATGTTTCTATCCCCATGCTTGATGGTAAATAAGCCTCTTTCAAAGAGGTTCTTCGTTGTCTTGATTTTTTTTTGAAAAGCTTATGGTTTAACCCTGAAATGGGCTAAAACATAGTGTTACAAACAAAGCATGATGCCCTTACATTAGTGGATTCAACACTATCAATCTAAATAGATCCAAGAAGGGGAAAATTTGAAATATCTTGGTATTTACTTTGATTTTTATAGTTCCCCCTTTGTGCTCTGAGAGTATGTCATTGATAGGGTGGAAAAAAATTATTTACTGAATTACTAAATCTCTCTCTTACAGGGAAGTTTCATGTCTACACTAAAGTTCTTGTAGCCATTCATGTCTACTATTCCTCTTGTTGGGATCCCTCAAAGTCCTCATATGACAAATTAGAAAAAATGTTTAGATATTTTATCTAGGCCAATGTTAAGTAAACTTAAGGATTGCATAGAGTAGTTTGAGACATTTGTTTCCTTCTTTGTGGCAAAGGAGGAATGGGTTTTATTGATATTTATAGATAAGGCATTGCTCTATGTGCTAAGTGAGTTGTAAAGGTAATTGAGGAAAATGAGGCTTGAAAAAATCTCCTAAGGCACTACATTATGCTAGGTGCTCCTTATAGAAAGAATTGCTATAAAAATATTGGATTTTACACTCTTTTGATTACCTCTATCCTTGTCAAGATAGAAGGGTCCTTTGTGGCTAAGAGTACATGGAATTTTTTTGAAGTAGTGAAGCATTTTCTAAAAATGGGTCAATAATCGATTTCACACGTCTATATTTTAATGAGCACAATCTCTGGTGGTCCCTTTCCCTGACCAATTCCAACCTCCTTATGGTGAATATGCTAAGCATAAAAGCTATTCAGATTTTCAGAAAAGGATTTTGCATGGTTTGAGATTTGGATTCCTCTCATAATTGAATCAAATGGCACTCTCTAAAATCCAAACATATGCTGCTCAATTCAAACTTACCATATATTATGCATATTCATGATTTGATGCCTGATGTCATGCTTCATAAAAGGGTCTATAACTTCCACTTGCCTCATGGAAGAATTAGTGGTGAAATTGTAGTACTACCATAAAAAATTACTCTCATGGTCTCCATTAATAGATCATGAGCCAATTCTCTTTAGCTTTGGGTAATCTTAATAGGAGATGGAATATAATTTCCTCACCCAAAACGTGGCTTGCCATATTCAATATGATTCAAAATTCAAGCTTGAGTGAAAAATTGCTCATTTCCTCTTGTGTCTAGTTTATTAAGGTATTCCTTTAAGGGAGTGTCTCAAGCACATTGGGATTTATAACCTTAAGTGCCCAGTGTGTTCCCGACTTGAAAGTTTCAAACATCTTTTTTGGACATGTTTAAGAGCTCATGCTGCTTGGCAATGGATTTATAGCCTATTCCAGCCTTACCATCTATAGCTAATTAATCGGCACATCAATTTTTTTGGGGACAAAGCTTAGTGATATCCATACATTAATTTTCTATGGCATTTATTTAGGCCCATCATTCTATTTCAGTTACAAAAGTCTAGAAATTTAACTATTTTCAATGATGAAGAAGTTTCTATGCAATTCCCTATTAATGATAAAGTGCTTGTTATTTATTCAATTTTTCTATATATTCAAGCACATACTGAGAAGGTAGCCCTTGAGTTTTAACATATGTAAAAGTTTCTAAACCACTGGAGGTGTGCTCCTTGCACAATGAGTCATGTTTCTCCCAACTAACCCTTGCATGACACTCCTCCATCAACTTCTCCTCTCCTCCTCCTCAATGGAGGTGATAGAGTCTGCCATCACATGAAAAATACTTTGTTGGCCTATCTTAGTGTAATTTGTCTATATGGAAGGTGGAGAACCAGTAGGGACTTATGCAGTACCACATCTCAATTGGGGTATTACAATTTCTCTTACTCCTTAATAGCCATTCTAGATTTGTGGGTGGCACCTGATCCTCCTTCATTGAACCCTCTTCTCAGGGTGATCAACTACCTAAGGTTGATCCACCTCTGCTACCTTTTAGGGCTACACCCTATGCCTAACTTTCATATTTTGTGATGTTTTGATGTTGCTTCTAGGTCGTTGTGTGTAGCCAGTGGTTTTGTTGGCTTGAGCAGTATTTGTTTCTCCAGCATAGAGATTGGGTTGTGAATACGAATCAACCACTTTTATTGTAAGCATATATATATATATATATATATATATATATATATATATATAATGATTAATAGATATTAAAAATAATGATGTCAGGGGCAACAAGATTGACAATGACATTAAGATCGCCAAGTTTTAGTAGTGGCAACAAGATTGACAATGGCAACAAGGCAGACCATAGAGAGGAGTTTGGCATTGGCGAAAGGTAAAACAATAACATTGGTAGTTTAGGGGTTTCTCAATGAAGGTTAGGATCTACGCTAGGCAAATATTTGCAAGGCAAGAGGGTGAAAGAATTGGATCCATCTTTGGTAGGCTCTGGTAAATCTGGTAGCTTGGGGAGATTTTTAAGAGTCGAAGTAGTGTCCAGATGGAAGATTGGCAACTAGTAAGAGGGAATCTTTGAGCGAAACCCAATTTTTTTGAAATGCAATAATGTTGCCAATCCATTCCACTCTTATGGGGACTTTTGTAAAGCAAATATTTTTAGATCTCAACCTAATCTCTCACCCGAATTGGTGGATAGGCATTCTCTCTCGTTTGTTGAGATCCTTGAAAGTTATGTGGTAGAAGATGAGGATATTATTTTCCCAGTGGTGAGGAGTGAAACAATAGGAAATTCCCACATTGATTGCAAACCTGCTTTCTTTGGGGATGTTCCTCTAATTTTTTACAATGATTCCCCTTTTTTGGAGATCTGTGATGAGTCTATATCAGCCATGGATCTAGAAGTTGGTTAAAAATACCTAATTTGTAGGTGTATGGGGAAACACCCTTCTTGGGAGGAGCTCTCCATTTCGGTTAAAGAAGTCCAACCTAAATTTACTAAGGTTAAATTTCCTCTGCATCCGAATGGATTTTTCTTGATTCTTTTTCAATCCATAGAGGAAAAAGAATCTGTGTGGAATAATGGGCCTTAGTTTGTGGGCAAGTAGGGTGTGTTTATGTGCCCTTGGGATCAGTTTTTGACCCCACTACAATTATGATCACGAAAACACTTTTTTGGGTAAGATTATATAACCTCCCTTTAGCACTAAGAGATCCAGAGTTATTTCAGTAGCTAGTCAAAAAGTTAAGAGTTTTTATCAAATGCGATTTGGACTTGGTGTTGTAGCAATGTTTTGTTAGAGTTTGTATTTTGACTGATTTCTCCAAACCCTTCTTTCATTTTGTCAAAATTTAGCCTTCCCATGGCTCATGGACTCAATTCATTAATTATAAAGGGCTACCTTTCCAATGATTCAAGTGCAACCAACAGGGTCATAAAGTGGTAGTTTATCCTAGGAATTCTTTGAAATGGCTAAGGAGGATTGGATGCCCTAATCTTGATCTTGTGAGTAGATTTGAGAAATTCAACTCTCCCCGTTGCCATTCCTTAAAGAATGGCATTGATCCCTTGAAGGGTTTTTCAAACTTGGTCAAGGACCCAACAACTAAGCTTGGCTGTTCTCCTCGAGTTGATGATCAAGATCCCCCCTATTCTCCAAAAGCAGTTTAAAATCAACTTTAATGGATCCTTTGACTGTGAAGGCCACTTTGCATGATATTTTGACTTCAGATAAGCAATAGGGTCTTCTTAAGTTATGGTAGAGAAGTGTACTCCCCTCAACAATAAGGAGATCATGGAGAGTTAGGGTTTGAGGGGTCTATTTTTAGATTGTGGGAGAGGTTCTCCAAAGCATCATAATCTGGATAGGACAAAGTATGATGGCTCCCCTCAGAGTTTTGGTAATGAGGAGGTTGATGCCTCTTAGCAAGAAGATGAAGAAGAGCAAATCAACTCCAGAGAGATTTTGACCATTGCATAGAGTGAAACCCTGCTATCTAAACCAAGCTTTAGTCCAAAAGTGAAAAGAGGTGGGAAGACATAAGCAAAAACACTGCAATTGGATGCTATGAATTCCATCAACAATAGAACCCTATGGACAATGGAGGCCCTTCTCTCTAGCAGGGGTACGCAGACTCTAGCAACTCGAGGGTGAGTTTTTGTGCAGTGGTTTGTCCTCAAAATGTTTGGTTGAGGAGAAATCAGGGGATCTGTCATGCTTAGTTCTTCTTCAACAGTTTATTTTCTTCGATACAACTATTCGGCGACCCTTCTCAGCCTTGTAGGAAATTCGATTCAGGGTTTTGTTTATTGTGTTATGTTTTTCTGCTAGACTTTCTCTATTATCATTATGTTTTTTGGGTTATGACTCGACACTGCCCTGATCTCTTGACGATTTTAAATACCCAGGGTCTGAACCCCTATTATGCCCCAGATCCAATTTTAACTCTAACAAAAAAATGGTTATCATACAAAAAAAATATATTAAAAAAAAATGATTCCAATAAAACTCTGTATAATAAAAATACAAAACAAATTAAATTATTAAAAAAAAGAAAAATACATTAAATTATAATTATCATTTCAAATTTATTTTAAATTATATTAATATTAATAAGAAACCTATAAATAATAAGAAAACGAAAAGAATTTTTTTTTTGCATTCCATCATTGATACATCTAACTAATTAAAAATATGTAATACCGCATAAATGAAAGATAAAAAGTTCCGTAATTATTCTAAAATTAAAATTACCACACTTTTAATAAAATTTAAATTCATATATTTATGAATATATAAAATAAATATAATATGCACGGCCCAATCTCCATACCGAATTGAAAAAAAACTGCCCAAATTAACCTTTGAATTGATGGGTGTCATCCTTTTGAGAGCCATCATACCCTCCGAATCTTTCAATTTTAATCCTCAGTGAGATGGAGATGGAGATGGTGTACTTTTGATTCTTGGCGAAGGATGGGTTCCACCCGTACTCTCTAGTGATATTCCCATCATTGACCTTCATGCCCATATCATTATTACTCCCAAGTACGGTACATCTTTATTTTAAGATTGGAAGATACCTCATAATGCTTTTACTTGTTTTAAACACCCTTTACTTATTTGTGACTCCTTTACTAAGTGCAAACACTTTAATACATATAGATTGTATGGTAAAAACAAGAGCCGTGCAACGATTTTAGTATCTCTTGGTAGTTGGGAAAATAGGGTTTGATTATTATTTTTGGGTACATGTCACTTGTCGTTGCGTTAGCGATGATTGTATATTGTTTTTTAAATAATATATAAAGTCAAAAAATAATGAAGGTAGTTTGCAGCATTAAGATGTCTTTACGTGTCGATAACTTAGAGACTCGACGTGTGAGAAGCATAGTATACAACTTGGGAAAGTTATAAACATACCACGTATCTCGATCATGTGCAAAGTGGTAGCTGGAATACATAGTTAAATTTGATGGGTATCAATTGGGATACAAAGTGATCAGTGGATCAAATGTATGAATGAACGAACACTGTTGCATGTTTAATTTAAAAAATATATATATATTATGATAAATAGGTTTTACTAATAATATATTGCTTATTATATTATATTACTATACCAAATTAAAAAATTAATATATTATTATAATTATATTATAAATAAATATTAAATAGTTATTATATTTTAAATAAATATTTGTTTAACAATACCTTGCTTTGCTGCATGAACACAAATTAAGAAAATGGAAGAACTACTAGCTTACATATCCACATGGCAAAATGAAGAACCACGTGGGTAATAGATCAACAGGTGTCCTTAAACCATGTAGAGATTTCTTTGCATCGTCAGGGGAAATTTGGAAGCATACATAAGGTCCGTCAAGTATTTGACATAATGGTCAAAACAAAAGTGGTTTCATGGAATGCTATGCCTCCACGATATGCACATAATGGTTTCCTTGATGATGCTTTAAGGCTTTGGAATGAAATGCGTCGAGTGCATGTCATCTTTTGGAGTGTCAAGGTTGCAAGGTATGTTAAAAACATTCTTTCGAAAGCGTTCAAGCATCATTAGGGAAACCACTTCTATAGATTACATTTGCTTAAACTAATTGACACCTACAGTTTTCTCCACTGGGGTTAACAAAATAGAAAATGCACCAGTTCAGGCATGGATTATAAAAATCTCTACAACAAAGTGCTTTCATCTTGACATGCTTCCATTTGTTTACGACGCATTATGGCGAAGGGAATGGATGCAACCAAAATATCAACAAAGGAAGACAATGATTATATCAATAATATCAGGTTTATGAGATGATAATGGAGTAGTTTAATGGTTTAAAGACGTGTTATTTTATTTTTTTGTGTGGTGCTCACTATAATTTTGATGATCCTATTGATATCTTATCTATAGGGCATTTGTCGCTTCTACCTCAATGCATTCAGAGCATTAAATGTTGAAAAGGTAGAAGAAGAATGACCAAGGTAGCACTGATTTCAAAGAAATTAAACAAACCCATGCTCATGCCCAACCTTAAGACTTCCTTATTTTACAAAGAGACCTCCACCAAGGTATAATTCTCGATGCCATGGTTTCATTCAAATTGATTGCAATTCAGAGACCTCCAAGATCGTGCCACATGACATGATCTCAGGTGGTCAGAGAACTGAGAGGCCCATGCAGAGGAACCAAATCTCAGAGTACTTTGAGTGCTGAGATCATGTCACATGGCATGATATTGGGGACTAGAGGCTTCAAGAGTTTGGCTTGTCAATCCTCCAACCACCCAAGATCGTGCCATGTGACACGATCCTAGAGGCTTCAAGTCTTCAAGAGTTTGACTGACCTACGTTGGGCCCTCTGACCTTCAACTTTTTGAGACCTTGCCATATGGAAACATCTTAAAAAGTCAAAGGCCTGACAGCCCAATGCAAGAGAGTCAAACTCTCAAGGAACTTAAGCCCTTAGACAATGCCACATGGCATGGTCTCGACACTCTGGGGCCAATAACAAAGCATGGGTACTCTCCCTACTGTCGTTCATGCCTATCACTTTCAGAGGAACTACAATTGAGTTTAGATTTATGATAGAGACCAAATTATTGCTAATTATATGCAAAAATTAGTTTGATTTGACTCACAAAGAGAGAGAAGGCACAAGTGAGGCATTATAACCTTTTCTTGTCAGACAAGCTTCCTTATTCCATCAAGTTTTGGTAGTTGTATTCATGTTAGAATAATATTATTTCCATGTTGTATAATGACACAACTAACACAAATTCATCATTTCTATTAGAATGTGAAGTAACTATTCATATTCACTATTCATGAATTACTATTCATGGTGATGTGGCCTGGTGGTGATGTGGATGGTTAGTGATGTGGCTAGGTGATGACTTGGCATGACCCATGGTGGGTGGTATGGCCCATGAAGCATCTTTGAAAGTCAGAAGAGGAGGTGAGAGAAAGTGGGATGCATTTCTCCCCTAAGTCACATGGGTTTGCTTGTGTGAAATCATGTGAAGACATAATGATAGTGGACCACATGTTTCTACATTGACATGTACATGTGGGGTACAGTTGTCTGTGGGCTCCTGTTAGGTGAGGTCAAAAGTGGGAATCTTTTGACTCACACATGTGTGCACATGCAAAGTGGGAGACAAGGATCACTATGCAATATTGAGGTCAAATGTGGAGTGGGTGAGCACATAGAGTGGTCAAGTGGGCATCATGAGATGTCATTTAAAGGTTTAAATTTGCACATGGGGGACAAGATTCCCTATTGTTGAATATTGTCACCACTTGAAGTATGATATAATTTTCTCCTCTGTCTCTTATTTCTCTCTATGTTTTGAATGTTATTTATTAACATGAGCTCTCCTTTGTTAATTAGTCATGTTAGAGGATCCATGCAAGCCTTGGGCTTGCATGCTTGGAGGTTGGATCTTGTACGCTAGTTTAGCTTGGTTCAAAACCTAAATGCTTCAGGTGGAAGCATTGAGTGCTTTGTTTGTAAGCACTGAAGGAGTTGCTATGGAGGAGTTGTTATAGATGAGAGTGATATTTTGTTTATTAATGAAGTCTGAAAGCTGCCATTTTGCCCATGGTTTTTCCTTACACATTACAAGGTTTCCACGTAATCTCTATGTAATTTGTCCTCTTGCTTGTCTATGTTTTGTGTAGCTTATATTTCACATTTATTCCCTTGCATTATAAGATATAGTTCATTGATCTCACATGTAGTATCAGGGATTTATTCCTAATATATGAGATTAGAGCTTTGGTTCTAAAGCTAATGCATGGCGCTAACATACAATATCAAAGCCATGGTGAAAAAATCCATGTGTGAATGTTTTCTATTTTTGGCTGGCTGTGTGCAAGGTGAAGCTACTGTGACAGGAGGAGAGACTAAGTGGAGATTAAAGTGGCAGGTACCTCTTTGTGGAACATGGTGGAGGATCTCTTAGTGAGGATTCTGATCTCTTCATATTGGCAATGAGAAGCCCATATGAGAGTTGAAGAGAAGCTAGAAAAGCTGTACCAGATAAGTCAACAGCCTACACGGTGTTCCTGTTGTTGGAAAAGTAACTCTATAGCTTGAGGAACAAGCTGGACTCCTTTGGAGGAGGTGGAGACAAGGCATTACCTTATTATGGCTCTTGGCAATAAACATAAGGGGCGTGTTGATGTGGTATCCTATTGACCACATATTTTTAGCCGAGATGCAGAAGAAATAAGAAAAATCCATGCAAAGGAAGGAGGTATAGATGAACCTAAAGCTGTACCTATTTTTGAAGTAACTAAGGAAGAGGAAGATGATGATGCAGATGAACAAGTGAGACCTAGTGTTCCCAGAAGGAGAAGGCTGATGTTGACCATAGGACTTGGGGTGCTGAAGTGTTGTGTATATAGTTGTAGTATTGGCTAGGTAAATTGATGCATGGACTAGCACTGGAGGCACATGAGTTGGTGTTTGGAAACATTTGGTAGATCATGATGGATTTTGGATGCATTCTTGAGGCTCAAAAACTAAGTAAGTACAGTGATGCACTGAGTAGCATAATGACTTCCCTAGAGCTATGATTGGTCCACTTGTATCATGTTGATATCTTGGAGGCTATGTGGAGAAGTCTAGTTTTGAATTCTATGAGATTTTTTGTCTTCACTACTATCAAGAGTGCTATGTGCACTAGTTGTTGTTCAAGGAGTTGGAGCAATGTTATTCCTGCATGGTTATCTCTCTTAGGGAGAGATAAATGAAAGTGCTGAGGTAGAAAGAGTTACTGATTTGCATTTTGAATAAGTTAATGTATGGGTTTCCAACAGATGTGCTAAGAGATTAAATGATATTCAGTACCTTCATGGAGAGCCTATGCATGTTGTGACATGTTGGATGCAGGCCCTAATATGATCATTATTTTTATGGCTCATGTGATAAGGATGTGATGAAGGTGGTATGTAGAGCGAACCAAGGATGGAGATGCACAAGGATGGAAAAGCAAGGAAGTACCTCACTTATTGCATTGTAAGTTGTCTTCCTAGGAACATCCTATAAAAGTGGAGAAGACATATTGGTGTCCTATATATTAGATTCATTAGGAGTAGGAAGCCTCGTAATGACATGGTGAGCACTAAACTAGATATTCCCAAGCAGTGGGAATTGTGAGTGGTTCATGAAAGAATCTTGTTGGAGGATTGGTCTATGGTTTGGAGAAGTGATTCGTCACTTCAGTGCTACAATTTACTATTGAGGAGTAGATGTTGACAAAGCTAGTCAGGGAAGAGAAGTTTTAGTAGTGCAACAAAACTTCTAATAGGTTTGTGTCTGGGTAACATAGGGCATGGATGAGAAATTGGTTGTAGAATACTTAGGTGTGGTAAAAACCTATGTATATTGACTTCAAGTGGGATAATGTTAGGATGTGAAGTCACTATTCACAAGCACTATTCATAGTCACTATTTATGGTGATGTGGCCTAGTGGTGATGTGGATGATTAGTGATGTGGCTAACAAATGACTTGGGATGGCCTACGATGGGTGGTATGGACCATAGAGCATCTTTAAAAGTCAAAAGGGGAGGTGAGAGAAAGTGGGATGCATTTCTCCACTGAGTCACATGGGTTGGCTTGTGTGAAAGTATGTGAGGACATAATGATAGTGGATTGCATGTTTCTACTATGACATGTGCTTGTGGGGCATAGTTTTTTGTGGGCTCCTGTTAGGTGAGGTCAAAAGTGGGAATCTTTTGACTCACACATGTGTGCACATGGAAAGTGGGAGACAAAGATCACTATGAAAGATTGAGGTCACATGTGGAGTGGGTGAGCACATGGGTGTGCACATAGAGTGGTCAAGTGGGAATGATGAGATGCCATTCAAAGACTTGACTTTGCACATGGGGGGACACGATTCCCTATTGTTGAATAGTGTCACCACTTGGAGTATGGCATCATTTTCTTCTCTCTTTTTTATTTCTCTCTATGTTTTAAATGCTATTTATTATCATGAACTCTCCTTTGTTAATTAATTCTATTAGAGGATCCATGCAATCCTTGGGCTTGCATGCTTGGAGGTTGGATCTTGTAGGCTAGTTTAGCCTGGTTCATAACCTAAATGCTTTAGGTGGAAGCATTGAGTGATTTGTTTATGAGCACTAAAGGAGTTTCTATGGAAGAGCTATTGTAGAAGAGAGTGATGTTGTGTTTATTAATGAAGTTTGGAAACTACCATTTTATCTATGTTTTTTTCCTTGCAGATTGCAAGGTTTCCACCTAATATTTGTGTAATGTGTCCTCTTGCTTGTCTATGTTTTATGTAGCTTGTATTCCGTATATATTTCCTTTAACTATAGGATATAGTTCATTGATCTAACATGTAGTATCAAGGCTTTATTCCTAACAATTTCAATCATTATCACCCATTATTTGTTAGAGCTTTGATAATGTATCAGAGCACATGTACAACGAAGAATTATGAGTTCTGAGCAAGAAAAAGAATAACACAATTGCTATGAATGTTAGCAAGAAATTTTCATGAGTAATTACTCAACTTAGAATATTATTATTCTAATGTTTTGAAATGCATTATGTCTAAATTAGTTATGATGTATATTTTGTTGAGTTTTGTAATGGATTTGCTCATGTGTAGGTTTTGGTATATGTATCTCTTACAACCAAAAATAAATTAGTTATTATCAGGGGTCAACAAGGGATATGTCAACGTATTGTTGGCTTCGCTTGGGCCCTAATTTATACATGGGATTATAATATGTAGATTATATAGATGGTGAGAATATTGTATAATTTAAAATTGTATGTCTTTAATTGTACATTACGTATTTATTTAATATTCGTAAATTAGTTGTTATCTAGTGTAAAAAATTAGTGCTTTCTCCAAAAGGACTGTTAAACATTTGTGGACCGGATAAAAAATATATTTTTCATTAATACAAAACAAATTGAATTGTATACACTATTTCATTGTAAGTGATTTGATGTTATTTACATTTACATTTTGAATAATTCAAGTTTAAAACTTACAAGGGAACAAATGGCATGATAAAGCAATGATGAGAGAGGTTACAATTAGTAGTTGCCCCATAGGTGCAAATTACGTTGGGAGGGACGTAATTTTCTATTTTGGTAAATGATGGTTTTTTAAAGAGAGTGTAATTCGTAGTCCTACCTCACTCTAAATCTTTGGTCACTGACCCCTATCACTTCTTATACATAAAGCACTAAGAAACAATAATTTGATATTTTTGGTGGAGATGATGGTGGAAAATGAGGTTGTATATTCCTTCATATAGCAATGAGCTATGTGATAGGAAGTGTTCTATTTGATAGTGAGCTTGATCAATGGAAAAGTGGTTGATAAGGGCAAGGACATAGCATGAAAGTGATGAAATATTTAAATGTGAGTTGGGCGATGAGTGTGAGGCGAAAGGATAATTTATTTCAAGAAATGGAATCAAAGAAACCTTGGAAGGTACATGTACAAATATCAGTGACATTTCACATTGGTTAGTGCAATTTTTAACTTCCACCAAAATGTTTTAATTACCTAGTACTTGATTGAAAAATGTGTCACATTAATTAAAACAAAAATCAAATATGAAACAAATCCTCTGAAAATGTAGAGAATGCACCTCGATTCAATTTATATGAATTTAAAACTAATTGGATGAATATTATGACTTTATTAACTATATAAAAGCAAATTATATTACTCTAAAACCCAATTGATGAAAAATGCAAAGGCTTTCTCAATGAAAGACTCCTCTTATATGACCTAGTTGACCGATGTAGAATGCCATATGCACATATATTAATAGAATGTTACTATCATTTAATAATAAATAGTATATGGCATAATATTTTATAATAATAATATTATTAAAAATAATATTACATAGTTAGGATTATAAAAAAACAATTTTGAATTATTACTCATATTGAAATATTTTATAGGTTTCATCCTTTGTACAACCTTAGTTTTCAAAATTTGGTGAAGCATAGAAAAAAATAAAGTTTACAGACATGTAAAACTTGTAGAGATGTTGATGCATGAGGTTGTAACACTTGACTATAGTAAAGTTTGCATACATGTAAATCTTGTAGCGATAATGATGCATGAGGTTGTAACACTTGACTATAGTCTCAATAGGAGTAAGTTGTGAAGTAAAACTGATCTATGAGACCTATCACTATTTTAAAAATTATTAGAGCTTGGAATGAGTCATTTGGATTTATCCCTTTGGCATTATAAATAATGAGTTAGATTGAGGTCATTATGGGACTCCTCTATCATCATGCCACAAGGTAGAATTGCTACTAGTCGAAGTCACAAGAAGTCAATTTTAGGCTCATATGTAGTGATGGATGTGTGGAGTTTATAAGTTTACACATTTATTCATATATAAATTTTGGGATATTTTATTAAAAATCCATATCGACTATTGGATTGGTCACTTGAATCACTTATTGTGTGGAAATAACATGCACATTTGGAGATCTCATTAAGGTTGAATATAATACTTAGTTATTATTTATATTATTTTAAGTCAATGATTTAGATGTTTTGGGAATATTGGAGTACTATTACTTATTTAGTTAAGGTTTGAGTTGACTAAATCAATAAAATATACTGAAATAAATAGAGTACTAATTTGTATAATTTATTTGACTTTCATAGCTTTCTAAAAATAGTAATGAAATAGGAGAAATAGAACTTAACTTAAATAGGATTGAGATAGTTGAGACAAAAGCTGGTACTAGCTATATAGGATTGGGACACTATCACAAATCAGGATCTAGCTTTCATTCGATAAAAGGATAGGAGTGTTAAAAATAGGACACTTCAAGGTTTGACTCTATAGTCCAATTCTTGCCGCTATTGTCTAATTTGGTCACAGAGATATGAGTTTTTTGAATTTTGTTCGCTGTCCTTGTATTAGTTTGCCTATGAAATTTTGAGTCTTGACTATTGATAGAGCTCCTTGTAGAGCTAATTTAATCTCCAACCCTAGACCTTCAGTATGCTTGAGTGAAACTTGAGAAAGAAGGTGGGTTAGTGTGTTTAAGATGCACTGAATGTGTATCCACACCCCTTGTGTGGGCACACTACCTACATGCTAATCTCCGAAGAAGGATTAAGCCATATGTAGTTATCCCACTTGATGTGCTTTATGTAATAGTGTTATGTAAATGTAAAAATGCTAAATTGGGTGTGCTTGAGGTGACTAGGGACTGGTGTGAGGGTTTGAATGAGCTTGTGGTTGTATTGGCTGGATATATGTAGAGAATAGGGAAAATCGCCTTACTGGTTTTGTTTGTATTCCTGTTTGATTTTGAAATAATTACCAACCCCTTTTAAATGAAATTTGAATTGGCTTTTATAGAGATCTATTGGTCATGGGTTAAATGCATTCACACTAGGCTGACACAATGAAGAAGAGAAATCGAGAGAAAATGGTCACTTGGGATTGAAATGTGATTGGATAGGAGCACTAAAAATGAGACATCTTAGGGTCTGGTGCTATAGTCCAACCCCAATGCTCCTGTCCTATAGGCTCAGGACCTGGGGGGATGGAATAAGCATGGAAAATGGAGCCTAACTTGTTAGGACTTGTTCCAAAGTCTTAACGTTAGGTTAGTTTTTTGGTAGAAAATAATTACTATTGTAAATGGGGCATGCATCTTTTATAAAGACACCCCCATAAAATAAATAAACTTAGTTTAATTATTAGGTAGTTTTTATGTTTTATGTTTATTAATTAGATTTGTTTTACGGGTTGTTTTCCCGTATTTAGTTGGTTATTGGATTAGTTGTTTTTACCGGTCATTGGTAAAAACTATATAAATCCATATTTGCTTTGTGAAAGGGTTAACGGAGTAAAGGCACCCTTATGTAATTGTTATTTTGAAATTAATAAAATACTTGTGCACTCGCACTAAGCGGGGACACGGTTCAATCTATTTTGATCAGACATTCAGTGTCATAGATGTGGAAAATTTGGTCACATTGCCTCACAATGTAGAATTCCTTTTGATAAAATTCAGAGGCCACAAAAGCGACTAAGACTAACTCTGCTCAGTATGTCGATCATGACTATGATGAATCTAGTAATGTTGCCCATGAATTTGCATTTACTTCTTTGGGGCACATTGATTATGTTGAATATGAGGCTAGAGATGAGCTCACAGATTTATGGGTTTTAGACACAGGAGCAACCAAACACATGACATTTAGGAGAGATTTCTTTTGGTCTTATAAGGAAGCTTCTCTCTCTCCAGTTGCCTTAGCAGATAAGTCTATGCATACACCACTAAGACTTGGTACTATTCGAATTCTTCTTCCTAATGGGTCTATAAAATACTTGGAGGATGTTTGGTATGTTCCCACATTGAAGAAACACTTACTTTCTTTGGTAACTATTCGAAAGAAAGGTTATCAAATTGTGCTTGAAAATGGGCTCATTTACATCAATTCAGTGAAGGATAATTATAAAACCATGTATATAGGATATGAAGATGGAAACTTGGTTAGATTGCATTGTAAGGTGCTTCCTCCAAATATAGAACTTGCAGCAGTTGTTGATACAGGTACAGGTACTATGTCTACACAGCGGTTATGGCATCTCTGCTATGGACATTTGAATATCCACTCTTTAGTGGATTTGCAGAGATATGGTATGGTGAATGGGTTGCCCACTTTTCGCAAAGATAGTATTCTTTGTGAGTCATGTGTTTTGGGCAAACAAAATCGAGAAAAATTTCCTAAACAGTCATCTTGGAGAGCTAACAGATGTTTACAGTTAGTTCATAGTGATGTATGTGACATGAAAAAGTCATCCATTGGTGGGTGTAGATACTTTGTCTTGTTTATTGATGACTTTTCTAGGATGACTTGGGTATTCTTTATGAAAAATAAATCTGAAGTTTTCGCTAAGTTTGTTGATTGGTTACACTTAGTCGAGAAAGAAACAGGTTCACATTTGGCCACTCTTCGTTCAGATAATGGAGGTGAGTATACCTCAAATGAATTTTCTGACTATTGTCGAGAACATGGAATTCAACGACAATATAGTAATGCTTATACTCCACAACAAAATAGGTTCAATCTATTTTGATCCTGGAGTTATCATAACTAAGCTAGAATGAGGTTTCAAAAGTCTACAAATGAGTGGGAATCAATGAAAAGGTGGATATAAGGGTCATGAGAGCATGCAAGAGAGACATGTGGGTTAGGTGTCACAAGCCACACTCAAGCTACCAATTTTGACATTTTATATGACTACATTTTCCCCCCCTTTATTATAGTGATGCAACAAAGTGAAATACTAGGATACAGGGAAAGCATAAAGTGTACCTAAAGTTACCTGCAAGGGTGAAACCCATGAAGCTGTGTAATGTTAGGTGTGTACAAAGAGTGCATGTGATGAAGTGTAAATCTACAAAAGAAAATCAAGAGTAGATTAGTTCTTACTAGATATGCTATATCTAAAATAAGAACATATAAAATTTGGGTAAGAGAGAGAGAGGAAAAGAAAGGAATGAATACACCTCACTAAGTATGCAAACCAATACAAAACCTATTATGATGTTGAGTGATGCTAGATTTGTGTTGGGTATGTGTTGTAACAAGAGTAATATCCTGAACGGCGCTGAGTGCTCAATTCCCTAGTAGTGGCTCAAGATTGCAAAGACTGGCCCTTTGGATCCATCATCTCCCACTAAGTAAAGCTAGGTGGTCATGCATGTGCTAATTGATGTTTAGACTGTGTGTCCAATCCCTCTGAGTAGGTGGCTCAATAATACAAAGGCTAGCTACACCTTTGGTTCCATCATTACCCACTATGTGAAGTTATGAACTAATACCAGTATGAATGTGTGTCATATGAGATGGCTCTTGAGGCCCATGAATGCTCTGTGTTTTATTATTTTTTATAAACTAGTGTTTAGTTCCAAAATAATAAAGGGTCTAGAATAAGTAAGAAAGTCTGATTTAATATGATAAAATACAAATTTTGTAGAATAAATTACACAGGGGAAGGAAATAAGTTATCTAGAAAAATACGCTGATACGACTGTTGCAGAAGCTGAAAATTGAGGTGTAGGGCTAGGAAGATGTTAGAAACCTGAATCTAAATTTCATTCAATGAAAGAATAGGAGCATTGAAAATAGGATACCCTAGTGTTTGATGCTATAGTCCAGTTCCTACCACTGTTGTCCAAACTGATCAGAAAGGTCTGAGCTTTCTAGGTTTTTTTCATTGTCCTTGTATTGATCCACCTGTGAAATTTCAGATCTTGACTGTCGATGGAGCTCTTTGTATAGCTAATTAAATCTTCAAACCTGGAGTTTATCTACACACATGAAGCAATAAATATATTAAAATAAAAAGGGGTAAAAATGGGTTAGGGGAAGAATGATCACATGATTTAGAATGCCTGCTATCCTAATTAGTGCCTGCATTAACCCTCAAGCTAGGGTCTCAGATCAAATGTAGTTCTCCCTTAGGGAACGTGCATAATCAAAATGCATAGTAGATGCAAGAATGAAATTTTGCCTAGGCCCTTCCTTGATCAAGCATGCAAGTCTATGTGTGATGTAGAATGTTGAGCTATACTATTCACTAATTTTTAATTATCTAATGTGCCAAAATAGTAAGCGATAGATATAAAATGCCTTGTGTAGTCCTTTATATAGGAGACTCTTTATTTAAAATTTGGGAGCTTTAATCACATTTGGCCGACATTGGAAAACTTAAGAATGAAGCTAAGAAAGGGGTTGGGACTCATTAAACAAGGTAAACTGACTGTTATAGCTCAAAATGACCTTAGATAAGAGTGATAGAAATGAGACACCCTAGGGTCCATCATTGTAGTCCAATCTCAGTGCTCATGTCCTATAAGCTAGAGACTTGGGGGGGATGGAATAAGCATGGGAAATAAAACCTGGCTAAGGTGGAATGACTATTTGAAAGGATTGAGATGACTAGGAATAGGCAAAAAAGGTGACTCAAGCATGAAACAAGACCAAGATGAGTAAAATGAAAGACACGGCTAAATGTGAACAAAAGCTCATATTCTCTGGTCGAAGTCTCCTATGAAAGGACTGTGAAAAGATATGTGTGGTTGTTTGACTAGTTTGGGGTGTATACATTTGCCCCCATTTTAATCTAGTGATGTGATGAAATGAAGTACTAGAGTAAAAGAAAGAAAATAAAATATGTAGCTGAACCTACCTGCATAGAAATGAATGTGTTGCAAAAGAGTCCAACTCACTTCTTGGCCTAGGAAGTGGATGGAGAGCTGAATAGTGTTTGGAGAAAGAAGGAATCCTTGAAATAGATGTCCCCTATAATGAATTTGAATGTTGAATCCATATAACATGGAGGAGGATCATGCTTGACCCCTATGTTGAAACTGACTAAAAATGACAAATGCTCGAAGGCCCAAAACTAATGTCTATCCTCTATCCCACTTAAACTCATGTAATATGGAATGTGTATATAGAATTTGTATGCTATGAAGAGAAAATTATATCATGCCTCCACTCTAAACAATCTTAACTGGAATTGAGAAGTGCTTGGAGGCCCAAAACCAATGTCTAGCCTTTGCCTTGCACAAACTCATGTAATCTGGGTATAGGTATTACTATAGACCAACCGTTGTAGATGATCATACAGTCCAATCTGGTAACAACCTGGGTATAGTTGGATGTAATCTCTAACTTTGGTAAATGTGTAAAAAGAGAATGACATGTCTTGCCATTCAATCTATATAATCTTGGATGATGAAAAACATGATCATTTGTGTCATGCCCCTAAATATGGTATGTGAGTGATGCATATGTATAGTATGAAAATTTATATAATCACATGTGAAATGACATATCGTGACATGCCCCATGTGCAAAAATAGAGATCAAAGCACTATGTTTTACACTATGCCCATAATTTACTATCTGGTCCTATAATTGTGTCATGTTGTATGAAGTTGTATGTGTGAGATGTGTAGTAGTTACATGCCCCTAAATCTAGTATTTGAGTTTGAATCTAGATCAAAGTTACTAATGAATCCATATAATTTAAACCACTGTATCTGAATAGTCTGTGTATCTATAAACTAAAGGTATGTCCCTCTGAATGTCTTGAGTAATGCTGAGTGGCCCATGTAATATGAATCATTGTGTATCTTAACCAATCTGAGCTAAATTTGGTAATCTACATTATTAGTGGTGTAAGAACCATGGTGTATCTACTTATGAAAGCAGATGGGTTATGTTGGGTTAGTGTAAGAATAGGAATAGTAGGAATGATTCCCCCCTTTTAGGGATAGGGATGAGATCTTGTGATAGAGGAGTTTGATCCAAAAGTGATGACTAATGGCATAATGATACAAGTAAGGTTGGTATACTTTGAATTGATTGAGAAGTTGTTTAATTGATTAGATTGAGTTGTTAAAATTAGAACAAGTTTTTATTGGTTAGGACCAAGTTGTATGTCTAGATATAAAAGAGGTATAGAGATATGTGTGTTGTAGTAGGAAAGTAATGTAGTAAGAGAGCAAGGCTTACATGATGTCTAAGTTATAATTGTTACTATTCTGTGAAACAAAACGGTTTACAAAATGGATTTACGAGGTTGAAGTTATGGGCAAAATGGTATTTTGATTTGAATGAAAATGTTATTTGATATAGGAAAATTGGATTGATTCTTGATTCATTTGTGCATTGACTAGGCCGAGATTTGGAGCTCTGGGGTAGGATGTATGCTAAAGAGATGAGCACCTATCATGACCTGATTTGAGCAGTTGGTAGCCCAGGTTGAGGCTGGTGGTGATATTACCCTGGTAAGTAGCTGAAATGTGTGATTTTTGCCTATTTAGAAGCCTATTTTTGATGTTTTTAGGCCTTTTTAAGTAGTCTAAGATAATTTCCACTAGTTATAGCACTCCTATCTAGGAGTCAACACTCTTATCCAATATTCAACATTATTGTCTAGGTTGTAGTGCTCTTGTCTAGTGCTGGTGTCCTTTCTGCAACACTATTATTCATTGGGGCTAGTTTTCTGAGTTTTTGATTTATAACCTATTTGTTGCATAGCTTGACTATTGATTTGGCATGGTTGACTGATATATATGTTGTTTATTGGTGTTCTATATATTGAGGTATGAATGAGGGAGTTATGTAGAGAGCAGGTGATGGAGACACTAAGATTATTACCTTTGTCAGCTGATGAGAAAAATGTGATCGATAGGGCAGGGTTGGGTCATGCCTGTGACCTAGGCACTGTGTAGTGGGATAGATATCTAATTACCAACTTATGTGAGAGGTGGAATGCAGACACTTATTCCTTCTATATTCATATAGGGGAGACTATTATTAATATAGAGCGTGTGTACCATATTTTACATTTGTTGGTTAGTGAACAACATGTAACATTGCAAGATGATATGGGTGTTGATACTATTGATCATGCATCCTTATATTTTAATGGTGTGCCCTTAGGAATACATCAAAGAGGTAGTGATATTGATGTATTATTGTCTATTATTGTACATTCAAGTGTTATACATCTATGGAAGTGGTTGGCCGTGTTGTTGGCTTTGTAGATGGGAGTGGGGTGTCAATTACATATAAGATGCATAGGATCATGTGCATCATAGAGGTATATGACACTATGTTCTCATGGGGGTAGGACTATGCTTTCCCACTTATATAGGGATCTTTATTGATTTACTTATGAAGCATTTAGTGGTGGTGTGAATGTAGCCACCTTGTTTCATTATTGGGCTTATGAGCATATAGCAGTTGCGTGACCGATAGGATTTCCAAGTGAGAGGTGGGCACCTCCACAACCATATGAGGAGAAGTGGAAGAGTTTATTGGCTATTTGGTTTCCTAAGATAGACCACTATAGATGAGTTTTATATAGATTAATGGCTTAGGATATCATATGGAGACCTTATAGAGGATTTCTTGGGTGGCCTGAGGTTGGAGTGTAGTTGCAGTATATGAGGGTTAGTTCTTTGTTACATGACCATAGGGATAGAGTGTATGAGAAATTTTAGTATGAGTGAGTGAATAGATTGTTTGGGGTACCACAAGATGTGCCCCCAATAACATGGGTGCGGGTGAGGAGTGCACAAACACCAATGAGGGTAGGAACTCATAGGAGGCCTACAGAGGCTAAGCTAGCACCAATACCCTTGGATGCACATGTTTTAGTTATAGATATTCCTGATGTAGATGATGTTGGATGCATAGAGGCATATGCTACATGGTAGGTGAGGCATCAGTGGGCTCCATTGTATCCTGTTGATGGAGTGGGTGTTCTCAAGTATGAGGATCCTATGCAGATCTAGGTGATGGGAGGTAAGTAGTAATTATATTTAAATTATGTACAAGTTTGTGCTTATTTTCATTTAACTTGAAAGTATATATCTAATTCAGTGCTATATTTTGTATGTAGGTGGAGTGGAAGGTGCCCAAGATGAAGCACAAATTGGTACAAGGAGTGGAAATGATGAGTACTAGGAGACCATCATTGAGTCGACACTCCAAGAGCTTACACAACATATTCCTAATGATGTTTTAGAGGAGGGTTTGATAGAGCCTATGATAGTTACAACTAGTATATATGATTATTTATTTGATAGAGATACTATAACAAGAATTGCATATGTTAGAGTAGTAGGAGAGAGAGATGAGTTGAGGGCTGAGCTAGATAGGCATATGATTCCTCCACTTGATTATGGTTCTGTTAGCACTAGGATCATGGATGAGTACACAGAGCTTCAATAGTGATATGCAAACTTATGTGAGGAGCATAATTGGCTATTGGAGTGAGAGAGTCATCATAAGATGCATTTAAGAGCTCGAGGAGGTATGGGGCCATCGAGCGCTAGAATGGACTATGGGACTAGTACTGAAAGAGAGAGCGAGAGCGAGAGTGAGGGCATGATGCCCATTCATGATTGATTATATTTGATATAGTGTACATGTATTTTAAAAATTGGTTTTATATATATATATATATATATATATATATATATGGATGTTGGTTTGATTTTGGATTCATGCATATTATGTTATGGATTAGTATATTTCTTTTAATTTGTTGATTTAGGAGTAGTTGATTTGGTATTGATGTCGAGGTTTTTGCATATATTTGGTAAAATGATACTTGGGATATGTGATTTGAATTTTGTTGATAAGTTTAGGTGTGATGCTAGAATTGATTTGTAATCATATGTAAGCAAAAATTTATTGGTTTTTGTAATTGGTAAATTGTTTAGATTAATTAAGTTGGTTTAATGTTGGTAAAATAGGATTTGGTAAGATCTGGATTTTGATAAGCTAGTTTTGGATATGGACAATTATTGGGCATTAAGAATGTTAGTTGTTAGTATATGGGGATGTAAGATAGGATGCTATGCATATTACTTCCCCAAGAGTGGCCCAAGAATACAAAGGCTAGCTAGACCTTTGGCTCCATCATTACCCTACTAAGTGAAGCTATGAATTGATATCAATATAAATATGTGTCATATCACTATTTGAACCCTGATGGCCAATTGAATAAGTTCCCATACTGCTCATGTTGTGTAGGAATATGCTTTGTATTTGATACTACCTGCTATGTACTAACTATAGTTGTGCATGGAGACTCTACAAAATGTAAGTTTATTGGTCACGCAACTAAAACTATGTGCTATGAAGAAGGCTCATCTATCCATAATATCCTATGGCCTTTGTTGTGATGTGTATGACTGAGCAATAGATTGAGATGGAGATGAAACCTGTGATGGGAGCTCATTTAATCTCAATTGTAGTGGGTTGATATGTGAAATAGGTACCTAGAAATTAGGTCATAGTGAATATCTCTCAAGAGCAATACTCTATGATATGGGTTCATTTAATCTTAACTATATCAGATTACTACATGAGATAGGATCAAGAAAATTTGGTCATAGTGAATATTTATCTGGAGCAGTACTTTGCTATGGTGCTTGTGACTCTACTGGATATGTATATGAAATTGTACTATGTACTCCTCAAACTGCAGTGTTATATGTAGGTTGTTCTCATTGTATAGTTTTTCAAACCTTCTAAGTAGGTGGAATAGGAGAGCTCTTATGAGGCTCTATCTTAGAACTTACATTTCTCTCACGATGAGTGACTACTGATTCCTGTAAAAGAATATCCTTGGATGATTCAGGCATGGATAAATGAGGTCTATGGTTCCATGATGGAGGAAATCTTGGTGCCCCTTGTGTGAATGCTATGATTCCATTATCAACACATCTAATAATGCAATCTATGAGTCCATAACAATCATTATCTCTGTGTTCATGAATATGATGATAGTTATAAAAGGGTTGATGTGGCTATCTATGTAAGAGATGTGGATCTTGTCAATGAGTATAAGGTAATGTGATTAACCTCCTATCTAGTAGTGTGATAATATAACAGATGGGATAGCTTTCTTTGAATAAAATTGTAATGGTGCCTTGATGTTGTTCTCTATAGTGCATATTGTAGGTTGCACTCTAGAGACTAGCTCTCTATTCTTAACCAATTGCTTTTCTGGTTGTGGTGTCCTATCTTGTTCAGGACATGGTGGATGCTATGTGTTAGGAATTGTAGATGTAGATACTATTGTGAAATATAGAGTAATTTAATCAACTAAATCTACCTCAATCAATCCCAATTTATTTTCCAAAGATATAAATGTATAACACAAGTGTTTGAAAGAAGACTCTATCTGATATAATATATGCTTGAGGAGAGGTTAGTGAAGCCCTATAATAAAGATATGTTGACTCTCTAAATTTATTGGTTTGTATATCAGTCTTAGCATGTGAGTCTTAAATCATAAGATACAGTCACTAACTGGATCTTAAGTATTCTGATGCAATGTGGCAAGTTTCTCATATGTAACATGAGTGCCTGTGTTTGCTATGTAATGTCTGAGAAATGCCTCCTCTAAGTCATAATATGTTTGCAAGGAGCCCATGAGGAGTAGATGAAAGAACCAATTCTATGTTTCCCCCACTATTGTTTGCTAGAATAACTTTAGTAAAATCAAAGGACTCACATGAGATGGCAAAGCCCTTTGAAAGGCTTGAATGTGTACGAATGGATCTCCAGTACCATCAAAGTGAGGTAATGATGGTATCTATAAATGCTTAGGAAATGAAGCTTTTATGAATGTCTTCAGAAGAGGGTTACCATTTAAATCATTGGCATCCATCCAAGACTTATAAGCCTTGTTTTCAAAGGTAAGGAGATGTACTTGGTGTTGTAATTCACCATTTGCATGCATTAAAGAGATAATCTCCTAGGATGGTACATTAACATCTTGAAGTGGTTCATTTAATTTTTGAATTTGATTATTAATTTTAGCCATGGGAATGATACATTTAGTAATTGGATCATAAATAGGGGGTGTGCTCACTTAAATCTTTGGAGTAATGGTAACTTGGACCTTACTAGAGGGATGTGGGCTACCATTCTCTTTAGGTGAAGAGTGAGAACTGGGTTCGATTGTAGTGAGGGGTGGCTTGGGAAATTCATTGGTATCATTATGATTTAGTGAATCACATTATAATTGAGTAGAAAATGTGCTATTAGCACAAACATGTGCATTATTTGAAGTAGAATCATGCATAGAAGTAGAAATGACATTTGGAAGTGCATTATGTTTGAGAGAAGGAGTGAGAGAAGTGCATTATGTTTGAGATGCATTTTATTATTCACTATGTGAATACTAATCATCATTGTTCCATGCATTATCATAATTAAAATATTGTTCATAATCACTCTCATTTTCATATTCATTGGCATGTTCACTATCATACTCATTATCACTTCCGTCATTGCTAGGGAGAAGTGTAAGAGAAGAATTTAATTCCTTTCAAATGTGCAATAGATTATCATTTGAAATTGGAATATCATGTGCATCTATGCTAAGCATGGGTGGAATACATGCATTATTTTCATGAGAAGTAAGAGAAAGAGAGTTATCATTTAGACCTTGTTTTGACAAAGTAGAGTTAAGAACATGAGATGTATGAATTGAACTATGCATTATCAATTTGATTCTATTGCATTTATATTGTTGTAATTTGAACATTGAAGGGGAAAAAGAGAGAGGGAGATTAGGTTCACATAGAAACAAATCATCACCAATTAGAGGTTCACTAGGAAGTGCATGACTAATTTGTTCATGTGGTGCATTGTGCATAGGAGAATGAGGTGAAAAGTATCTTTCCCATTTATCAAAATTATTTTCTTTAGAAGAGGAAATAAAAGAGTTAGGTTTGAGAGAAGAAGGTGCATCTACTTGTAATTCAGTATCACTATCATGTATATCATCATATTCCTCATTACAATAATAGTAATTATCTTCATTGTAAATGAAATCATTTTCCACTTTTTTAGATAATGTGCAATTTTGTCCAATCATTATCATAATTATGAGAAAATTTTAAAAATTGATCTATAGGATGAGAGGGAAGAAGTGCCTTAGTGTCCATTTTATTTCTTTCACTAAAGAGAATATTGAAAAGTACTATTAAGCAAATAATTGCAAAAATAACTATGAACATAGAGATTTTGAAATTATTCTTGGTAATTTAAACAATGTGCAAAAATTCTAAAATATTTTTGTAAATATTGCAAGGAAGGAAGGCTTGGGGTTTTAGGACCTAGTTTAGGAATCTATGGTTTTTGGCTAGGGTTTTAATTTTTTTAAAAAATTATGACTATAATTTAAATTCTAAAAACAATTTTGAATGAGATAAATGCACAAAAAATTATACAAAAATTAAAAATTTGAAATTTAATTTTTTTTGCACAAAATAACTACTAAGATTGAGATTTTGAAAATATTTTTGACACTTTGAACGATTTACACAAATTCTAGAATATTTCTTCTAAAAATTGTAAGGGAGGAAAACTTGGGGTTTGAGGACCTAGTTTGGAAATCTAGGGTTTTGAGCTAGGGTTTCAATTTTTTTGAAATTTATTACAATAGTTTGAATTCTAAAACAATATTTGAATAGAATTAATGTACAAAAATTTATACAAAAAATAAAAATTTGAAATTGATTTTTTGCACAAAATATGAAGAAAAAACCCTAAGGGTGTGTAGGGCTTTAGATTTGTTTGAAGTAAGTCAGGTTCATCAAATGTTTTATTATTTTTGGGAAACTAGAGTTTAGCTCCTAAATAATAAAGGGTCTAAAATAAGTAAGAAAGTTAGATTTAATATGATAAAATGCAAATTTTGTAGAATTAATTACATAAGGGAAGGAATAACTTATCTAGAAAAATAGGCTGATATGACTCTTGTAGAAGCTAAAAAATGAGGTGTAGGGATAGGAAGATATCTGAAACATAAATATAAATTTCATTCAGTGAAAGGATAGGATCTTTAAAAACAAGACACCCTCGTATTTGGTGTTATAGTCCAGTTTCTACCATTGTTGTCCAAATTAGTTAAAAAGGTCTGAGCTTTCTGAGTTTTATTCATTGTCCATTTATTGATTTGCTTGTGAAATTTTAGATCTTGAATATCAATGGAGCTCTATGTAAAGATAATTAAATATTCAAACCCTAAGTCTATCTACACACATGGAGCAACAAATGTATCAAAATAAAAAAGGGGAAAAATTAGGTTAGAGGAAGAATGTTCACACGATCTAGAACCCCTATTGTCTTGATCGCCACCTATATTAACACTCAAGCTATGGTCTTAGATCAAATTTAGTTCTCCCTTAGGGAACGTGCATAATCAATGTGCATGGTCGATGTAAGATTGAAATTTAACCTAGGCCCTTCCTTGATCAAGCATGCAAGTCTATGTGTGATGCAAAATGTTGAGCTATATTATTGATTAATTTTTAATTATCTAATGTGCCAAAGTAGTAAGTGCTAGATATAAAATGCCCTGTGTATTCCTTTATATAGAAGATTTTTTATTTCAAATTTTGGAGCTTTAATCGCATTTGGTAAAAATTGGAAAACTTAAGGACAAAGCTAAGAAAGGGGCTGGGACTCATTAAGCAAGGGAAACTGACCGTTAGAGCTCAAAATGACCTTGGACAAGAGTGCTAGAAATGGGACACCCTAGGGTCCAACACTATAGTCCAATCCTAACTCTCCTATCCTACAAGTTAGGGACCTAAGGGGATGGAATAAGCATGGGAAATCTGACTTGGCTGTGGTGGAATGACTATTTAAAAGACTTGAGATGATTGGGAATAGGCAAAATAGGTGACTTAAGCATGAAATAAGATTAAGATGAGTAAAATGAAACACATTGCTAAATGTGAATAAAAACTCATATTCTCTAATTAGAGTCTCCTATGAAAGGACTATGAAAAGATAAGATATATGTGATTCCTTGACCAATTTTGAGTGTATACACTCTATAATTTGATAATGTGGCATGGATATCTGAATGTGTACTAGAAATTAGGCCAATCTTGGCCAACTTTGGAAGGAGGAGATTAGCTTGTATGAAAGCCACTCTAAAACTGGAAACTAGGCTTATATGGAAGCCACTCAAGAATGTGGAGGTTAGGCTTGTATGAAAGCCTCTCTGAAATGATGCCAACCACTTGTAGATTGAATAAGGCTCACAACTACTGAGTATGCTTGGGTAATATACTAAACTTAGAAAGAAAATAAGTCAATTTTGCTATGCACATTACCCCCAATCATTGGTGTCTGTAACATGGTTTTTGATCTAAAAGTTATACCAACTACTTAATCTAAAACTTGAAGCGAGAGCCATCATGTCACACATGATGCACCCTATATCTAGATTCTTTGAGAAAATCTATTCTATAACTACTGAATCTAAATTGATATGTATCTAACAAAATTGTAGCTGAGCTTAATTTTCTACCTATTTCTAGAAAGTCTAGTTTTTTTTCTATTTAGATAGGAGTGCTAAAAATTAGACACCCTTCTATTTGGTGCTATTGTCCATGTCTGACACTATTGTACTTTTATAAAACTAATGACTGTTATATAATTATCATAGTTTTTTGGTCTATTCTACCTAGTTTGACCTTTGATTGCTATTTTGAGTGTTCTAAAAATTGATTTTTTTATTGGTAGGAGCTCTAATACATATGACAAAACCCCCATTTTTTGTCCCCTCTTTTGAGGGTATGAATGAAGACCCTTCAATGACTGTCATCATAAGGAAGAGCCCCATAAGAGTGTTATGCTATGAAATATATGATATATCAATGATAATCAAATAAATGTCTCAAGATATAACATTATTTTTATTGGAGATTTTTAGATCAACAAGGGTATTTCTAGATAGATATAACAATGAAATAACATGTGAAATATACTAAATTGAAACTAGAAATGTTAGTTGTTAGTTATCATTTATCAAGGAAGGATGGAGCATGATGTCCATCATGGCATCCAAGAAAGCAAGATAATGCATGATGTGGATAATGACATTGCAAACAATTAAGAAGAAATCAAGCAATAAACACACAAAGCATGAATCATCAAGAGGGGCTAAGGATCCAAGAAAATAAGGGACATGGGCACATGTCACTCAAAATGGAACGTAGGCATACAAGGCATGTTCAAATGCCACATACACATATAACTGAAAACAAGCAAGGTTGGCATGAGGGCCACAAGCACATAGAAGAATACAAGCAAAGGACATTAGAAAATGTTTTAAGGCACACACAAGAATAGAGGCAAAGGACATTGGCAAATGTCCTAAGACACATATAGGATTCAAACTAGGAACTGAGAAATGCAATCACATCTATCTACACAAAGCAAGAAGGAAGGCATGTAACATACTAGAAATTCAATCGCATCTAACTAATAAAACTAAGAAGTGAAAGTATGCAAGACATGGAGTACAAGACTAGGTATATGCTAAAAATACACAAGTGCTATATGCTAGTGGATGTTGATTAGAGTAGTCTGTGTAAGCTAATTAAATAATATACATCAACATGATAACTAGATAGGAATGACATAACCTAGATGGTGTAGTCATGTAGAAGATGCCCCAAGTGGATAGATATATCGATATATGTCTTGAATGTAAAAGTAAGATGCTCCCTCAATGATTAGAGTGAAGCAATCAAAGATCTAGAAGTCACTACACACACTCAAATAAAATCAAGTAAAGCATGGTAATGTAGATAAATCGACAAACAATAACATAGAATAGTAAAATGTAAGTCTAGCATAGTAGAAGAAATGTAAAACATGGAGAATGCATATAATTGATTTTTTTTGAATTTTTGAATATTTAAATATTTGAATGTTTTTGGATTTTGAAATATTGTATTGTTTTTGGTAGTTTGACATATTTGAATGTTTTTAGATTTTTTATATAAGCTATGTATAATCAACCATAAAGAAACTATGTAAAAATAAGGCTGAGGAGAGATGATAATAACTAATAAGTCTCATGAGAGACTCCCTATCATGGTGATTGGTATCAAGGAGAGGGATCATGCATGATCGTGAAGCACGATGGAAAGGTCAAGACTGTGGATCTAAAAGTTGTGTATACTGTAAATGATCTAAAATCTCTGTAGTGGAAACCAACTCTAGGGTCCCTTGTTAACTTTGAGAAGTGGATGCAACTATAGGGATCTTAGGGACCCATCTACTAGTAGGAGAAGCTCTCTAAACATGTGCTCTATATGTAGAGGCATGAGGCCTTAATGATACTACTCTAGGTGTGAATACTGTAGTTGAAAGCTATTTAGAATTCTAAAATTGTGGTTTCTCTAAAAGAAAACTTTATGGAAGTGTATGAACTCTCTGTGCTAGTGAGAGAGGCCTCGACTGTGTCTAAATCTAAAATGGAGGAAGAAATGAAACTGGTGGTAAAACTAAAATTGGTGGCAGAATTGAAACTAGTGACTAAAAAACTAGTATATGGCTCTGAGCTAGGGAGTGGTAACTCATATATAACTCTGCCAACTATAATGACTTGATTAGCATGAATGAATTTCATATATCTATGAACTATAAAAGGTACTACATGATGTTTCTGAATCCATGGTTGACCAAATAACATATCAAAAACTCTTGCACTAGAAACAATAGTAAATTGTGTAGCCACATGTGTTGGACCAACCTATAGAGGAAGTGCAATAGCACCTAATGAACTCTATATGTGCCCACTGAATCCACTGATAACTATGTCCATCAGGGTAATATACTACTTTGAATATTTCAAATGCTATAGTAATGTCATAATGCACATGTTCACATTGAATCTATTATCTATGAGAACACTATGAATATGATGATTATGAATGTAAGATGTGATAAAGAGTGAATAATAAATCAAATCATCCTCAACTATCTTTAACTCTGAGAAGGAGATCGAAGGTTTAACTAAAAATCTTGAATTATATACACCAATCATGTTGCTCAAAGGGTGTAACTTAAGTAAAGGTGCTTGATATGCAGCTAGTGGAGGATGTGCATGATATGTATGATGAACACCTAATGTATCCCCTATCTCTTATTTAGAATTTAATGGAAAAGGATCTAAAAATATTTTTAAAGCTTTGTCCTATGTTTGCTTTGCCTGAGGAGGCTTGGTTGAAGTGCCAAAATCAGTAACGTTACCATCATCAAGTCTTGTATCTTGTGTTTCAAATTGATACATCTATTTATTGTGTGACTTGGTGCCCTATGAAAATTTCAAAATGCATTTTGATCATATCCCCATGGAAGAGGCCTTGTTGGATGAACTTTTTGAATAGGAGAGAGAAATATGATGTTACATTTTAATAGCTATTATAAGACTCTTATTGGAGATATTGGTAGATTGTTAAAGGTTTGCTGAGGTAGTAATAAAACCATTTGCTGAAGGGGCTTTTAAGCTGTGTTAACTATCAGTTGATTTTGACTCTTGTTATCATTGACCTTTAATTTATATAGGAATTTGTTGTAACTCTTGTTTGTTGTTTCTGATATGCTTGTGTACTTGAGTTTTCCCATTGAAATTAGTTTGAATTCTCTTTCCTTTAATGCTGAAATGAGTTAGGAACATGTTGGTTAAAGGATTGAATGTGTTGATCAACTGATTTAGTAGACTATAGAACCATTGTCAAGCATAATCCTTTAGACTCCATGGAAATAGCTTGGTTAGTAGCCAATCATTTGGCACATAGTCCAAACATGCTATGTGAAAATCTCTCAAGTGTGGCTTTGGATCACCCTTGCCATCATATAGAGTGAGCTTGGGTTGAACAAAATCTTGTGGCAAGGGTGTTGAAGCAATATGACATGCCAATGGTGTATGAAGTAGAGCAAAAGAATCCAAGGCCTGTGTAGGTGTAGAAGCACCTTGCTCAAGATGTATCACCTTGGATTGAATAGATTTAATCTCTTGCATAAGGGATGCCACATCATGAGACAAAGATGTACTAACTGTAATTGGTGGTGGCATAGAGGTAGGTTGGATTGCTATAGGGGGTTGTTGAGACATAATTGCCCCCATAGTGTCATGTGTAATTGGTTGTTTTGAAGCATTGAAAAACTCAACTTGTTTATCCTTTTTGATTTCTATGATAGATTTTAAGATAAAAGTATGATCTTGGGGCTGTTCTCTGAGTCTTTCTCAAAAAATTTGTAGGATAAAATATTTATTGAGGATAACTTCATTATCAACTATAGGTGGAAGTGGATCATGAGTCTGATGTGGTGGGTCATGAACATTGATGTTTGTATCATCATTTTTATTCTCATACTACTCATTATTGAAATTATCCTCATATAAATTGGTGTAGTCTGGATGTGTAGGATCCATAGCAGGAACCTGAGCTGATTATTTGTCCATGGTATATGGTTAGGTTAAAAGAATCTAGGTTTTTTATGAGGTTTACCAAAAGTCTTGCAATTAGTCTCAAAGGAAGATATGCAAAGAGCTTAGGTGGCATAAGGAAAATAACTTGAATAATGAAAGAAAATATTAAACAAATATAATCTAAATAATGAACTGGAATATGCATAAAAAGGATACAAAGTTCACAAATATGTAAGGTGATACCTCAAAAGTAATGGCGCCTAGTATATGCAATTAGGGTTTTAAAAAATGATATTTTAAAAATTACTATGGAATTCTAAAATTTAATGTGAATTTTTGATTTAAATATGTAGGTAAAAAGTCAAAAAATTATTGATTTAAAGGGACCTATTATATGCAACAAGGGTTTGGAAGAAAATGATTTTTTTTAAAAAATTCTATGGAATTTTAAATTAAAATGAAAATTTATGATTTAAATATGTAGGTAAAAAAAAAAAATTATTGAAAAAATAGCAAGGAATTTATCCTAGGGTTTCTAGGGTTTTTATGTGTAAACAAAGTAAGTCAGGTTCACCAAATGATTTAGTTGTTTTAAGAATATTGGAGTACTATTACTAATTTAGTTAAGGGTCTGAGTTGACTAAATCAATAAAATATATTGCAATAAATAGAGTACTAATTTTTATAATTTATTTGACCTTCGTAGCTTTCTAAAAATAGTAATGAAATAGGAAAAATATAACTTAGCTCAAACATGATTGAGACAGAAGATGGTAATGGCTGTGTAGGACTGGGACACTATCATAAATAAAGATCTAGCTTTCATTCAATGAAAGGATAGGAGTACCAAAAATAGGACACTTTGAGGTCCAATACTATAGTCTAGGTCCTGTCGCTATTATCCAAACTGGTCATAAAGATCTAAGTTTTGTGGGTTTTGTCCACTGTCCCTGTATTAGTTTACTTATGAAATTTTGAGTCTTGAATATCGATAGAGCTCCTTGTAAATTTACTTTAATCTCCAACCCTAGACTTTCATTATGCTGAAATAAAACTTGAGAAAGAAGGAGGAGGTTAATGTGTGTAAGATGCATTGAACGTGTATCCACACCCCTTGTGTGGGTACGCTGCCTACATACCAATACTCTAAAGAAGGATCAAGCCATATGTAATTCTCCCACTTGATGTGCTTTATGCAATAGTGTTAGGTAGATGCAAAAATGTTAAACTGGGTGTGCTTGAGGTGACTAGGGACTGGTGTGAGGTTTGAATGAGCTTGTGGCTATATTGGATGGCTATATGCAGAGAATAGGGAAAATTGCCTTAGTGGTTTTGCTTGTATTCTTGCTTGATTTTGAAATAACTGTTAACCCCTTCTAAATAAGCTTTACAGGGCTTTTATAGAGATCTATTGGTCATGGGTTAAATGCATTCACACTAGGCCAACATAATGAGGAAGGAATCAAGAGAAAATGATCACTTGGGCTCGAAATGTGATTGGATAAGAGCACTAAAAATGGGACAACCTAGGGTCTAGTGCTATAGTCCAACCCCAACACTCCTATCATATAGGCTTGGGACCTAGGGGAATGGAATAAACATGTAAAATGGAGCTTGAATGAGCTGGTATGAGGTTTTGGAAGTCTATGAATGACTGGGAATTAGTGAAAGGGTGGATAGAAGGGTCATGAAAGCATAAAAGAGGACCTATGGGTTAGGTGTCACAAGCCACACTCAAGCTACCGATTTTGACATTTTATATGACTACGCTAAAATACCATGTATGAATGTGTGATCACTATACAAAATCCTATGTATGCATTAAAATAATTTGACCTAAATCTTTTGGAGTTTGCTCTTATGAATTGGACTACATAGTATCTTAATGTTCATTTGGTTTCCATGTAGACATGATAGAGATTATAATTTGAAGTGTGGACTTCATACACTATATTGAGTATATGTATAGATGTTTTCTAATAAGCTCAAAGATTCAGAATCATGAAGTGAGAAAGAAAAATATTTAGAATCTTGATCCATCGAGGAAAAGAATTAATATTGTTCATGGGGAATTTATGTTTTTTTATCTCAGCTGAAAATATAATATATATGCACATGCCCATGCAAGTATATTAATGCTTTGGTTTGATAACTTAATCATTTTTTCAAAGAGCCAAGATGCTAGAAATATCCAATGAAATGAAATTAATTATTTGAAAGGTCCATTTTAGCCTACACACGTATAGAACCAAAGCCTGAAGTATGAATACAAAAAATATTTTTCTACTTAACATTGTCCAAATCTCTACAAGCATTGAAGGTCATTTTTGAAGCAATTTTGATAACATAATTCCACATAAAAAATCAATATAAATGTTTTTGCTTACAACATGAAATTTCATAGAATTCCAAGTTAAAATCAATATTTGGGACTTAGTCAAAACAATAGAAATGCTTTCAGAAGTTGACAAAATCATAAATCACATGTGAAGTGATCCTATTGAATCAATAGGGTCCCCATATAAAGGATAGTTATTATAAGCATTTTATTTCAAGCTAATCTTAATCAACAACAAACTAGGACATAGTTTACTAACACATGCATGGGGTTGGCACATGGTGCACTTGTTAAAGTAAGTGATTTTCCACATAATAATGACATTGTATAGAACTAAATTGTATATTAAGTTTATTGATTTCATTGTGTTGGCATTGGATATGTCAATACTTTGTTTTGTTATATTAAATTCTGTTATGTAGCCAAAGACTTCAATTAATTAGTGTATTATATTACTAATTATGATATTATTTTAAACATTTGTAATCCCCAAATTGAGTACCAAAAATGGATTTTATTGTATATGAACACTTACATAATGCTATTTTTAACTTAAGTGAGAAAAGGATATGGGTTGGATCATAATTCCATACTATGTATATTGATAAATGTTAAAACTTTATACTTTATTGTTAATAGAAAACAAGGAATTTTACTCTATAAATGGTCATGGTATTAGAGTTGTTGATAAAATATAAAGCATATGGACCAATTGAAGGAAAGATACATGAATGAAAAAGTTACTTGATGAAACATTACAAAGGAATGAAAGGATATGCCAAATATTGTTTGGAAATGTCATAAAAAAACTAGTATATATGTATAAAAAGTATCATAAAAAAAAGTTGCAACAATTAATACAATTGAGATATCAAATTTGTAGTAAAAAAATAAAAATTTGACAAACTTTGAAAACTAAATGACAAAAATAGATTGAATATATGATCCAATTACTGAATTTATATAAGAATTCTAATTTGTAAATCACATCTAGAGTGAATGAAATTTGATTCATAGGTCTCATGTAGTTTATAATATTATATCTAATTCACTTAATTTTTTTATTTAAAAGTTTATTAGTCAAAAATAACATCTAGAGTTGTGAAACAAGATGTTGGTAATATGGTGTAAGCACTGCATATAATGAAGTTGCATACTATGTGTCAATAAGGCAGTCAACAATAGGTATACATGTGCATAGAACTTGAGGCAATAGATCATTAGAAAATTAGTGAATAGAAGGATTGGTAGAGGGTAATGGACTCATACCTTTAAAGCATTATCTTCCATTTGAAGCCAAGTCTATGTAATTGAGGAGATTCTAAAGGCCAATATAGTAATAATTATTTTTTAATTATGATGGCTTAAGTCATTTTAGAGACATGCCAATAAGAGCATATAGTGAAGCTATATACTCTGTGTTGACAAGCCAGTTAACATTGATATGAGCATTTAGATCATTAACAATATGTATCTAAAAAATATGATTGATATGAAATTATCAAATGATTGAATTGTGTACTAGAAAACACATCGTAAAAGTATTAATTATTAGATAAAGAAACATTAATGAATAAAAACATATGAACAAAGTATAACAGACATTTAACATGGTAATAAAGGACATTTTATTTTAAATAAGATATATCAACATAATTTAAAAGATGATAAATTTAGGTTGTGTAATGTTTAAATCAAAATGTCAATGTGCCAAGTGCAAAGGAATGAGGATGGTGCAAACACAATAAAAGTGTCTGAAGTAAGCAATAGAGTCCAAATGGCACTTTAGAAATCTAGAAGCATCTAGTGAGGATGCTAAGACAAGAGATAATGCATATGTGGTAGTACATGGAATCGTAAAAAAGGCATGAAGTAAAGGCAAAGAGAAAAACATATAATGAAGGCCCAAGGCATATAACATATCACTTTGCCAATCAAAAAATGACATATAGCACCTGAATACCATCAAAGAACCTATGAGTAGTTATGTGGATAATATGAGGTAAATTGATGATGATCTCACCATTAAAGTCAGTGGTTATAATATTTATTGTATGTATAAGAGAATATTTGTGACTAGAAAAGATCTTGATTTGTTAGGTATCTCATAAATGAGAGCATATTTATATGAAGAAGTAATCTTTAGTTATTTTCAAAATCCATCCTAGTTACATGCTTGGTAAGTGTGTCAAAAATTTACCAAATATTTGGTGCATAATTGAACATAAAAAACTACTTAGAGGCTGTTTCAGATGAAAAATAGAACCGTTTAAACTAAATTCAAATTATAGTGCAGTGCAAGAACAAAATAAAATCAAATGCAAATAAAATATTCATTATATTAGATGCATATTATGTCAATTATATTAATAGTTGAATTAGGTGCACAAAAATTATGAAATAAATGCAATTTAAAGGTTTAATTGATTGCAAAAACTAAGTCTTCACAATGTAGCATGTGCTTAAATTCAATGATAAAATTTTGAGATCATTACACAGCCAAAGTAAAAATGTAATCAAAGTATAAACATTGACATGATTATAGACCCATTTTTTTTTACAGTGTTTAAACTATGTATCTTAAAAAAATTGATGTGAAAGACTAATTCAATCCAAAAATGACCTTGAGCAATCTGAACGTGGTCTAATGTAATGCTGAAAAAGAGAAATGCATGCATCTTGGACCAACTATCCAATTAGATCCCGAGCTTAAAGTGCCTAAAGTGGTGATTCTTGAAATATGTGAAGCATCTCCAGAAGCACTATCTACAAAGAAGCCCCGTCTTGAGCCTAGTGAAGAACAAATTGTTGCAGAGCAATAAATGGACATTGAAATTCTAAATTTTGTGGAAGAATCTAGAAGAGGGGAAGTCCCCATCATAGAGGAACTTGGCACTGGTAATAGTAAATAATGAGAAAAGAGTCCCAAAGTTATAGATCTAGAGAATGACCTGTAAAAGGGGAAGGAACCTATGCAATAAGCAGAATAATAGAAGTAGATGAATATGGGTAATTAGGACCCTCTTACTCATGCCATGTTCTAATAATATTGACTAGATAAACAACTATATTTATAGGAATATTTACCCAAACATGAGTCAATTGAGTAAACTCATCACATGTTGTCTTTTGTAATGGAGGTATATCATGATGAAGGCCTCTTTGAGTTCCCAAAGGTCATCACTGATATAAGACTAAAAGTGCCATGTGTTCCAGACGTGCTTTGGGTGGATCCCCTAAAATGATCTCTAGCTCAAGAAGGTGCAACCATCATAAAGTTTGACCTAGAGGTTTCTAGGAAAAAAATTCTTCATAGCCATGATGTTAGCCAACTTTGCTATAAACATCAAGAGGTTGTCCACATATATAGAGAAGAACACATGAAATGGTGCAAGATAAAAGAAGACATTAAAGAGCTTAAGTGCCAATAATATGTAGCTAAAGCATCTTAACTTAGGGTAGTAAGCCTTTTTCAAATAATTTTTTAGAGTGAGTTGGCACTTGTGAATGGTATTCTTCTTATTGGTGAGGCCATCAATAAATTGGAGATGCTCGTGGACCTCTTTCTCAAGAAATGTAAAAACTAGATGAATTCTCAACAAGAGAATCTATGGGAAACAAAGTAGTTTATAGAGGTAATGTATATCTCTCACTCCTTTTTGAATAAACTAAGTTCCACTATTCCCATCACTGATGGGTTTTTTTTGTAAACTTGGCATGATTGAGTAAAGTTTTGGAAGCACAAATCTTACTAGATGAATAATAATGCCAGTAATTGGCTGAAAATACATTTAACATCAAGGATAGGGATGAATGTGAAAAAATATTCTAGGACATCGAAGAAATGGATAAAAAAATAAGCACCCATTGATAGGAGCTTAATATAAACTTCTCAACACTTTGAGGATAGGTTCATATCACTCAAGAATGCCCACAAAGCTATAACTACTCAGCTTGAGATGTTGAAAGCTTAAGCAGATGGTTTTTTTTAATAACTCGAGGAGATGAAATGACTGAGAAGCGAAGTGGAAGTTAGTACTTACAATCTTTAGATAACCCACAAAGAATGGGAATCCCTCAAGTGGCAAGTTTAGCAAGTAGGTCTCGAGCTTTTGTTATTTGAGGAGAGTGCAACATAGTCTAGGATGGACTATCAGTTTAGTAATGGGTGATGTTAGACCTAAATTTTTGTAGTAATATATTATAAGTATTTTGGATCCATATTGCAGAGAGGCAAGGGTGTGAGAATAACATCGAGGACCTTGGCATGGAAGAGAATGATGTAGAAGAGAGAAATAGGGAAAAACAACATGGAAGATCGAGTTATGAAAGCCAAGGAAATAGAAAATGAGGAAAATAAGACACAAGACTCAGAAAAACACAAGACTAAGATAAGGGTATAGTAAGTGGAGATGATTACAAATCATTTCATAGAATCATTGAAGATTACTCAAGCATGAATCTAGCACCGGTTTATAATAGAAGAGGAGCACAAAAGTAAATATCTATCATAGAGAGAGTATATAGGGGATATTAGGCCTGAGTCAAAAAGGACTTAATTATAATGGCTCGTCACAAATTATTTTTGAAAAAACCATCAACTTCTCATCTATAATGTATTAATGATGTAAATTGAGAGGGGTTATTTATATATAAATACCCCCTGGCTTTAATAATGTACCAGTTATTGTTGAGATAGTTGTTGTTATTGTTAAGATAGAGATGTGTAATAGACAATGTGCTAGATGAATTATCTTTATAATCTTATCAATTGAGATCAATAGAACCACTACTCTATCTATGAATATTGATGTGTTAATCTTCTTGGCGTTAAATTTATTTTTATGATAATAGATCCGTACATGGACTATGTGAATGAATCAAAAGGTTAACTCTTTAGACTAATGTTTGAAATAAAAATGTCTAAATGTGCTAACCTTATCATCCAAGTATAGATAGAGTTATTTATCCACCACCATGAGGTAGAATCAATGAGAAACAATCTAGGTTGCATGCCTCAGGTGAACATGCAAGGTCACTACTCATGTGATATGTCATCACATTATCTCATTAGTTTCTTCCTTCTTATAGGTGCATGCTTAGTACTTAGGCAAGTGAAACTAAATATAAAATAACACCATCATAATGAAATTACTCTATTTTAGATCGTGAGGCCTTGTCCATGGTTTATGCACTCCAAATGTTTTGCCAATACTTGTTGGCCACACCATTTGTCTTCTATATGAATCATGAAGTTCTCAAGTATTTGTTAAATAAGCTAATTGTGCATGGATGCATCTATAGATAGATCATCTTATTTTAGGAGTTCTAGTTATCTATGTTCATGAAACTAGGCAAAGTTAATTTTAGACTAGACCACCTCTCACACATTCAATTTGGTATATCAACTCGTGCCAGAGAGGATGCTTTACCTAATGTATTCCTTTTTAAAGTTACGCATGTGACTAAATAAGTGGAGAAAATTATAAATTTTATTATAATAAGCTCAATGTTAGACCACCTTAGCACCTAGGAAAAAAGTAGTTGGTTGTCTGCATTACCTCTTTTTAGTTTATTAGAGGATATTTGTATAAAATTAGATAGTATGATATATTACAAAGGCGTGTAATGTAAAATGAATAGGTTGAAGTCCTTCAAGAGCTACACGAGGGTATCATAGGAGGACATTATGCTGGTGACACAATAGCATGAAAGGTTCTTCTAGCTAGGTTATAGTGAGCCAAAGCTTATGTATGCCAATGTGATATCTATCAACACATAGGTAAACCAAATTGAAGGGATTACATGCCCCTTCATCCAGTGTCTTATCATGAACCATTTGAGAAATGGGATATTTATTTTGTTGGCCCCCTTCAACCTAATACAAGACAAACTATTGCATGTTACATCATTACTACTATGGACTATCTCACATGCTAGGCTAAAGTAGTGCCCACACATGATTATATTATTGCTATCATTGCTAGATTTATATGGGAAAATATCATCACAAGGTATGGATGCCCATTAATTTTAACAAGTGATCATGTCACTCACTTTCTTAAGGAGACAATATGCATCCTTGTGGCTATAAGTTCATGATTTCACACCATAAAACCACACCATACCACCCTCAATCCAATGGCATAGCTAAAGCCTTCAACAAGATCTTGGGTAATACACTGACCAATATTTGTAATATTGGGTGCATTGATTGGGATGATTTCTTTTTCATAGTCTTAGGGATTATCAAACCACATACAAAAAGTTGAAAAAGAGTACTCATTTTAACCTTGTCTTTGGTGTTAAAGCAATTTTACTGATGGAGTTTCTTATGCCTTCCTTGCATATTATGTGCATTACAATATTGGATGAAGAATAATACCTTAAATCTTGCTTGGATGCTTTACTTCAATTGGATGAAGTGCACTTTCTCACACACTAGAGTCAAGGGGTTGAACAGAAAAAAACAAAAATCCTGGCATGACTGACACATCAAAACCAAAGTTTTTTAGCCTGATATGCATGTCTTGGTCTATTATTCAAAGTTTGTGCACCATACAGATGAACTATGGATCAAGTGGAATGGTATTTTTATCATTCATGATATCTTTCCAATAGGTGCCTACAAGTTAAAAGTACTACATGGCCAATTCCTTCTAGGCAATTTCAATGGTAGTTGGCTTTGGCCTTACCATTTTGCCTAACCCTTAAATTCGTTAAATAAGGCATATGTCACTAGTTTAGTTCTAGATAATTTAGTTTTCAAATAAGCATGGAATTGGTTATGCACCTTTTGTAATTTGATTATAACACTTTTGGTGATCTTTGGTATCTAAAACTCTTTTCTCTATCACTTTCTTGGCAAATGAATTTCACTAAGTTATGACATGAAGGACTATGCACATCTTTTAATGTGGGTAGATTTGAAGGTAAATAAGCTATTTAAGCTAAAAGTGTGAAAACAAATGGTTATGAGGAATCACATGTGATCGAAGGGAAGATCAGGATAAGGAGGAGCATAAGATGTGGCATGGGAATAAAATGTACAAGAGGAGGCATGTGAAGAAGCAACCCAAGAGGTGGCACATGACTTAGGAATGTGGAACACATATGGCAATAGAAATGCCATTATAAAAATGGGTTAAAATGAAAAGGTAGTTCCCATGAACAAAATGGGAAATTTAAGCACTATGGGAAAGGTGAAACAACTCTCAAAGGAATGATGGAACATGCATTTATTAATGACATAGTGGCATAAATGGCAATTATTTTAAATGGGCACCAAGGCATGACCATTTGAGGTAGTAATGGTTGAGGTGATGAATGATGACATGGAGGGTATTTAATGTAAAATATTTGTTTGCCTATAAAAGACCTTGAGGCATTTTATTTTCATTTTTTACTATTGAAACTTCATGATTGTAGAGCTCAAAAAGTGTGAACAAGTGACATAGAAGGCAAGTACATATTATTTTTAGTGATAAAAACTGAAACAAAGATTGTGGAAAAAGTTATTCAATGAAAAAAATGACAAAGTGAGAATAAGAGTGAGCGTGAGAGAAGTTGTAGGTTGTAGATGCTACAACCGCCATTAGAGAAAACTAAAGTAAAGAGTTGAACTATTTTGTGTCTAGAAAAAAAATCAAAACATATTCATTTGGGAGCATTGGTCAAGTGTCATATCCCATTTTTATATGCATGTAATAATTACTTACTCATGTCAACATGGTGTGCCATGTAAACTTATCTGGATAAACTTGTGATGTTTATTTACAATTCAAGTGCTTGTATCCATTGTGGAAATAAATAAATACATTCTTAATATGATTATAATCCATTATACTGTGATGAGATTAAAAATGGTTAATGATATGCACATAGATCTAATGTAAATTTAACATTGAATTGCACAGGGCAAGCAAAAGGTTGTAAGTGATGCAAAAAATGCATTAATGCTTTAGGATTTATTGCACTTTCATAGTCAATATATATTTGGATTTATTAATTATTAACAGGTCTTGTCTTAATGCATGTTTGCAACACATGTTGGTCTTACCCTATAAGAGGGAGGGTATCATCGAGGAGAGTTGGACTAGTGAATAGGTTGGGAAATGAGAAAGAGATCACATCAAATGATGAACTGAGCATTGGTTAAAGATGAGTAGACAACATAGGCCAGGTTCTTTACTAGTACTATCAAGTGATGTTTTTTAAACATCATCTTTTAGTTCAGATACCTTTTCCACTAATAAATTGTAAACTGGCATTGGCTTTCCAAATGTCATGTGACTTAAAATTATTAAATAATTAATAAATCATAGTAGATTTAAAATTTTGGATTTAATATTTTAAACCGTGTAACTTCCTATGACAGGAAGTAAATACATTTTATTTGACATTTTTTTCACTCTGAGTTGAAGATAAAAAGAATGTGAGTATTATTAAATACTATTATAAAAACTAATTAAAGATGAATCCATGCTGCATTTCTTTCCCCAATATGCCATATTGGGAGTAACAAATGGTGGGCATCAAATAAAGCATGTCATAGAATTATTATCATCACAAAATGCAATTATGCCACATGGGTGGAAATAAATGTTGGAGTTAATTAAAAATCTATTTATTGAATCCAATGAATGGAAAGGGGGATCTTGGAGGAATAGGAGAAGATATCTTTTGTATCAGAGGATTTTTTTTGTAGGAGTTCTGTGAATGAGAAAGGAAGAAAACACAATAGAAGAAAAGAGTAGAATAAAAGAACTTAGTGAAGAGGTGAAATCAAGGAGCAAAGGAAGAAGGCAAGTCAGTGAGAACTTAGTTCTTACTAGGATAGTTAGCTTATAAACACTCTCTTTTTATTCATTTGTAATGTTCCATAAATATATCTTTAAATTCAGTGATTGCAAATGGATTCTTTCTTAATATTCTAGTTCTGGGATATCCTAATTGAAAAACCGTTCATATTCTTTATTAGCTATTTGTAAATAATTATTTGTAAGATATAAGGGGAATAAGATAAATAATTTACACTCTACAAAACATTATGGAAATCTTAGAAAACTAGTTTATTTCTTCCTAAGTTATTATTCTCAGTCCTGTCACGCCTCCCTTTTAAATTGGTTAGATAGAAAAGATTTAAAATATTTTAGATTATTCACCTGTAAGGTGCAGATATAGTGCCAAACTAGATACAATAAAACACATTATTATTTATCTTCATTACCATACTGTAATGGTTAAATCATCTTGTAAGTAGAAAATGGCGTAAATCTAGGGATATATATATATATATATATATATATATATATATATATATATATATATATATATATATATATATATATATATATATATATATATATATATATATATATATATATATATATATATATATATATATATATATATATATATATATATATATATATATATATATATATATATATATATATAGCAACTGGTAATCCTTCTTAGAACGTTACTACATATATTTTAGCCCACAAATCATTTTAACCTTCTTACTTTTGCAAATCTTGTTGTATCTACAACCAATAAGGGAATAAATAAGAATAGATAATTGTAGCACTCCATTCCTTTAGTTGCTCTCTAATATATATAGTGCCTGAGTTAAAGAAAATAAATTCTAACTGATACAAAACTAGATTTAATGCAAATAAAGTCTCAACAATAGAAAAACAATGCATAGCATGAATATGGCACAATAGTAAATATATTTTTTATGCTATCATTAAATAAGTTATAATGTAGTATTGTATTTAGCAACCATTTAGTCATACTGTGAACAAAATGCCTCCATCCCACTTAACCATATGGTAGTATTTTTTAGTATGGCATAGACATGTAGTGCCAATGTGGTGTAATAATGATTACAACTCTTTATGTGGTCAATGGATTTAATTATAATCACAAATATGAGTTTATCACTTCAATAGACAACTATTCATATTCTTGAATAAGACACATCTGCCTTTGAATCTTGATATTTTTAATTAAATTATTTTCATATGAAATTGTCCTTTTACCAACTAATGTGGCAATATAATACAATGTTGGACTAAACACTTTATATTATCCATTATTTATTTTGGCACAATCCTGTGGTGCCAATATGGTGCAAATTATATTAAGTTTTGACCTCGACAATCTACCAATTGGTGTTATTTTTGTTTAGTGTCCTTTGGTAGTATATAATGTAGCATAATGTTGAGTAATTATAATTTGGCACAATCATAACCCATTCAATGATAAATCTATGTGTATATTAAATGTATAGTAAATTTAATATAATTTAGTGGATCAAAGATCTAATATATTTTAATAAGATGACTCTAATGGTATATTAGGATTACATGCCATTTGGATTATTTTAATATTTTAGTATAGTGCAATCTAAAAACAAGTAGTAATCTATAATATTCATAAACCTAGAATTGAGCAACTCTTGTTGTTGTTTAAATGATTTTCATAAGCGGATTCATTTATCGATTAAATTATCTAATTTATATGAAAAATGATAAATTAGGAAGATCACTATGTTAATTGAAAGAATAAATGAAATGTTTTAATAACATCCACAAAACCAAGCAGCATATGGAACCAAGTACTACACATCCTCTTGACAAGATGACTGACTTGTTAATATTTTAAAAGAATCAATTCCTTCTTGATAACAACTCTTTTAATATTTATAATTTTTTTAAAAATATAGGTAGAATAGTTCCACATGAGAACTAGAGTTATCCCTATTTTGTATTAGAAGGAAAATTAAAAATCTTCATCTTGAAGGATATCACAAATGATGTGTTTTGAAGGAGCTAGTTAATAATGAGCGTTTGCTTGTGCTTTGAATTCCTTAGGTAGAGTTTTTTGGATTGTCATTAATAGTTTATTTCTATTTATGAAATATTTGAAAACACTATGGCTATAAGAATTAAATCTTTAGATATATTACCTATCATTTATAAAAACTTGATAATGATATTTTAATCCTTAACATAATTGAATAATAACATTGATAACATCGTATTTATGTGAATAGGGATAAATATTAATTATCTAGTCTATAAAATGTTCATACTCAAGTTAGCATCAATAATATTCATCAATGTGTAAATAGGGAAGAAAGATTGAAGTTTTGATTTAAGGCATGAGTGGCCTTACTAAACAATGAAACTTACTATTTAGAAACCATGGATAACAAAGTAAGTTTGTAATAAACATCCTATTTAGTAAACCAATCATTCATCAATTTACATACAAGACAATGATTACATGGGTGGTATGGGACACCTATGTAAAGCATCATATCATAAACACATTTTTAAGATATCAAACAATTGGTAATAGGGAATATCTAGACCTAATAACTATGAGATTCTAGGTCGGGGAGACGTTTGGATAAGAGTAGTGGATGCAAGACATGGGGTCTCAGAGATGGGATGGAATCCTAGTTATACCCACATAGTAACTTAGTTATCTAATGGGTTAATATTCAACAAGGGGAACTTGGCAAATCTAAGACTTACGACCATAAGTAATGTATATAGGTATGTACATTAGGAATGTTTTAATTCCTATCTCGGTTCATAATAATAATTGAAACAAGATGTGTGGAGTAGATATAGTTTTAAAAGTTACATAATGATCTCTTTCTTATTTTTTAACCCATATCTATCCTACTCGTGAAGGGTAGGGCCACTATCAGTGGATGAGAGGTGTGCATGGGATTTGAAAGACTTTGTGGTTGGAGGAATAACACTCTATGATACTCTTGCTCCTTACATCAACATGGTCTACTATTGGTCTATGATATATCCTCTAATTACTTGTTGGTGAAAGAAATAATGTTGAATAAATTAGTTATTGTAATTATAGATATAAACTATAGATGTATGTTTATAAAAATTGTAAATTATAAGGACATTGAAAATAAAATTCAGTCCTAGTTATATAGTGGTTGTAATCAAATCAAATTCTATATTTATGATTCATATCATTGTAAATTTTAAATGATAATTGAGTATTCAAGTTAAACATAAAGGATAGAAAGGATTGTAATGCATAGTTATATGTCATAATCATTGCAATAGTGAATGATTGTAACTGATGGGAGAGATTATTTAATTAAGCCTTTATCTTAATTATTTATGCTTGAGGTGTTAACATTATGAAGATAATTACATTAAGTTTAATATTAAATATATGGCATGTGGGTAATTATTTTCCTTTAATAATGCATGTGAAACAAATTGTAAAACACCTTTGAATAATGTAAGTTATTTGTCTCTGACTATTAGTGCATGTGATTAACTATATTATATTATTTATGAAGTAGATTTATATGATAAATCAATCATTGTGAGTTGTTTTTTCAATTCTTAGTAGAATACATAATGTATGTATGGATTAGATTACATGATATAACCTTTGATTAGGAAGTTATTATATTTAAAAAAAATGACTAGTTTAACTTTACCCCGAAGGGGTTATCACATTGTGGTATTAGAGCTTACGTTCAACCCTCTGACCTAATGGGATTGCAAATTTTATAATTTTAAAATATTTTAGTCTTACCAAGTTACGATGGATCAAACATGTAACAATGGGGAAGGTGATCAAAATGGGTAAGATCTACAAGTTTAGATCGATAAGATCCTAGCCATGGTAACTGATACCCAAGAAAGGATAGGTGTCCTAGAACAAAAAGTACATGACCTTTCTCACAAAGAATATCATGAGGACAATGATGGTGAAGATAATCCTAACTTTATCAACCAAAATGAATATGATATTAATATAAACATCACCAATGAGCTTCCACCAAAATGGGTTCAATTTGAAACTAAGTTATCTAGAGACTTAAAAAAGATAGCTTCACCTAAGTACACTAGAGCAGTACTTGGGCATGGTGTATAAAATTAGTTAATTGAAATGGATAAATAATTAAAATTTTGAAACTTACTAAGGAAACCAAAGTCATTTGGGGAGCATTCCAACTATCTAGTGAAGCTTCAACTTGGTGGGAGAACCTAAAAAATGGAAAATAAATTGTTAGTAGAGAACACTTCTTGGGAACAATTTGTGTCTTATTTCATAGAAATATGGTTGTCATAATTATAATTTGATGGTAATATGAAAGAATAATAGAATCTCTAACAAGGAGATATGTATATGACTACTTATTGGGAGTTCACCCAACTTTTGAAATGTATGCCATAATACCAATGTGATGAGAGGTTCAAAATTAGAAAATTTATTTTGGGATTGAACCCTCATATCGACACTAATGTAGACCTACATGAACCCACAACCATTGATGAAGTTTTTAAAAATCAATGAAATAATAAAAATATTTTAATACCCTTGCATTTTTTAAAAGAGAATTCAATAACCAAGGGAAGAGACCTTAGCAAAACTGATTCCCTCCCTTTAAAAAGAAGTTTTGAAAAGGGAAAGAGATGGTGGAGATAAGAACTTTGGATCATAGAATAATTTAAAGGCTATAAACTCTAAAAAATTCAAAAATGGATTTAAATGTCAAAATGGAAACCATAACAATAGCAATAATGGACAGTTCAATAATGGGGTAAGTCCTAAGAGAAGAAAAATATGGTAGGAGGATGTTTTACTTATGGTGGTGACCACTATGCCAATAACTATCCACATAAGGTGTGTAATTTTTAATATCAAGCACCCCTACCAAGATAACAACAAGTATTCCAATAAAGGATTCATGCAGTGATAGATAACTACCAATCAAATTTCCAAGTAACACCAGTGGAGGTAGCAGGTAAACTCTTTGGCTGCCAAGTTATTGTACTTATTGATAAAATATCATTTGAATGTTTCATAGCTCTTGAGATTCTTAAGAAAATTCATGAAAATGTTAATTTTATGTCAAATTATTGGTTATTATAGTATGGGAATTGAGTAATGAAAAAGGCAGAGCAATGTCTATTTGAAGTTGAGTTAGAGCTTTCAGGGTTCACTACAACTATAGACCTGTACATAGCCCCTCTAGGATACTATGATGTGATACTGGGAGTAAATTGGCTATGGAAGCATTGAGCTAAAGTGGATTACTTTGATAAAACAATGTCATGACTAGATGATAAAGGTTACTCCATAATTATGTAGGGAGTTAAATGAGATATTACTCTAAGACAAATCTCTATAATGTAGTTAAAAAAAGGCCAAAATGAAAGGGTATATTCTTTTTACAGTACAATTTTTGATCCAAGAATTTGACTTAAAAGAGGAGGTTAGTATGGTGTTAGTTACAAAATAAATTAAATAAACACAATAAACAAGCTAACATCTCTAGGCCTAGATCATGGGGGGGGAGCTTAGTGAACAAACCAAATGAAAACACAACTAAAATGCAAGGAAATGACAACTTTTCTTACCTTGATTACTCCAAGATGATGTTTTCATTGGCTTTATCAAATTGTGCTCAAAATGTCTTCATCAATGAGGCTTGGTTATCTTCATCTCCTCTTGGCACCATGGTTGGATTGATTTTAGCATTATAACACTATGCATTTGCTTCATGAAATCCTATCCAACATTATAACTCTACTATGTTCCAAGCTCTTGAAATGAAGAGATCTAAGATTTATTTTATAAGCTTTGAAATGACTTAGAATTGGTTAAATACTAACTATTTTCACTTATATTTTCACCCTTTGAGGAGATGCCTAGGCTCTCCTCATCCAAGTGGCACAATGGAAACACCTCTAGGCTTGTGGGTAGCCTAAGGATGAGGTGAATCTCTAGATAGGGATAGCTCCCTTGATGTACCACTTTGGATTAAAACTACACCTAAAATTTTTGGGGGGAAAGGGAGAGAGAAAATTAAAATCAAACTATTCTAAGGGAGGTGATACACCAAATAATATTGATGACTTCTAACCAGCTGCATGTTACACATGAAATCAAGGGACAAACTGGACATACACCTCCAATCTGCATCTTCTCACATCAATGTTACATTATGAGGTTATGGATGAATGTGAAAAGATATGAGGTTTATAAAAGATGCCTTTAATGGTACTAATGAATATAATAACTCACTCAAACCTTGACATGGTCTAGAATACTTCACATACCCTGTAAGAAGAAGATTTTCAACTGCAAATAGGGTGAAAGAATGAGACAACATGCTAAAGAATCCATATTCTTCACTAAGCAAGATTCACCATCTAAGTAAAACACACTTATGAATAGTAAATAAAAGGTAAAAATTAGTAGTCTTATGATCAAATAATATGTAAATGAGTAGGGCTTCACCATACTTAGGTGGAGCATAAGTTATTATAGCCAAAATGGCTAGTTTTTATAGAACTTGAGTGAAAGAGAGGAGAAGAGAGAAGTCCAAGGGTCAAAAGGACACTTGTAAATATGAGAAAATAAGTTAATTTTGCATTATAATAGGATGTGGGATGAACCATGTAAGTTCAGGAAGCCCAAGTATCCATCTAAGTGATCAAACTCTTACAAAGTGGCATGAAATTCCCTTAGTTGGCTCAAAAAAATTGCCTTCATGATTAACCATGATTTAACATACCAAAACTAATTATGGATAATTATGATGATTGGAATTAGTGGGAAGGGTTGTATACATGCCTCCCCATGCGTTGGTTGTAGGCCTGGTCCTTTGTAATCATCTAGGAATGAGCCATCATCATCTACAGTCCAAAAAACTCCTCCTTCATGCACCTTGCACACTTGGCCTCAGATTTGGTTTCAATTTTCCATGAAAAACAATGGGAGGGAGTTTATTACAAGTTTAAATACCCTCCATGTCCTTGTAAGCATTAGGCACACCTTAAAATCACTTACACTTAGAGTTTTCACACTTCTCACTAGCTTATCCACTATGCAAGTTTTGAGTAGCTAAGATGAGAGCTATTTTTTGCACACTTATAAGTGTCTTAAAGGAATTAAATTGACATATGGAGTCATTAAAATTCTTAATATTCCCACTAAAATTTATTTCATCTCTTGAAACCTCTTGTAGCCTAAAAAACACACAAAATAGTCAATAAACTCCCATTCTCTCTCCATCCATATAGTTATATATAAATTAAAAGTATGGAAGGGATCTTGAGTGATTAATTTATGAGTTAAAATCACTTTCATGGTCAAAATATGTCATCTAGATAGCTCTCCAAGCTTGTTTTCTCCATTGGGTCATGACTGAGGGCTTTCAAGGGTTGAAGGACTGTCTAACCTCTTAAGCTTCATTCATAAATTTATGAAATTGGACTTGTATATAAATTACACTAAGTGATTTTTAAATACATATTATAAATCATATATACCTCTTTGTCTCCCATGTAAAGCATCAAGAGGGATATGAGTGTTCAAACTTGCCCTATCAAATCCTTTCCTCCTTTTCTTGTAGGTTTAGTGTTATATCTAAGCCAAAAATGGATTCTTCAAGGATTTATTTGCCTTAAAAAAGATTTAAAAAATATTATTTACCCACATATTCATTTTACAATATGTTTTAGTGATAATATAAAGCCAAATATAAAGTTGACCCCCTTTTTAGATGCTAGGCCTAGTCATGCTTAGTAGGCCTGTTTACTCCTTAAAGCCCAACATGAGTTTTTTATGGTTATTATGCATACCAATGGATTATATAATTATATAATGATCCCATAATAATTATATAATATTGTATAAATCATATATATGACTATAAGTGAATTTTTTTTCCTTATTTGGCACTAGGCCTAAACCTTGCCTTTAGGCCTGATTGCAACTCTAAGAGTGTAGGGTACCCTGTTGATTTCCATCCATTTTTGCATGATATAAAATATTAATATTTATTTTTTATAACTCTAAAAACCTTCATAATTTTTTTAATTAACTCCTAATCTCATCTTTTGTCATTTCCTCTCAAATCTGCTAGTTTGTGCTTATAAGGGAGTGCCTTCTATCTAAGACAAAATAGAGGGCACTCCCCTATTTACCTAGATAGAAATGACTATTATAAGATATTATAAAATTAATAAAGGTGATATACATAAATTTTAAACTCTATAATAGGTTATTTGACCATCCAAAGGCCTTAGGTTCTAGGATAGATTTCCCTTTATGACAGACTGTGCATGATTTTTCAAGAGTGAACTGTGTAATGCATGGTTAGAGTCTTTCTCTATTAAAACTCCACTTTTTATAGTTTTATGAGGTTATTATGACAATAATTAATGTTATTCTGGTCTGAAAATCATTTATAACTTCCACATATCCCTTTCCAAGACCTTGACCAGTCAAGACTGAGTATGATCTCTTGACTGTGTTCTACCCATGTTTCCTATTTTAGAAGGTACTTGTAGGTATTATGAGCCTAAAAATAACCTTATAAAATTAAATTATACCTATATTGAATAATTACATGCTCACTTTGAATAATTTGCACCTATATCACCTTGCTTAAGCCTAAAATATCCCTTAGGCACATTATTTTTGTTAATTGTTTACCTACAGTGACCTACAAGTGATTGTAGGAGACCTTACAGTTGGTTTTTACCTCCAAAATCTATATTAGATATCCATTATAAACCTCAAAATATTATTTGGAGTCATTTTATGCTTATTTAAACAACCAAGATGGATATTCATGCCTTAATATCACTTCAACCCCCTATGTTTGCTGCCTGCTCTCAGTAATCTACAGTTGGTTGTAGGTGCATACTTTTCCACCAGGACCTTAATCATGATGTGTAGAGACCATTTTTTGAGTTTGAGAGTTAAATATCATCAACTCATAATTTAATTAACCTTTAAAGTGATAATATACCATAAAAATACCATACTTAGGTCACTGCTAGTTGTAGGTGGGTGTCTAGGCAACTTGTACAAACTATAGATGTGTATGAGGAACATGATACCACTTATCATCTTCTCTTGATAGTCTTTTAGATCATGAGTGTCACCTAAAGCATTTGGAATCACTTAACCTTGATGGAATGGTCTAATTTTACAATTATTGGATGGAGAAAGGCCCTTTTGGACTCCCTGTAGATGATATTGAAAGAAATTAGTGTTTTAATAACAAATTTGAGGCCCCAAATGACCATCTTCCTCTAACCGCCTATCCTTAAAACTTTGCCAGGGTCTTGTCATATGATAGGGATAGAAAACCAAGCCATTATGATGCATTAAAATTTATTTAAAACTTGTTATATGATCCTTAAAAAATACCCCTCGACCTCTATTTTGCTTTTTTGGGGATTTGATCCCAGAATTGGTTATTTAATCTTTTGAAGGCAATTTACACCTTTATTTGCCAACCTATCTTTTCAAACAGGTTTTCCATGCTTTATATAGTACATAAACATTTAAATTAAAGGTTTATAAACATGCTTCAACTTCTATATATGGTTCTTTCTCTCTATTAAGGCCACCTATAGATGCACATTTCTTGTCTATAGGTAGTGAAGATGGAAAGGTAGGCAATGAGTAGGCTAAACATGTTTGTTATCAACATTAAGTCTCATCAAAACTTTTAAATTCATTCTCCACATTAAAAAGGGATTTGAAAAACTATCAACATTTATCTTCACACATGAAGCCTCTATGAAGGCACCTTTAGGTGTATGTGAGCTGCAAGTAGGCAGCGAGCATATTGGAAACATGTGTATAGTCAGTGGTTTCATAGACAAGCCTGAAATATTCACCAATTATTGAAATGAATGTTATCACCAAGGAAATATTGAAATAAGTTCTAAACCCTATGATCCAATGTGATACACTTCTAAGAGATGCCTACAGACATACTTCCATGGCTGCTAAACTGTAAATGTTGCATATGGCTATAATAGTTCTCCTTTTACACTCCTTAGAGGATCTCATTTAATTTATCCTACTAGGGTGATGTATTCAACTTATAAATACTATAAATATACCTCCATGGACATGTTGAAAGTATTATACAATTCATCTAGTTAACTGTATGTGATAGTCCTTTAGTAAACTGGGTAGATGATGCTTCATGACTACACTCTCATGGAATATGATTTATAAGATGAGATTAAAAGATGAAGGGAAAAAATATGAAATTGAAAACATGATAAATTACCTATTATAACACTCTAAAACCATGATCAAGCATGAGGATGCTAGAAATGGTGGAAAACTACCTGTCATCTTGAATGAGATTACTCTACCAACTTGAGATGGTTTACTCACCAAAAAACCATGAAACTTGAAAATAATCATGTATATAATCTAAAAATTTATAAAACATCCTCTGAACTCAACATTACCAATTGGTTTATATAGCTTTAACCAAAATGGAGCAAAACCTATAGGGTACATGAAACAACTAGCATACAAGTACAATCAACTTCATGAGGATGGTTAATAAAGAATATGAAACCATTAATCAAACTATTGTTATGGAAATTAATGTATCTAATTTTAATTTCACCTTCCCGAGGTGTTTGATCTGAAACCTCCTTTGTTGGTCATACCAAGTACAAACCTTAAGACTAGTTTTGTATGCCAAGAAGGGTGAAAAAGGAGCAGAATAGTTTTAGGATTGAAATGGAAATTATAGATCATTTTAAAGATGAAAATGAGATTGAATAATTTTAAGGGAAATTATATGATCTTCTCCCACATGGCACACTTTCCCATGGGTTGTACAAGTGCCAAACTTACCTTTTTTCCCAAGAAAACTAATATTTCTTATGACTCACCAACCACTTTTAGTTATTGATAGTTGATTAAGGCATGTGATGACATATGGCATGTGACATAACCTTTTTTAAACTTCAAAATTCCCAAGGAATCTGTACAACTCATTAAATGCCCCTTTTTTGACCTCAAAATGACTTCTAAGACTAAAAGGATAAAAAAGACTAAGGACCAAGGCCAATATAACTTTAAATGACATCAATTAACATATAATACACATTTATACATAATATATTAGACCTATAAATACCTAAAAGTCAATTTTTTACCTATAGGGGTCCCAAATTGACTTAAAAGTCAAATTTTATCAACATTAACCTTGGTTGGCTTAGCTAACCCCAGTAGGGTTAATAGGTGTCCAAAATCTCATGATTAGCATGAATATATGTGATTTGAGATATTTTTCATTTGGATAACTCAAAAAAGGTCATGATTAGCTTCTAATATGTTCTTTAAGATATTTATTGAATTTTCCTTTTTGATAATTAATTTATTTGCTCATGGATGAATTTAATTAGGCTTAAGATTAAGATTTGATATTAATTAATTCTTATTAGGCATTTTGAACATTTGTGAAATATTTTGATTTATTTAATGTGTATTTGTTATATTCAATTGATTTATGGGCTAAATGGAATTAATTGCATGTGATGAAGCCAATATTGAGACTCTTAGAGATTATTAGGCTAGTTTTTCAAAGGTTGGTAAGAATTACTCTAAAGTCAGGTATAAAGCCATTGGTGGCCAATTTTAGATGACTACAGTTTTTTCCTGGTTTGGAGGGCATTACAAGCTTTATGTATAGTAACATATTTTCAAATAATAAAATGATCCTATTGTGCTTATGACTTCAACGATGATGAATGAACTATAGTTTCCCCCTTGAGAAGAGCAATTGGTAAAAGTGTTGGCAAATGGTCCCTTGAAAGAAAGAAGTGAGACAAGGGGACCAAACAAATGAATATGATGGGGTGAGAACATAATGATTTTGAAAAAATTATTCAAAATGATTGAGAATATAGGTGGGATGGTGTATAATGGTTTGCCCAAAGGCAGTGATAAGCATTGTACCCCGATAGTGGTAATGTGGTATGATAACACATTGATTTGCCCAAAGGAAGTTATAATCATTGAGAAGATGAAGCTACCCTAGTTAGGATAGAAAAATAGGATAACAACATGCCTCATGTGGGTAGAAGAAAGTAAATGGTTAGAATTGATGACAACACAATGATTTGCCCAAAGGTGGTTATAATCACTAAGAATGTAGGTGGGATGGTATAAAATGATTTGCCCATAAGCATTTATAATAATTAGACCTCGATTATGGAAAACATGATCGATCACTGATGATTGAAAATATGATTATGATAACTTGATATAAAAGATAAATATGAATTGGGATAACTTGCTTGTAGGGAGATGTTCATCTGAACTAACAAAGGTTGAAATTCTTTCATTGTTTAATTACTCTATTTGGGATATGATTGGGATTGGATCGAGAATGCTATTGATGTCGAGGAGATGCTTAAACTGCCATTGTTGTATAGACCTCTCTAAGCTAATTTTTGATATAACACTTAATGATAGGCATCATGATAGAACACCATGAGGACTTGGCCAAAATATGCATAAGGACTAACTCCTAAAATCCAATACTCAAGAAAAAATAATGCACCAATGATAAAAACCATGATGATAATATTGACGTTTGAATATGGATGGATTCAAGAATAAGTGCTCAAGAAATCACCTAGTGAACGCACATAGACTTGATTTAAGGCAATAATGCCAAGTAAATAAATAGGCAAATAAACAATAATGAAGAATAGGAATAGTCTTGTAAAATGGCAAGTGCATGGGAGAAAATGCCAAAAAGGATGGGGAAACTAGGTGATAAGTGTTTTCTTGTGACGTAGTAAGGGTTCTCATAATCCTTAAGGCAAAGAAGTGATCAATTTTTTTGTTTTTTCTTAATGATTTTCAAATGTTTTTGGAATTTTGGAATATCTCAACTCAATTAAGAATGCTGCGATACTTAAATGGTTCAAGCTCGCATAACCACATGATCATGGCTTAGTTTTCTTGTAAAACAATGAGAGCATGATGAAAATAGGGATTGAGATGACTTCAACATGAATTGAACACAACCTACATAGTCTCAAAATGGCCCTAAGTCATAGTAGTTCCACCTTGCAATAGAGGAATTTGACTAGTATAACAACCACTTCAAACAAAATAGGCACAGTTGGTATGATGGCACAATACAACATAGGAATGGCTAGTTGGTATGTCAAGGCACAATAAACAAATGTTTCCCCTAGTTTACCCATAGGTAGTTATAACTAAGATACAATGAATCAGATCAATGATATTAATTTGCCCATAGGTGGTTATAGTTAGTATCAAGATTGTTGAGACACTAATTTACCCCTATAGGTAGATATAATCAATCTCACATAAACAAACTTGATATAAGAATGAAACAAGAAATGAAGGATGCAATTACCAAATATTCTATTATACTACTCCAAAATACTACCTTTGTCTGGAATGCTTGAAATAATTACTGAAACTAATTTGATTATTCATGCTAAAAATGTGAAACTAATGGATGAACCAAGGTCAAACAAGATAGGATAGGATGGATCAAAACATGCTTTGGTTGATAAAATGAGATTGTAGAATAGATAAGTGATAGGCAAAGTGAAAGGTTGGTAGGTTGATAGGATGATAAAATGACATAAAGTTATGGTACAAAGAAGGATGTTGATAATATTGTACAACTTAAAATGGTCCTCATAAACAATACATCATGTCACTCAAGCATAGTACTGTTTGAGGTGTATAATGTTCATAGGCTCATTATGTTCATCCCTGTCTAGTGTGAAGAGCTTATATGATCCTATGCCATAGTTTGAAATAATTATGAAAGGACCAACCCAGTTAGGTTTGAACTTGCCTTTATGCTTCTTTTTGGCCATGGTATTCTTTTGGTTCTCTTTGAGGATAAGATCACCAAGTTTAAATTGTCTAGGTTTCATACACTGATTGTATTGGTCATGAAGTTGATCCTTATATGCCTGTATATTGTTCATTACATCCATGCATTTCTCATCAATCTATTCTAGCTCCTTTCGGTGAGCTACTCGATAGTCATTGTCATCCAAAACATGTTTGAAAGACTTGTGTAATGATGGTAACTTGACCTCAATGTGAAGAATGGATTTAGTACCATAAATAAATGAGAATGGAGTGGATTATGTGGGTGTGCGATGATTGGTACATTATGCCCAAAGGGCATATAATATCTGAAGGTGTTAATCATGACCAACTTCATTGACAATATTTTTCATGATGTTGACAATGGTTTTTTTTATGCTTAAACCTAGCCATTACCCTAAGGGTAATATGCCATGGATAAATGTTGTGTGATGTTGTATTCAGCACATAGATTTTTGGCATCTTTGTTCTTGAATGATCCTCCATTATCAGATATAATGTTAGAAGGGATACGATAGCGATAAATGAGGTGGTTGAAAATGAATTTGAAAATTTTCTTTCCAATCATGTGAGGGCTATAGCTTCAATCCACTTAGTGAAATATTATTTGATGGTGAGGATATGTTTAAGGCCCCCAATCCATGTATTGTGAATGATCCATCAAAATATAGCTTCCAATGCTACTCCTCAAGAGGTTTTTCAATGATGGCCATGATGGATTCATCAATAAATTGAAATGTAAGTGGCTCTGTGTCTACAAGGGGTGCTTCAGTAAGCTGATCTTTAAGAACTTACCCTTTGATAGCTTCTTGGTTGACATACTCATCTCAAACTCACTGAGAAGCATAATCCATTTAGATATGCAACCTTGTAAAGTTATTTTAGATAGTAGATACTTGAGCGGATCTAATTTTTAAATGACTATGGTCTTATTGTTCAACATTCAATGTCATATTTTTAGAGCTACAAAGACCATAGTCAGACAAGCTTTTTTAATGGGAGTATAATTATGCTCATACACTACCAGTGTACGACTGCATGCTCTTTTTCATTATCATTGTGTTGAGTTAGAAGTGTCCCTAGGGCTTGATTTATTGCTGTAGATATAAAAGGAATGGTTTTTCTGGCATAGGAGGTAATATAATTAGTGGATTTTCAAGATAATCCTTTAGTTGTTAAAAATATCTTTGACAATCATCATCCCAAAGAAATGTTACACCCTTATTAAATAGGTATATAAATGGGTGGCACTTGTCGGCCAATTGAGATATGAAGTGTTGAATAGACTAGATTTTTTCATACAAACTATAGAGATAATTTAGATTGGTTTGTTGTGGCATCTCTGTTATGGCTCGTACTTTGTCAGGATTGACTTCAATGCCTCGATGAGACACATTGAAGCTAAGAAATTTGCTCAAATTAACTCCAAAAACACATTTCTTAGGGTTGAGTCTAACTTTATATTCATGTAGTCACTCAAATATCTTCCTCAATGTTGTTGGATGATCAACTTGGTCTTTGATTTTCCTAGTATGTCATCAACATAGTCTTTAAAATATCATGCATCATATCATGAAATATGACTATCATGGCTCTTTGATAGGTGGAACCTATGTTATTAAGACCAAACAACATAACCTGATAACGTAATGTTCCCCATGGAGTGGTGAATTTTATTTTGTGTTGGTCTTCTAGTGCTATTTTGATTGGATTGTAGCCTGAGGAACCATCCATCAGTGAAAGCATCTTATAACCGACTGTGGAGTCAATAATCCTATCAATGTTTGGCAAAGGAAAGTCATCCTCAGGGTAAGCTTTATTAATGTCCCTAAAATCAATACAAATTCTAATTCTTTTTGGTTTTTTACTGACTAGTACAACATTGGAAATCCATTCAGAATAGTTGATTGGCATGATACATATCACTTCTAAGAGATTTTATAACTCTTTATTTACCAATACAACAATGAAAGGATGCATCTTGTGTAGCTTTTGATTTGGTTTGGCATCAAAATGTACCACAAGGTGGTGAACAACCAAGATAGGGTCCAAACTAGACATGTTAGAATAGGCCCATGAAAATATATTAACAAATTCCCTCAATAAGGATGTAAGGACTTCACATTCCTCCTCTATGAAGGACACACCTAATTTAATCCATTTCAAGTTATTTGGAGACCTGATGGTTACCTCTATTGTGTCTTCCACTTTAAGGGTTGAATCATCTTCAAGAATAGTGGGCAAAGTTTTGACCTGTTTGACTATGTCAGAGTCCTCTATTAGAAATTGTTCTTCAAATTCTCCTAAACATGATGAATCATAATCCCCAAGGGGAGGGATGGCCATGTAACAAATCTTGTTGGAAACTCATAAATGATGACATCAAAAGCTTATTATTCTTCAAGACTAAATTTAGATCCATAGATAATGTCATCATTATTGTGATCTTTGATGATGTGATCAAAATCTTGTTACTCTTAAATACTAAATTTAGACCCGTAGACAAGTTCGTCATTGGTGGGATCCTAGTCTAAATTACAAGAAGGTTGAACAAAGCATTATCCCTAAGGCTTAGAAAATTTTAGAATGCCTCATCATTCTAAACTTCATCAATTGGCACATTGGATTCTTGTTGGCCCTAGTTTATTTGTTAGGGATAATATAATGGTAATGGATTAAGATGAATGACTAGTCGAAGGGTATAAATGGCATTATTTCCAAATAGATTGGTTGGGGGTAAGTAATTTAAGTGGCTATGATCAGACTCTACTTCATTGTCGACATCATCATCACTATTCATTGGTGATGGAACTCAAATAAGATACATACGGTCACCCCAAGATAGTTTAAATCCAAGTCCATAGGTTCTTTTTCACTTAGTCATAGAAATTGGATCAAGTGTTCCCTATTTATTAAGCCTAAGGCCTCTTAATTCATAGTCTTGGTTCTCCATGATCCGATTAGGAATGGGATACTTGAAATTATTATAACAATCGACCAACTTGTCATTGTATAACCATGATTCATCACCTTTATGAGGGTCCTTTTCTTTACTAGAGGCTGGTATGAATGTGATGGGTGTTGGATTATGCAGATGGAATTTTTTCTTTCTTCATCATTACATGAGTGGTTTGGATTTTGGTCCTCCAAAGGTCTTTGGGTTCTATGGAACTTTTACAATATGAAAGGTGTCATGAATTAAATACTCTCCTAAGCCATTACCCAAGATGGTATAGTGATTCAACATTTTAAGAGGTAGTATGTGGGAAAGTGAATCAAGGCTATCAAGGTTAATGTAGTTGGCTTCTAGTAAATCAATAAGTATGGCTTTTCCTTTGTCCTACTTGGTGACTGGATTCATGCTGAAATGGTAATTAAAGCTCTTGAATTCAACCTCTAAATGTTTACAATGCTCATATGGATGTAAATCTCCTAGAATACTAACCTCCATGCCTGAATGAGAGAACTTGATACACTGGTGAAACATCGATAGGATTGCACAAATATCATGTAACCAAGGTCTACCCAAAAGCATATTGTATGATAAATTGAGATCTAACACAATGCAAAGTGTATCATGGGTCAAGGGCCCAATGATAACTAACAAGCTAATGGTGCCTTATGATTCTCTCTATTCATTGTCGTAGGGTTTGATGGTGATTGTTTCCACTTGAATATCTACTAAGGTGTACTCAAGAAGCTTGATGAGCTTTAGAGACATTATATTTAGACCCGATTTATTATCTATGAGGACACATTTCAATTTTTGCCTCTTCATGTAAACTTTGATGTACAATGAATTATTATGCAATAGGGAAAAGGATGACATATCACTTTGGTTGAAGGTTACTTTTTGGGTTGGAAACAGAGCTTGAAATTTGTCAAGGGATATGTCATTTGGAATTATGGATTGACCAAGGAACTCTATCAAGATGTTTTTTTGGATTATAGATGTATGCAATAGATTTAAAATGGAGATTTGTGCTGGCATATTTTGTAATTATTCTATAATGTCAAATATATTTTCTTGGATAGTGGTAAATGGCTTGTTTCGAGGTAGAATGACTGGTTGGATGATGGGTGAAGTGGTAGATGGTTGTGGGCCTAGTATGGTAATCTTTGACCACCGAGTTATGATTGCACAATCAGGATTAGGTACAAGACCATTGTTGTTAAAAAATGATGGTGGATGGGGACCAAATAAGATAAGTCTTGGTTGCTAATGCACTTGTGCGTGGTTATAGGATAATGATGAGTTATTAGTATAAGGTCCTAACATGGGAATCCCTACTTGCTAGTTCGCTTGTGTACGGTCTTAGGTCAAAGAAGGATTACCAAAATGGTTTGGTTGATTTGGGATGATTAACAATAGTATTGTATGATTGGTACTTGGTCTAGGATTAATGCAAATGGTATTAACATGACCTCCTTCAATATGGCCTACATCTACATTGTGTCATGTGCAACTACATGGTAGGTCTTTTGGGTGCTACCATTCTGACCTTGGTTTTGTCCTTTTTTTTAACATTGTTGGTTTTGTTTTTGATTTTGTTGAGTTGGTTAGTTCGGCCTTGGTTATTGATAATGCTGTTTTTGATGTTGCACTAGTCATCATTGTTTTTTATTATTATGTTGGGGAAAAGGATTCTTCCAAGGCTCTGATTAGAGGTGGAAGCTTCATGATCCAATGTGATTTCTCTATTTTCTAACATATTCTAAGTTACATGTCTAATTTTCACACAATGCTATAAATTATGGCCATTGACCAAATGAAAATCATAATATTATTTTGGCCTATACCCGTCTGGCATGCCAACACCCCCATGAAATTGCTCTTTCAAAATAGGCCATCTAATTAAGTTATCTATTGTGAACTTACAAAAGTTTGATTCTATGGGATTTCCAAGGCTAGAAAAAGCATGATGAGTAGGTACATTTATCATTAGAGGAGGATGGTTTTGAAAAGGCATAGGTAATTATTTTGTTTGTTGCATTTACTACACTAGTCTAGGTTGTTGTGCTTGCTATGACTGCTGAAAAGGTTGTTGGTTAGGAGTAAGCTATTGAAGTGGTACAAGTAGAATAAACGATGATTGCACCATTTGGACATGTAGTTATTTTATTACTTCATTCCATATAATATTCTTGTTGTGATTGAATTGCTTGGGTCTATCATTATTATTATCCTGTGTTGGTTGTGATGCTTGCACTTGGACTGGATGTTGGTTTTGGCCATTATTCTGGGATTGGTTCTATCCATTGTTTTGATTTGACAAGGCTAGTTTAATGATACCTTTGTTAATGATGGATTGTTTGATCACCAAAAATTTGTCAATGATTTCTTTGAATATATGCCCTCACTGCAACACTAGATAGTAAGATATCTTGTTGTGTACTTGTAAGGGCTCTCCATCATTATAGATAGCTTGCAAATATTTCACTTGGTTTCTATTTTCCTTGTGTCAATTCTACTAATGAAATCTCATGATCAAGATTATAAGAGAAGTGTTGCATGAATTTGTTTAAAAGATCATCAAAATTAGAAACTAAATTCTTTGGTAACTTTAAGAACCATTTTAAGGCTTGTCTAGCTAGACTTTTTGGAAACAACAACAAATATATGTCACTATAGGCCATTGGTTGGCACATGATAACTAATTCTATTAGATGTGCTTTGGGGTCACCATTACCCTTGTATTTGTCAAACTTTGGTGGCTCATACCCTAGAGGAAATGGTATCTTCAAGTAATCCATGCTGAAAGGGTAACAACACACATCATCTAAGTTGAAATTTTTGACTTATTTCCCAACTTGGATGGTAGAAATTACATATTTCATTTGTTATAGCTCTTGCTTGAGGGAACTTGTAGTATTATTGGCCAGAGGTGATGGTTGAGTGATCACAAGTGGATTACTTTGATCGAGGTATGATGGAGGTATTTACTGGGGTATGTTGGATTTGATGAGAAATGAACTAGGAATATGCATGCATGGGTTAGGGTGTAATTTTTGAAATTACACTTACTGTGATGCGATATTTTGGTTGGGATTGGGTATGTATGCCTAATGTTGGGAATATCAAGGTTGGGATGGTGGTATATAGCCTTATTATGCATGCTAAGTTTGAGTAGGGACATGCTTCAAAATAATCATACTAGGATGATTAAGAGAAACTTGTGGACCAAGACCCTATCTCTAAACTTGTCGCATGTTTGGCACGAAAGGCAACTATTGCCTAGTAGGTACTTGAGGAATATTAGACCCTCTTTATTATGTGAATCCTAGTTGGGAAGTGGAAACATGTTGGAGATTTAACATCTGTCACTGACCAATATTTACATGTTGTTGGCTAGACATAATTTGGTTTTAAATTAGCATATTAGTATGTGATTGAATAGGTATGTTCACTACTATCTAGCGAGGTGAAAAATTAGTTGCCCCCTATTGAGGTGGTGAGAGGTTATGCCTCTGATACGTGGGTTGGTTGGATGGTGCCTATTGTTATGGAATATTACTTGTCACTTATTGGAGAGGAGTAGGATTTTCCACATTCTATTGTGGCATGGCACTGGGTATTGGCTGGCTACTTAATCCTTGTTGTTGGGTGCTAAAATAAGAAATTGGTTAAGGATTAAAGGTAGTTGGTTGAGGTTGGGAAGTAGAAAATACTACTCCCTAAGTTTATGAATCACTAATGGTGTTATTTAAAGGCACATTTTATTGTTGACAATGTGTTTATGTGCTAACACCACTTTGGCTTGGATTAGATGCTACTTGTGTATTATCCACTATATTTTGCTCACTATTTTGCATATAAGTAGAAGACACTTCTTCGATATTTGGGGTAGTGAACATGCTAATTTTATTGACCATTTAATTCCATTAAAACTCCTATTGAAGGAGACAAATCAATAAGAGGCATGTTTGACATGGTCATCTGATTAAAGTAATACGCTAGGTCTCGATATGTCTAGTATGTTGTTTGTATTTGAATGAAGTGGTCCTATATAAGGCCTCTTTACATGACAAGCATATGTGGATCTTGATATGGTACTGATACTCTGGCATTAGGATCACTAGAAGAGGCTTGCTCATTATTTTGATAAGACATGTTATAAGCTCCTCTTTATAGATTTTGCAAATTATCATGACCTACATCATAGTTCGATGATATCATACCATAATAAGATTATTTTTATATGTTTTTGGAAACCATAGGTACACTATCTAAATATTGGGTTATCTGTTCTTGATCTTTCTCTGTGTAAGGAGGTGTGCTAATCAAATAATTGGCCAAAGGATCTTGACTATGTTCCCTTGTTTGAATGTTGTATGGTGGATAGGAATACATCTCCCAAACAACCTCATCTCCGTAAGGGTCTTGAAAAAATTCCTCTTGTGTGCTAACATTTCCATCTCCTAGATTATACATAGTTCCACTATGTGTATAGTGAGCTATGGCCAAAGAAAATGATAAATGTTTCACAATAAGATAGATTAGAGTTTTGTAAACTCTAAAAAACTATCTAAAAAGACAAAAGGTTAAAACATGATCTAGATTGCTTGAGGGTGGAGTTGTATCTCCAAAAAGTTTGATGCAAATATTTGGTAAAAATAATATAACGTCAAATATCTAATGTTAAATTGTGAGCAAAATGACATAAAAACAAGATGCCAACTCTAATGTCCAAATGTGTTCTAAATAGGTCTAAACTAGGAAAGGGAAATGTTACTAGGTATTTTCTCCAAACACAGAGTCAAAATCTAGGCTCAAGTAGGCTGTGTTAGGACTTTTGGCTAAATAGCATCAAAAGCTAGGCTTGAAACAATGAATGATAATGATTAATATAACAAACTTGGAAAAGTTTGGCGAAGACTAGGCTCTTGATTTTAGATATAAACATGATCTAATTGGTGAAAAACACTAAAAAAAAGTCACTTTGAAGATGGAATGATTCTATCAAACAAAGGAACAAATAATAAAGTTTCCACACTTGAGTAATAGATTAACCTAAGTTACACAACCCAAAAGAGAAAGATCTGTGTATGAGCCCCTTTGTGTCGAGGCCTAAACATAAATCAATTAATGTTTAAATCAAAATTTGGAAAATTTAATCAAAGACTCAACTAAGGGAAACTAGGGTTCTAATGACCAACAATATAGGTGAATTTGAACATCACGACTATGCTAAACAAAAATCCAACAAGGTTCAAATGATTGGTTTAAATAATGATAATTTGGATACAATTCTTTTAAAACAATTTGGGAAATGTAATGGTGTTATCACTCCCACAATATGTTTTAATGGTTAATGTTTAAAATAATTCAAAAGCATAAGACGTGAAATTATTTGGGCAACATAACATTATCCATTTTGATCAAGTGCTACTCACAATGTTTTGACACAAAAGGTTTTTATGTTTAAATCAAGGTGTCAAATAGATGGCATAGTGCCTCCTCAAATAATGGAGTGATTTTGGACCCAAGAATCATTCATGAAATGGTTTAAACAAAATTTTTTAGTTCTAACACACCAAGCAATAAAATGACAAAATACAACTAAGTATATCATCCTAGATCCTATCAAGGTGTGGTAAAGTGGGGTTGACTAAAACATACAAGTTTTTAACCGTCTAGATTGATCCCATGTGTACACACTTTCACATATGCACATAGGAGAAATAACATGTCAATTGAGTCCACATCGATCACCTTGTTGCAAAAAGGTATTATCCTTCTCACAACTACTACATCTGTCACTTGCTCAATGTAGTGCGATGTCCATATCAATCATATGTCTTAGGCTTAACCTACCACTAATGAAGATGGTTTAGCTGATAAAACCACCATCCCAATGGGGTAATCCCAATTTGTATACCCCCTCATGAAGAGGGATTTAAAAATAGAGATGAAGCCCTAGGACAATGCTTCCCAAAGGAGTTTGTGAGAGGCAATGACACCCCCTTCACAAGCCAAGATGCATGAAAATAAAAGACAAGTAGAAAGACTTTAGGGTTACATTTTGATCACCCAATACTATGAAAGATTGGGGAGAGCTTAGGAAAATTTATTTTTATGCCTTGGACTAGGCACTAAAATGTAATGGAAAGGCACTAAAATGTAATGGAAAGGCACTTTTGATCCCATGATTTTCCTGTAGGGGATAGGGGGAGAGCATACATGCACTGTCTTTTTTGTGAAACAAACAATTTTCATGAAAATGAATGTGTTCAAAATCATGAAGCTAAATCATGTTATTATTCATTTTAAGGAACCAAAATCAAAATGTGTTGTGAATTTTGGACCCTTGACTTTGATGAAAACTTGCTAAAACATTGAAAAACATCTAAGCCATAAAAAATGAACTAAATTCTTTTTAGACACCCGAAAGATGATGTGAGCAAGATTGATAACATGTTCAAATTTGATTAGGTACTTTGTTATGCACTAATTTAAATGTTTTGATTAGGTTCATGGCCCATTGGAATATTCAAAAATTTAAAAGAACTTGGACAAACACAAACTAAGCAAAAACATAACCATGTTCATTTTAAGAACTTAAGCCCAAATATTTGAATTTAGCCTATTTTATTTTAAACACCAAATTTAAATGTTAAAAACCATTTAAGCATGTAAATTTATATTTAATGTCTACCGTTACCCTACAAAAACAAGAGAGTATACCCCTGCTTTGAATCACTTTTGATTGTTAGGAAATGTTGTTTGTTTTTGAGCTCTCAGGGTTTGGATTTAATTTGACACAGTGATCGTCAACGATCAGAGGTGATCGTCAATGATCAGAGGTGATCATCGGTGGTTTAAATAAACCATCATTGATCGATTAAAAAAAAACCATTGGTGGTTGAAAAAAATCACCATCGGTCAATAAAGACTGTCAGTGAAGACCTATGGACCCAAAGACAAAACCACACATGAGAGAAAAATGTTAACTTAGACTTGGTTAGACAAAATATGATAAAACCTACAAGCTAAAACCTATTTGATAAATTTAAATGATCCTGAAACTCATAAATCAAGAAATGAAATGACCAAAAGAATCAAAATTCAATCTTTAGGTCTATTTTCCCCCTGCAACCTAACCATTGGCATTACATAGAGTCAGTGGAGGTTAGGCATAATCATCGACAGTTAAGGTTTAACCATCAAATGTTTCACCTGACTGTCGGTGATCACTATATAAATCCAAAAATTTAACAAGAGTGAAATACGACCAATGTAAAGTTAGAAAATCAATTTTAGAGATATTCAAACATCCAAATGAAGATTTAAAAGCTACATAATGATCTCTTTACTATGTGGGATGTGTTGGGTCCCACCAGGCATGTCATCTATGATCCAAGAATTTGACTCAAGAGAGGAGGTTAGTATGGTGTAAGATAAAAACAATGAAATAAACACATTAAACAAGCTAACACCTGTAGGCCTAGATCATGGGGTGAGCTTAGTGAACAAAACAAATAAAGCCACAACTAAAATGTAAAGAAATAACAACTTTCCTTACCTTCCTTGATTGCTCCAGGATGATGTGTTCGTTGGCTTGTTTGAATTGTGCTCAAAAGGTTTTCATCAATGAGGCTTGGATATCTCCATATCCTCTTGGCACCATGGTTGGCTTGATTTTGGCATTATACAACTATGTATTTTATTCATAAAATCCAATCCAGCATTAGAACTCTACTATGTTCCAAGCTCTCCAAATGAAGAGCTCTAGGCTTGCTTTTATAGGCTTTGAAATGACTTGGAATGGGTTAAATCCTAACCTTGGTTGGCTTAGCTAACCCTAATAGGGTTAATAGGTGTCCAAAATCTCATGATTAGCATGAATAAGCGTGCTTTGAGATATTTTGCATTTGAACAACTCACAAAAGGTCATGATTAGCTTCTAAGATGCTCTTTAGGATATTTATTGAATTTTCCTTTTTAATAATTGATTTATTTGCTCATGGATGAATTTAATTAGGCTTAGTATTAATATTTCATTAGGATTTGGTGTTAATTAATTCTTGTTAGGCATTTTGAACATTTGTGCAACATTTTGTTTTATTCAATGTGCATTTGTTCAATTTAATTAATTGATGGGCCAAATGGATTTAATTGCATGTGATGAAGTCAAAATTGAGACTCTTAGAGATTCTTAGGCTATATTTTCAGAGGTTGGTAATAATTTTTCTAAAGTTGGGTATAAAGACATTGGTGCCCAATTTTAGATGTCTACACAAATTGATGAAGTAAAAGAAGAAAAAGAACCCATTATATGATATTACCCCTTTCTACATGATTTCAGTGATGTTTTTCCTAATGAACTACTAAGACTACCACTAAAATTATAATTTTGTTTCTCTATTGATATCATACTAGGATCTAAGCCCAAGTTAAAATCTCCCTATCGAATGATAATAATTGAGTTGTTTGAATTGATGGCCCAGTTACAAGAACTCTTAGCTAAGGGTCTTATCTAACTAAGTGTATCTCCTATGGGTGCATTAAGAATTTTTGTTAAAAATAAGGATAACACTCTTAGGATATGCATTGATTACATGATGCTTAACAAGGTAACCATAAAGAACATATATCCCTTACCATGCATTGATGATCTCTTCTATCAATTGTGAGGGGAAACCATGTTTTCCAAAATTGACTTATGGTTAGGTTATCGTCAATTGAAGATCCAAGAAATTGACACTCTAAAAAAAACTTATAGACTCATTACGGACATTACAAGTTTATATTTTTTTCCTTTGGACTCATGAATGATCCAACAACATTCATGATCTTGATGTATAACATATTCAAAGATTATTTGGATAACTTTGTTTTAGTCTTTTTGGATGATATTTTGATATAATCAAAATTAGAAGAGGAACATGTCTAACTTTTGGGATTAATGATGCAGTGTTTGAGAGAACATAAGCTTTGTGGCAACTTGTCCAAGTGTGATTTCTTTCAGAAGATGGTACATTATTTAGGACATATCATTTCAATTGAGGGTATTTTTGTTGACCCCACAAAGATTCAAGCCATCATGAATTAGACATCTCCAAAGATTGTCCATGAAGTATATAGTTTCATGGTCTTAGATGGATACTATATAAAATTTGTTGAAGGATTTTATAAAATAGGGAACGTGATCACTTCCTTACAGAAGAAGAACCAAAAGTTTGTTTGGATCAAGAAATATGAGCAAGATTTTCAAATATTGAAAGAGAAGCTAACATTTGTATTGGTGTTAAAGGTTCCATACCCAAATGGAAACTTTACAATAATCATAGATACATCAAAGGATGGAATTAGGGATGTCTTCATGTAAGATGGTCGTGTGGTGGCCTACGAGTCTAGAAAACTCACGCCATATGAGTTAAACTATAAATCCCATGAATTAGAGCTAACATCTAATATTCATGCACTACTTATGTGGCAAAATTTTCTATTATGAAAACAATTTAAGCTCAGAACTAATAAATTATGGTTGAAATATATCTTTACTCAACCTAACCTTAACGCATGACAAAGGCAATGGTTAGAATTTTTGTGCAAGTATGATTTTGATATTGAATATGTTAAGGTTAAGGAAAATAAAGTAGAAATTTAACTTAGCTAAAGGAGATATATATCTACCATGATGATAGTGTGGACAAATTTTTGTTAGCAAATTTTGAGTTAGCTACCATCGGATGAATTCTACAAATAGGCTAAGACTACTCTAGGCGCTGATAGTCAAGATCATAGGTAAGAGGGATATCATATTGAAGGAAGAGGTCTCCTTAAATTTAAGGGAATGATTTATGTACGTAATGTGGGTTGTTTACAAACCATAGTATTGGAGGAGGCATACAATACTCCTTATTCAGATCACATAGGGGTGACTAAGATGCTAGTTGATCTCAAATAGTTGTATTTTTATCTAGGTCTCAAGAGGGATGCCACTAGTTTTATGATGATATGTTTGGAGTGATAGTGAGTCAAGGTTGAGCACATACATCCATTAAGTTTGTTGTATCCACATGAGTATCCAAAATGGAAATGGAAAGTAATCAGTATGGATGTTGTTTAAGGACTTCCCTTGTCAAAGAATAAGCATGATGTGATCTTGGTCATAGTGGACAAACTCAGCAAGGTTGAACACTTTATTCTAGGGAATCTCACAGATGGATCACTAATGTTAGCAAGAAAGTTTTTACAATAATTTTTAGATTGCATGGACTACCCAAGAAGATCATTTTGGATTGAGATACTTGCATAAATTCAATTTTTTTTCAAACCTTGCATATAGCTTTGGCAAACCTTGCATACATGTTACAGATGTATTGTATGGATTAATAATACAATTGGGAGGCATACTTGCTTCTAGTAGAGTTCACATATAATAATTCACATCATTTGAATCTTGGCATTGATCCATTTGAGGCACCTTATGGTAGGAAGTATCATACCCCTCTTAGTTGGGACCACCCTGGTAACATAGTTGTTATTGGTCTTGAAATGCTCCAATATATGGAGGAATAAGTTAAAATCATTTGAAATAGAATATTTGAATTGTGGAGAAACTAAAGAGATATTCTGATAGGAAGAGGACTCCTAGAATTTTTTAATTAGGAGATGAAGTTTTCCTAGGAGTGAAACCACATAAAAGTTCTATCAAGTTTGGAAAATATTCTAAACTAGAAAAAAATATGTGAGACCCCTTGATGTCCTTGAAGTCATTAACTCAGTGGCCTATAGACTTTACCACCAACACTTGCTAAAATTCATAATGTTTTTCATGTTTCTTTTCTAAAATGTTATCATGCAGATGTGTCTCATGTTATTGGTGGGAAAACCTTATAGGTGTAGGATTTAGGAGTGGTTCTGGTATCCCTTACAAGTTATTGATACTCACGAACTGACCTTACAAGATATGGAAGTCTCTCAATGTAAGGTCCAGTGGGACTAATATTTTGAGGAGAACATAACGTGGGAATACTCTAATGAAGTCTTCAAATATTTTTTTCATCTTTTTACTTAGTTTCTTACTTTAGTAGTCATTAGGTCGATGTCTCTCCCAAGGGGGGAGGATGTCATATCTTGTTTTTATATGCATATAATAATTAGTTACTCATGTGAATGTCGTGTGCCATGTAAAATTATTTGGATAAACTTGTGATATTTATTTAATATTTGAGAGCTCATATCCCTTATGAAACTGAATAACTACATTCTTAATATGATTATTATGCATTATACTATTATGGGATTAAAAATGGTTAATGATATGCACATGGATCTAATGTAAATTTGACATTAAATTACATAGGGCAAGCAAATAGGTTTTCAAGTGATGCAAGAATGCATTAATGATTTAACATTTATTATACTTGCATAGTTAATATATATTTGGATTTATTAACTGTTAACGGGTCTTGTCTTAGCATGTGTTTTCAACAAAGGTTGTTCTTGCCCTACAAAGAGGGAGGGTATCATTGAGGAGAGTTGGACTAGATAGTAGGTTAGGAAATGAGAAAGAGATCATGTCAAATGATGAACTAAGCATTGGGTAAGTATGAGTAGGTAACCTAGGTTAGGTTTTTTCCTAGTATTATCAAGCGATGTTTTTAAAACATCATCTTTTTACTTCAGAGACCTTTTCCATTAATGAAACAAAAATTGGGAGTTGGATTTTCAAATGCCATTCGACTTATAATTATAAATAATTAATAAATTATAATATATTTTAATGTTTATATTTAATATTTCAAACAACGTAAATTCCTAGGATAGGAAGTAAATACATTTTATTTGATATTTTTTCAATTTGAATTGAAGATGAAAGGAATGCAAATATTATTAAATACTCTTCTAAAAACTAATTAAAGTTAGACCCACATTGTACTTCTTTCTCCAATATGCCATATTGGGAGGATAAAATGATGGGTAGCTAATAAAGCATGTCATTTAATTATCATCATCATCAGAGTGAGATTAATCCCACCATGATGCCACATGGGTGGAAATAAATGTTGGAGTTAATTAAAAATCTTTTTATTGAAGCCTTTGAATGGAAGGAGGGATGTTGGAAGAATAGGAGAATATATTATTTGTATAAGAGGATTTTATTTTAAGGAGTTGTGTGAAGGAGAAATAAATAAAGCACAGTAGAAGAAAATAGTGGAAATAAGGAACTTGGTGAAGAGGTGAAAGCAAGGAGTAAAGGAAGAAGACAAGTCAATGAGAAGAATTTAATTCTTACCAGGCTAGTTAACTTCTAAATACTCTTTTTATTCATCTGTAATGCTTCATAGATATATCTTTAAATTCAGTGATTACAAATGGATTATTATTTAGTATTTTGGTTCTGGGATATCCTAATTGAAAAACCAGTCATATTATGTAATAGTTATTTGTAAATAACTATTTGTAAGCTATAAGGGGAATAATATAAATCATTTACACTTTGGAAACCATTATGGAGATCTTAGAAAACTACTTTATTTCTTCCTGAGTTATTACTCTCAGTCCTATCATGCCTCCGTTTTAAATTGATTGGATAGATTTTTTTAAAATCTTTTAGTTTATTCTCCTATAAGGTGCAACTATAGTGCAAAAATAGATATAATAAAACACATTATTATTTGTCTTCATTACTAGACTATAATGGTCAAATCAGCTTACAAATAGAAAATGGTGAAAATATGGGGATATATATTTCTTTAGCAATTGGTAATCCTTCCTAGAATGTTGTTGCATCTATTTTAGCTTGAAAATCATTTTCACCTTCTTGATTTTACAAATCTTGTTATATCTATAGCCAGTAATGGAAGAAATAGGAATATATATTTGTAGTGTTGTATTCCTTTAGCTACTCTCTGATTGATATATATATATATATATATATATATATATATATATATATATATATATATATATCACCTGAGTTAAAGAAAATAACTTCTGGACTTATACAAAACTAGATCTAATATATATATCACCTGAGTTAAAGAAAATAACTTTTGGACTTATACAAAACTAGATCTAATGCCAATAAAGACTCAAAAATAGAACAACAATGCAGAGCACCAATATGGAATAATAGTAAAAACAATTTTTATGCTATCATTAATTAAATTACAACATAGTCTTGTATTTAGCAATTGACTGGTCATATTATGAATAAAATGCCTCCTCCCACTTAATCATATGGTAGTATTTTTAAGTATGGTGGAGACCTATAGTGACAATGTGGCACAATATTGAATCCAAATCTTTATGTGGTCAATGAATTGAATTATAAGCACAAATATGAGTTTAGTACTTTAATAACTAGTTGTTCATATTCTTGAACAAGACACCTCTGCCTTTGACTCTTGATATTCTCAATTGAATTATTTTCATCTAAAATTATGCTTTTAACAACTAGAGTGCCAATATGGCCCAATACTAAGCCAAACACTTTCCATTATCCATTATTTATTTTGGCACAATCCTATAGTGCCAATATGACACAAATTATATTATGTTTTGACTTTAACAATTTTCCACTTGGTGTTATTATTGTTTAACATCCTTTGGTAGTATATTATGTGTCACAATGTATAGCAATTGTAATTTGACACAATAATAACCCATTCAATGACAAATCTATGGGTATATTAAATGTGTAGTAAATTTAATATAATATAGTAGATCAGAGCTCTAATATAATTTAATAGATTGAATCTAATGGTATATTAAATGTATATTAGGATTACATCCCATTTATATTGTTTTAATATTTTGGTATAGTGTAATCTATTAACAAGTAGTAATCTATAAGATTTATAAACCTAAAATTGAGAAAATCTTGTTGTTTAAATGATTTTTCTAAGTGGATTCATTTATCTATTAAATTATTCAATTACTATGAAAATTTATAAATTAGTAAGATCACTACTGTAGTTGAAAGAATATATGAAAGATTTTAATAACATCCATGAATCCAAGCAGTGTGTGGAACTAAGTACTATGTATTCTTTTTATAAGATGATTGACTTGTTAATCTTGAAAAATAATTGATTTCTTATAGATAATAACTCTTTTACTATTTATAACAATTGCAAAATGCAAATAAAATAATTCCACATGAGAGTTGGACTTAGCCCTATTTGGTTTTAGAAGGAAAACTAAAAATCATGATCTTGAAGAATATCACAAATGATGTGTTTTGAAGGAGCTAGTTAACAATGTATATTTGCTTGTGGTTTGAATTGTTTAGGTATAATTTTTTTTGGATTGCCATTAATAGTTTATCACAATTTATGAAATCTTTAAAAATGCTATGGATATAATAATGGGTCACCTAGATATATTGCCTATCATTTATAACAACCCAATAATGATATTTTAATCCTTAATTTGGATAACAACATTGACAACATCATATATAAGTGAATAGGGACAAATATTCATTATCTAGTCTTTACTATGTTCATGTTTAGCTTATCAATAATAAGATTCATCAATGAGTAAATAGGTAGGAAAGGTGAAAGTTTTGATTTGAGGTGTGAATGGCCCTATTGAACAACTAAACTTAGTAGGGTTTTTTTAAAGCAGCCTTAGGAAAAATCCATATGTAAAATTCTGGTGAATATTGAAAAGTATATTTCAAATTATTGGTGAACTAAAGGGAAACTAGTTTCATTGAAAAGGTAAATCCTAGGCATCATTTGACCACAATAGTTGGGCACCTCTATCAAGACGCTTTAGATGACATCCAGACCTTGTAAATGATGTCCAGACACTATGAATGGCATCCAAACCCTATGCATGTCATCCAAACCTTGTGGATGGTGTCAAAACCCCATGGACAATGTTTAGAGGCCCTTGACAATGTCTAGAGGCTTTAGACACTATCTTGGGCCTTTGAACACCATATATAGGCTCTAGACACTAGATTGTCCATAGACCTTGGACATTGTCTAAAGCCTATGGACACCTTCCAAGGCCTCTAGACACTATCTATGGGCTCTAGATGATAAACTATAGACTCTAGTCTTTCATTTTAAAAATGGAAAATAGGTCATCATAGATGTATTTTATCCTAAAAAAGTATTGCATATTTGGATTCCTCTAAAAAAAATAGACGATTTCAAAAACAAAATCACCTTGATCTAATTTCTTATGCAAAATTTATACCCATTTGAAGTTTTGGACATTGTCAAGAGCTGGTAGATGGTATCTAGATCTCGTGGATGGCATCTAGAGGCTTTGGACGTTGTCTAGAGGCTCTAAATGATGTCTAGAGTCTGTAGACGCACTATCCACTGACTCTAGATGCCATCTAGAGCCTTTGGTGGACGTGCCATCCATAGACTCTAGATATCATCTAGAGCATCTGGATGCCATAGACTCTAGACATCATCTAGAGCCTCTAGATGCCATCCATTAGCTCTAGATAGTGTCTAGAACTTCAAGTGGGCATAAAGTTTGCATAAGGAGTCAAATTAAGGTGATTGTTTTTTTGAAATTATCTATTTTTTTGAGAGGAAAACAAATATGCAATAATTTTTAAGAAAAAATACATATATTATGACCTTTTTCCATTTTTAAAATAAGCATCTAGAGTGTGCAGTCTAGTGTCTAGAGCGTGTAGTCTCACATCTAGAGTGGGTAGATGGGCATCTAGGGCATGTCACATATATTGGAGAAATCAATTAGAATGTCCTTCAAGGCCATGCCAATTTATAATCATAATTGTAGAATTAGTTGTATACATTAGGCCAACCAACCTATAAATCTAATTTACAACCCAAAAAATTAGGTGACCCAGTGTTCTCTACTAGTCCAAAAAATTGCCAAAACCAAATTTAGGAAAATGGAATATTTTTGAATTAGCGAATATTCACCACTCAAAAACTCTCTAAAACTTAATATTTAGAAACTAGGGATAACAAAGTAGGTTTTTAATAAACATGCTATTTAGTAAACTAATCATTCATCAATATACGAATAAGATAATGATTATATGGGTGGTGTGGGACACCCATATAAAGCATCATCTCATAAACACATTCTTAAGATATAAAATAATTTGTAATAGGGAATATCTAGACATAGTAACTATGAGATGTGCAGGACAAGGATACCTTAGGATAAGAGTAGTAGATGTGAGATGTGAGGTTTAAGAGATCCTAGTTAGACCCACATAGTGACTCAATTAACCAATGAATTAACATTCAACAAGGATATGCACACATAGATGGGAAGCTACACCTATTTTTATCTGATGCAACATTATTCAATCACATAGATCTTATTAGAAACCACCAATAAGTTGTTAGGGTGGATCAAATAACCTTATGCATTCAAAACTAAATATTTCATGGATTCTATCAATCACATTACAGACACGCCTGGTGAATATTGATGCTGACAAGATTGATGTTGAGATTCATAATTTTCACAATCTTTGTCTATCCAAAAGAGAAAAATATACAAAATGACATGATTTAACTAAAACTAATATCAATCCCTTCAAAACAAACATGCAAGGAAAGATCTGGTTGGTATATTATATGATTTAACCACAAAGGAGATTGGGAAGTTAGGAGCCAGAGAAGGAACAATCCCCCAACAAGAAACATGTGTAGAAGAAAGGGTGTGAAATAAAGATAAAAAGATAAGACTCAAGGCCACCAATTCTATCAAAACACAAGAATAGCCCAGGGCTGCTCCAAAATGATAATGGTAGACCATGTCGATAATAAGAGCCCAAGCGTTGCCTATGGAATAAAAGGATAACATTGATGTATCTTGACTGGTTACCTAATCGGAGCCTGATCTTGAAGCACAACCTACAAAGGAACCCACTCCTAAACCTAGTGAAGAATAATGTATTATAGAATAAAAAATGGACATTGAAACTCCAAAGTTCATGGAAGAAACAAGAAGAGGGGAATCCCCTAACATAGAGGACCTTGGCACTGGTAATAGTGATCAATAGTAAAATATTATTGAGGTTATAGATATAGAGCATGACCCCCAAAAGGGAAAGGAACCTATGTGAGAAGCATAACAGTAATGATAGATGAATGTGGGTAAGTAGGACCCTCCCACTCATGCCATGTTGTATTAAGATATACTAGACAAACAACTATTTTTGTGGGAATATTTCACCAAACATGAGTCAATTGACAAAATCAGTGCTAGTTGTATTTTGTGATGGAGGTATATTATTATGAAGGCCTCTTTTATCTCCAAAAGGCCAATATTAATATAATTCTTGAAGTGGCAGATGTTCTAGATCTGCTTTGAGTGGATCCCATGAAATGCTCTCCAACTCAAGCAAGCGCAACCCTAAAAAATTTTACCCTATAGGTTTTTAGGAAAAACATTCTCCATAGCTATGATGTTGGCCAACTTCAATACAATAATGAGGAGGTTATCCACATGTATAGAGAAGAGCATGTGAAACAATGCAATCTCAAAGAATAAATTCAAGAGGTCAAGTGCCAATAGTATGCACCCAAAACACCTCAACTTATGATATTAGGCCTTTATGAGATAATTTTTTGGAGTGATTCAAAATTTAAGGATGGTATTACTACGACCAATAAGGTCATCAATAAATTGGAGGTGCTTATGGACCTCTTACTTAAGAAATGTAAAAACCAGGTGAATCATTAACATGAGAAGCTATGGGAAACAAATAAGTTTATAGAGGCCATGTAAGTATGTTGTGACTTTTTTAATAAACTAAGTGATACTATTCCCATCACTAAAATTGGTGTGGTCGAATAAAGTTTTGGAAGAATGACTGCTACTTGAAGAACAACAATGCCAATAAATGGCTGAAAAAGCATTGAACAACAAGGACATTACCTAACACACAAAAGTATTCCAAGATGTCAAGGAACTGGACAAATAAATAAGTGCCCATAAATAGGATCTTAATTAAATCTTATTATCACTTTGAGGATAGGATTTGGTAGAGGTCATATCACTCAAGGATGCCCACAAAACTGTAACTACTCAACTTGAAATTTTGACAACTTAATTAGATGGTTTTCTTGAATGACGCGAGGAGATAAAATGACTGAGAGGTGAAGTGGAAGTTATTAATTCCAATCTTTAGACAAACCTCAACCAATGATAGGAGGTCAAGCACCAAGTTCAATAGGTAGGTCTCAATTTTTTTATCTGAGGAGACTGTAGCATAGTCTAGGATGGACTATCAGTTTAGTAAAGGGTGATGTTGGAACCCAAATTTTGTATAATATATTCTAAGTATAGAGGACCTTGACATGGAAAATAATGGTGCAAAAGATATAAACATGGAAGACCTTGGCATGAAAGATCGAGCTATAGAAGGTAATGAAATAGAGAATGAGGAGCATAAGACACAAGACTTGGAAAAGTGTAAGACTAGGATAAGGGCATAGGAAGTGGACATGGTTATAAAGGAGTTGAAATAAGTATTAAAGATTACTCAAGTGCAAATCTAGCACCAATCTGTGAGAAAAGAGGAACACGAAAGTGATTATCTAGTATAGAGAGAGTATGTAAGGGTTGTTAGGACCAAGTCAAAAGGGAATTAATTGTAACAACTCACCATGAATTCTTTTTGAAATAATCATTCACTTGTCGTCTCTAATGTATTAATGATGTAACCTGAGAGGGGTTATTTTGTATATAAATACTCCATACCTTTACTTATGTACTATTTTTTGTTGAGATAGTTGTGTTATTATCAAGATAGAGATGTGTAACAGACCAAGTGTTGGATGAAATATCTTTATAATCTTATCAATTGAGATCAATGGAACCACTAGCTTATCTGTGAATCTTGATGTGTTAATATTCTTGGTGTTAAATATGTTTTTATGATAATAGATATGTACATGGACTATTGGAATGAATAAGATGGTTAACTCTTACGAGTAATGTTTATTGTAACAATGAATAATTGTGATAACCTAAACACCCTAGTATAGATAGAGTTATCTATCCATCACCATGTGGTAGAATTGATGGGAAACAATTTAAGCTATGTGCCTTAGGTGAGCATGTGAGGTCACTTCTCGCATGATATGCTAACACACTAGCTCATTGGTTTCTTCCTTATTCTAGGCATGTGACTAGTATTAGTCATAGGAACAACACATACACAAGTCTGAATTATTGAAAGAGTATCCCAAGAGCCCAATTTTTTAAGTTACAAGTTAGGTCATTGCTATAGTTGCTTTTCACATTTTTCATGATTCACACACAAGCCAACATGTAGCAGAGAAATACATAAGTTTGAGGCCCTATTCAAAGCATTGTGTATATAGGCAACACTCATTGAAAAAGGGGTCTTTGGGTAGCTTGACACCATGTGCCCACTAACCCTTTTTCCCCACAACCAATATGAGCATGAATAACTAGGGTTTTATCATTTGACAAGGAGTGATAGTCCATATAAATGCACTAGAGTGAAGGTGACTAAAAAACTAGAAATATCTAAGTGGTCACATCCTATTCTAGTAGGTAATTTATATAGGACATTATAATGTTTCACCCCTATCTGCGACTCAAATTTTTAAAGTTTTGTGTTTTTTGATGTTTAGTTGATACTTGGTGCATTTTGGTTCTTTTGCATTTTGAGATAGAAAACATACATGTGTATATTTTTGCAAATATAATGAAATAGAAATACCCAAATAACAATATTTGATGGAAATGTATTAAACATCAACAATAAGGAATACCCATATGAAGAAAGAGGTTTATCTTCAATAAATACACATACCCAATTTCCTATTATAAGAAATACAGTTCTCAAAGTAATTGTTATAGCAGTTAAAGGTGGTCAAGCACATCAACATCTACTATATTCTACCCTTAGCTATTAATACACTAATCAACAATAGAGTACATGTTCTCACACCTTAATTATACCATATATATTATAAGAAAAGGGTAAAAATCAAAATTCTAGATGCACATGTCCCTTTACCAGAGCAATATGACCTCTAGATAGTAAGTACAGGCTACAAAATGTTGTGAATCCCCTTGAAACTATCTTTGGATAACTTGCATTGATATTCCCTTATCTCACACCCAAACTAAAATGGAAATCCAATAATAAATGCCTCCAATAATCACAAAGAACTCCTACAGTAGTGGTATGACATGTCTAGGGAATCCAAATCACCTTAAAATATCTCTAAATCCATTGCTATCACTTGTAAATTATCTTCAATGTTCTCCTTGAATTATCATGCCAACCCAGAAGATAATACCATGTTTTTCTCTCTACAACAAAATGAATTTGTACAATGAAGCTCGATGGCAACCCCTATAATGAAGCCACTCAGACAACACCTTGTGAGTGTCTTCCAACCCCACATATGATCTCAACAATGGAGGTTTATGTCTCCAATGTAGCTAGTTCAAAACCCTTGCTCTCATGAACAAAGCTCAAACAATATCAAAAAATATGCAAATAGTGAATAATACAAATGAAGTTTCTTTTCTTTCTTTCATTCCTCATGCCTCAATGCCACTGTAATGTCCCCAAAATTATGATAAGTGATTTAATTAATTTAATCAATTTTAGTTGTCCAAAAATTAATATTATTTCAAAAGGATGACTTTAATTAATTATTTTAATTAAATTAAAATGGAAAAAAAAAATATTAAATAAGTTTCTTCTAGAAGTTGGAGTTAGTTGTGAGTTGGCTTCTTCTAGAAGATTTCCTAGAGGCTTTAAAAGAAGTTGAGGGAAAAGCATTTGGGGATAATTGTTGAGTAATATTTCTGATGCATTATTGAAAAGCTTGAACTTTGATTCAGCTAAATCTCTGAGGACAAAAACCTTCAGCAGATTGGAAAAGGGTTGGATGAAAACCTAGCTCTTTTCGAGAGTGGATTCGTGATGAAATTCACATTGAGTTTATTAATTTAGATCTGGAGCTTCAAGGAGAATCATGCGCTGTTTGGCTTTAGCTGGGTGTCCCTGACATTATCGTAGCTGACATGGGAAAAGAAGAGTCGGTAGTTTGCAGAGGAGACAACGCTAGCAAGAAGTCGTGGGCATAATAAAAGTCTATGCTGCTAATTGAACTTCAGAATTCATGGGACCCAGACTTCTATCAGAACCTTTATTCATGACTGCTAGATATTGATTTGAGGAGCTCGACTAAATATTTGGAGAGGTGATTTCAAAATTTATGCATTTGCTAGCACAATCAGATAAATAGCTTTAATGTTTTATTTGTAGACGAAGAGGTGGCAAATGAAGATAAATTGAAGGCTTGACAACAAATAAAACTTCAGGTTAAGACAAGTCAACGATAAGGTAAAAAAGAAGAAGGAGACGCCAAATCACTGAAGTGGAAGAAAAGACAAAACGTGGAGCAGTATAAAAGACAAATCTGATGTATTCTTTTTGACCTGCATTTCATTGCCAAGACCTGAGATGCAACCTTATGATTCTTATCAAGGCATTTTTGTGAGTTAGAAGCATGGAATTAATTATTTGAGTGTTGCGTTCAAATCAGAGGCGATCGCCCGGGTTGGATAGACAAGGCATTGGAGTTTTTGTTGTTCCTTTTGTATCAAAACTGCACCAACTAGAGAAAGGCAGAGAGAAAAATGAGATTTGAGATCTATTGCTAATACATTGGCCTAGTTTTGGCATTGGAAGAGAGGAATGTGTGAAGATCTAGGAGAGATCATTCCCAAACTTGCATCCTATTTCCAGGAGCTTCCATTTCCTTTAGCGTTCCATTATTCTATCTTGGAGACCTTGTTTATTGATCCTTCATACTGAGCTATTTTGAATCTTATACTGCAATTCAGTCCTTGGCATATACATTCCTAGGTGTGAACATAGTTTTCATCTATGACTTAGAGTCTATTACATACTCATAAATTGTTATTGTATCATTTTATTTTTGCTAGTCTGAGTATAGTTTGTGTTTAATGTACTTCTGCATAAACAAGAATAAATACTCTCTGTTGTTGATCTTCTCTGAGTTCAAATAACCTGGTATCAGACTAATATTAATTCCTGATCAGATCCTTCTATGATATGAATCATGTTTGAAGGAATAATTTCATACTTTGATTTCTAGCTTTGCTTCTGCTTTGTAATTTGAATACCAATCTATATTTCTATGTTATTATGCTCTAAGATTGATAAAGTGGAACACCTATCAAACTGAAATAACCAAAAAATCTCAATCTTTCTAGAAAGGGATCTTTCAGCCACTTTTTAGGAATTATAAAACATTTTATTATTTTTCCATTAATCCCCCTTTGGGCACCCACTTAATTGACTTTATGAACTTAGAAAATTTCATAAAGTTCATAACATATCATAAGTCATTTTTAATAATAAACATATTAAGTTATACATTTAATTTAACTTAAATATGTCTATTATTAAAATATTAATTTTAAATAGTCTCCTTTGGCCTTCGAAGTACTGTTGAGCTGGCCAATGGAAAGTAGACATGATTTTTGAATCATTGTACTAACTCGTTTGGAGTCCTATGAGCCCCTACTATAAATTTCAAGTTTGGCCAAATGGCCTAAACTCACTCCAAAAAAAGCCAACTAGCAACTCCCATCACAAGGAATCCATCTCATCACTCTGGTAATGTTGTCTAAGCTCAAGTGAACCACATCATCATGGCTCCCCTATCCACACCCACTAGCCTATAGGAACCTGTATAGTAGAGTAGCCTGAAGAACAAGTGTTGACTTAGGAAGGGGACATTATAGTCCACCCTCCCAAAAATTGCTTGCCCATAATCAATTTCAACTTTTGATGTTAAAGAATCTGTTCACTCTCCCAATTAGCATCCTCCACTGGAAAATTCTTCCACTTAATCAAATATTCCTTGATAATTATTTTCAATAGGGTGCACTCTCTAGTGTCAATGATATCCTCAAGGATAAGAATCAATTACCCCTCCTCATACAATGGGTAATTCAGTGGAAGGTATCACATTGTGTCCTAATGCCTTTTATAAGTGAGATACATGGATCACATTATGCACTCTACTTCCTACCAGTAACTCCAACTCATACACCACTTCTCCTATTCTCTTGGATACCCTAAAATGTCCATAGTATCATGGCTTGAGATTCTCTACACCACTCCTCTTGAGAGTGGATTGTCTATATGGATACAACATCAAACATACCATGTCACCTATCTCAAAAGAATGTTGAATTCTATGTTGATCTGCATATTATTTTTTATAATTCTACACCTTTTGGATATTCTCTTAAAAATATTTCATAATGTCTTGGCTCTCCTATAGTAATTCCTTGGCCTTAGGTACTCTATTATCCCCCAAAAGCAAATCTAGGAAATTGGGAGCCTCATACCCATAAAGGGTCATGAAAGGTGACATCTGTATGGACATGTGGTAAGTAGTATTATACCAATACTCTCCCAAATGTAACCACTTAACCCATGCCTTCTGCTTCCCTACAATGTAGTTAGGGAGGTATCTTTCCACCCACTTGTTGATGATCTTTGTTTGCCCATCTATTTGTGGATGGTAACTAGTGATGGGAGTGAGTTCAGTCCCACTTAACCTGAATAGCACCTACCATAAATGACTCATAAACTTGTTATCTCTATCACTAACTATACCCTTGGGTAGACCATGAAGCCTGAATACCTCCTTGGAGAACAAATATGCGATCTATGCTACTATAAATGTGGCTAAAATTGTGAAGAAATGGGCAAACTTTATCAGTCTATCAACCACAACAAAGATGCAAGCCATACCTTGGGATTTAGGCAAGCCTGTGATGAATTCCATAGAAATACATTCCCATTTTTGTCTAGCAATGAGTAGGGGATGCAATAAACCAACTATAAAGGAATGTTCTTGTTTGTTATGTTGGCAAGTTAGGCACTCTCTAACATATTTTATTAAATCTAATTTGAGCCCTTTCCATGTGAACCTTTCCTAGATTTGCCTGTATGTCTTGAAATATCTTGGGTGACCAGTTATAGGAACATCATAAAAACCTCTCATTACCCTCTCCTTCATGCCCGATCCTAGTCACAATAAAATCCTCCCCTTGTAAATGATCAAGTCATTTACAACTGTGTACCTATTGTCCTAAATGGTACCATCAATAATCCTAGTGGCCCACTTATCCTTCACATATTTTGATGATATCCACTCTCTCCAATTAGCTGTAATCTCACTTAATGAGCACAAGTGAGGTCTCCGTGAGAGTGCATCAGCTACCACATTATTTTTCCCATTGAAATAAACTATGTCAAAGTTGTAGGCTTGTAACTTGCTCACCTACTTCTATTTTTTGTCATTGAGGTCATGCTAATTCAAGAAATGTCTGAGGCTGTTATGGTCTATTTTAACCATGAAATTATTAACCACTAGGTACTACCTAAATTTAGCCTAGGCATGCATTATGGATAACATTTCATTATCATATATGCTATAACCTTGCTTTGCACCCCTAAGTTTTCTTCTCTTAAAATCAATAAGGTGCTTGTCCTACATCAAAATAATTCCTATGACTTCTCCTGAGGTATCACACTCAAGCATGAAAGGCTTGGTGAAGTCTGGGATGGCCAAGACTGGACAAAAACTCATGATCTACTTAAACTTGTCAAAAAACCTCTGTGCCTTCTTTGACCAAACAAATTCCCCCTTCTTCATCAAATCTATAAATGGAGCTATACTCTATGAAAATACTTTGATGAAGTGGTGATATAACCCACATAAACCAAATAATCCTTTAAGCTATGAGAGATTCATGGGGGTTGGATAATCCACAATGGCACATATATTTTATGGGTCCACTTTGACTCCTTTTGCACTGATGATGTGTCCCAAATAGAGTAACTCTATCATTCCAAATTCACATTTTTATTCCTTGGTATATAGTGACTCTCTCTCCAAGATACTCAGTACCTTCTCAATGTGTTAGAGGTGATCCTACCATGTCTCGCTAAAGATCAAAATATCATAAAAAAATATGAGGACAACTTCCTCAACTAATCCTTGAAGACCCTATTCATACAAGATTAGAAAGTGGCTAGAGCGTTGGTTAGACCATATGGCATAACTAAGAATTAGAAGTGCCCATAGTGACAATGGAACACTGTCTTCTTGACATCCTCCTCTCTAACCCTTATCTAATGATATCCCAATCTCAGATCAATCTTGGAAAAGTAACAAGCCCCATGTAGCTCATCAATGTATAGAATGGGGTACCTATTTTTTTATAGTTTTCTTGTTTAGAGCCAAATAATCTATGCACATTCTCAGTGTTCCATCTTTATTCTTTACCAAGACTACTATAGAAGCAAAAGGGCTCTTACTCAGTCTGATATGCCCCATCTCTAGAATTTCCTTGATAGTTTTCTACATTTCATCTTTTAATCTTTTTGGGTGCCTATAAGGAGTTATGATGACTAACTTGGCACCTTATTCTAGTTATATTACATGCTCTATGCCTTGATCTGGGGGTCTCCTTGGTGGTATGCTTCTAAAAACCTTTCTATGCTTGGTTATCAAATTTTGAATATCTGGGTGGTAACTCTGCTTGGGCTGCTAAGTAGCTATAGGCATAATGACACACTTTGCTACCCACTCAACCTGATCACATCTGAGTAGTTTTTCCATCTTTCTAAGTAATAACACATGAAGTCCACCATCTGACATCCCTCTGAGTACATGATTCCTACCATCTACCTTGAACTTCATTTCCATGGTTTGTAAGTTTAGGTAGAATTCTCTGATCACATGAAGCCATTTCATACTAAGAACTACATCCAAGTCATCCATACTCACCAAATAGTACTCAACCTGAAACTCATAAACACTTAACCTAATGGTTAAGTTAGGGATTCACCATTTTCATGTTATGGCAAATCCATCAGCTACCCTGACCTTAAAACCTTTGAACTCTTCTATCTTGAGCCCTCTTCTAGCCATAAGTCCCTCATCTATGAAATTATGTGTGGCCCTTGTGTTGAGAAGTGTAGTGATCTACTGACCTTCTAGGACTCCCCAAATCCTAAAATAACCTTCCTTTTGAATGGCTAAAAGGTGTGTTGTAGGTCTATCCTCATTTTGCTCACCTTGTGCCTATTTTGTTGTGTTATCTTTTTCACTTTCCTTTGAATCAGTGTGCTAATCTCATTTCTCTGAGGGAGTCTCTTCTACTGAAAAGTATTTTATTTACTTTACTTTCCCCTTCATAGGGCACTTGTGATTTGGGTCCCATGGGCCTTTATATTTAAAAGATATTTTCTTTTTTTGGTACTCATTAAGAGAATATCATCAAGTTTCAGCAGAGTTTTTTTTTTTTTCACTATATCATGAGATGAACCCTTATTGTCCTTATCCTTCTTGTGTAAAAAACCCTTTGACTAAAAATTGCTCATATAAGAAGAGAGTTCCATATCTTTGGCCTTCTTGATTGCCTCCTGAAGTGTAGGTAGATCAAACTCTTTAATCCATCCTCTCAAGGGTTCAAATAATCCATCAATGAATAGTACTATGATCCTTCACTCTAAAATGCCAGTGACCATGACTGATAGCCTCTAAAAACTATAAATTTAAGCATCTACACCTCCAAACTGCTTAAGTTGGGCTATCTCCTTGAAATGTAACTCAATGTCCCCTTTGTTAAATTTATCTATCAGTGAACTCTGCATAGGACACAATTTGATCATGGCCCAATGTGATTCGGCCATGGTACCACCATTCATGTGCACTCACATCCATATGAAATTTAGCATACTCAATCGCATCCTACTTAGTCATAGGATTAAGTCATAAATAAGTATCTAATTTTTGAGCCCATGCTCTGGCTAAAGTTTTACTTGAGCCATCATAGTAAGGAATGAACATATTACCCTTTTTATTCTATAGGTCCTTGTTCTATTGCCTCACTCATCCTTCTCCCTGATGTCTACTCCATTCCCTAAAAGTCAAGTAAGCCTGAAAAGGCATATCTACATAGAACCCTACATCCATAGCTCTCTAATCTCTGTAATACTGAGCATGTTGAACTTATTCAGTAGGCTCATTATTAGATTAAAAAAAACACAGAGAGAAAATGAGATTGAGAATAGCAGAGCACTTATTCAACATGTTCAACCAAGCATGAAGGCCTATTAAATAGAAAAACAAATGAAATACCCGTGAAGCATGAGATGGGTATAAGAAAACTAACCTACGTTTGGTTGCATGAAATAGCAAAGACCGAACAAACAACTAACCTGTTAACCAAAGTGGTTAAGGAAACTAACCAACATAAATTACCTTAGTAAATAACCTAAGGTAAATACAATAATATGTTAACACCCTCCCTTAATGACTAAACCATAAACAAGACTAAGTTTATCTCTGAATTTTATGAACTTGTCTATACCAAGTGGTTTGGTCATTATATCAATTGGCTACTCTATAGTGGGGCAGTAGAAGAGACTGATGTCTTCATTTGTAACCAACTGTTGGATGTAATGATGGTGAACCTCAATGTGTTTGGTCCTGGCATGAAATACTAGATTCTTCACCATCTTCAAAACACTTTGGTTGTCACAAAAAATTGGAGTAGATTTTGATGACTCAAACTGAAGATCCTCCAAAATTTTCTTTATCCACATGGTTTCACAACCTGCAATGACCACAACTTTATACTCTGCTTCTGTTGAAGATAATGCCACTGTAGTTTGTAGTTTGCTCTGCCATGAGAAAACTCTTGAACCAAAAGTGAAAACATACCCTATTGTAGATTTTCTTGAATCGACTTTGACATATCTTAATACTCATTTTGCAACTAACCAATGGACTTCCTGTGGTTTAGACATGAAGCGAGATAGAATACTCACTGCAAAACAAGTATCTGGTCTGGTGGTAGTGAGGTAAATGAGACTACCCATTAGCTACTGATACACTGCTTCATTGACTGGAGGTGAATAAGTGTTTATTGAAATTTTAGCTCCTGCTTTCATAAGTGTGTGAGTTGGATTACAATTTATCATTATGAACCTTTCTAGCAATGAATTGGCATACTTATTCTGTGACATGAATACATTATTACCACTTTGCCAAAACTCAACACCTAAATAGTATTTTAGTAGTCCTAAGTCTATCATGTACTACTCCCAGTGATGGATATATCATCAACATATATAATGAGAATCAAGATATCATCACCAGACACCTTTACATAGAGAGTTGGTTCCAAGTTACACCTTTTGAAACCTGACTCCCTAAGATATGAGTCTATTTTTATATACCAGGCTCGAGGAGCCTGCTTAAGTCCATACAAGGACTTGATCAACCTACAAACAAGATGTTCCTTACCAGGAACTTGAAAACCCTGTGGTTGAACCATGTAGACTTCCTCCTCTAGATCTCCATTCAAGAAAGCACTCTTTACATCCATTTGGTGCACCTACCATCCAAACTGAGCAGCGATAGAAATAATCAAACGAAAAGTTACCATCTTGGTGGTTGGAGCAAAAGTCTCCTCATAATCAACCCCTTCCTCTTGTGCATAACCTTTTGCAACAAGTCTGGCTTTGTGTTTGTCCAGAGAACCATCTGCTTTGTATTTTACCTTATAAATCCACTTACAACCAATGGATTTCTTTCCTAGTGGTAGTTCCATCAACTTCCAAGTCTTATTTTTTATCAAGGAATCATATTCCAATTGCATAGTTGATTCCCACTTAGACTTCCCTTTGGCCTCTCAAAAAGAATTAGGCTCAAATACTTGTGAAACAATAGTTGTTAGAACAAGATTGACATGCTCACCTTTATTACCAAATTGCTTTCCTGATCTCAGTCTTCTACTTTCCACACCTTGTGGCAAGTCTCCTTCTTTTAGTGCTTCAATTATGGTAGTATACCACTTTGGCTTCTTTGGTTGTTCTATTGGAACCTCATAATGACTTGTATCAATTCCCTCCTTGGAATGTGATTCCACTGATGAACAAGAATCCTGCTCACTTTTCACATTATAACTAATAATTGAATCATTAGATAATAATGACTCAATATCTGAAACTTGACCAGTTGCTGTGAAGTATGGCATTTGTTCATTTACTATGACATCTCTATTTACCACAACTTTGTTAGTAGAAACATCAAGTAATCTGTAGGCCTTTGACTGATCACTGTATCCAACAAACATGTATGTTTTGCTTTTTGCATCCAAATTTCTTCTCTTTTTACTAGGAATAACTGCAAAAGCTACACAACCAAATTTTTTGAAATCACTTACATTTGGAGTTTGACCTGACCAAGCCTCCTCTGGAGTCATATTCTCCAAAGCTTTTGTAGGATTTCTGTTGAGGATGTATACTATTGTATTCACTACTTCTGCCCAATACCTGTATGGGACATTTCTGCTTTGGACCATATAATGAGCCATGTCCATCACCATCCTATTACGCCTTTCCACAACTCCATTTTGCTATAGAGTGTAAGGTGTAGTGTATTGTCTGTGTATGCCTTCAGTGGCACAAAACTCCTTGAACTGTTTTGAGATGAAGTCACCCCCATTATCCATTCTAAGAGATTTCACTCGCTGTCCTGCCTATTTTTCAACCATAGCTTTCCAAGTAAGAAAGAAAAACAATCAAATTTTTTCACTAGAAAATATACCCACTTTTTCCTAGAGAAATCATCAACTAGTAACAGGAAATAATGGGCACCAGAAGGGGTAGGTGTCTGCATTGGACCATGCAAATCTGCATGTACCAGATCCAATACTCCCTTTACTCTCAAAGCTTTACCAACATCAAATGAATGTCTAACTTGCTTCCCCAATTGACATCCAGTACATACATGATGACTATGTCAAATTGAAGGAATCCTCTTTACCATTTTAGTCTTACTCAATGTAGTTGAATACTGAAAATTCAAATGCCCATACCTTTCATGCCATAGTGAACTTGTGCTATCAACCACTGTAAGTACACTTTCCTTTGCTTTGATTGGATCTGCAAGCTTATACAAGCCTTTCTCACCGATCCCAACAACAATAATCTTGTTATCTTTTATGGTGACTAAACATTGTTGTTCTTGAAATTTTACAACAAAATTAGATTTTGAAGTGATCTCACTGATTGAAAGAAGATTTTTGTTCATATCTGGTACATACCTAACATTCTTGAATGTATAATTTACTGTACCATCAAAACTTATATGAACATTACCAAATCCTTTCACAAAATATGTTGTACCATCTCCCAAAGATACAAATTCATTACTACTGTTATCTTCAACAAAATTCACATACCAGTCCTTATGGCATGTATAATGGCGAGATGCCCCATAATCAAAGTACCAAGCTCGTTCCACCATAGAATTACCACTGGAAGCCATGAAAGCAAAATCTAGTGATTCTTCGCCTTCACCTTCAGCTACATTCAAATGATGAGCTTTCTTTCTGGGGTTAGCCATATCCTGTTGTCTTTTCTTGCAATCTTTCTTAAGGTGACCAGGTTTCTTACAGTAAAAACATTTCCATTTAGATCTCTTATTACCACTTACTTGTGAAGATTCTGATGGATAGCTATTTTTACCAGATTGCTTACCCTTTTCCTTGATAAAGAATGCACTCTCTGTGGAAGTGGATGTAGACAACATTGCCTGCTCCTGTCATCTCTCCTTTTGCAATAGCAATGTAGACAATGTTTCAAAATCCAAAGTCTGCATCTTAGCAATCATGTGCAAGGACTCCACAAATGACTCAAATGATGGTGGAAGATTCTGCATAACAAGAGCAATCAAATCTTGCTCATCAACAAGTTTCTGTACTACTTCCAACTGGTCACTGATGTCCTTGATCTATAATAAAAACTCAAAAATGGAGCCACCTTCCTACATCTTAGTGGAAAACAACAAATTCTTCAAATACAACACTCTACCAGCTTCAAAAGCTTGATATTTTGAAGATAAAGTTTTCCATAAATCTGATGCTATAGTCACATTTCTGACCTCTAAGATTAGATTATCTACTACTGACAATTTTAACAACATGAGAGTCTCACGATGACATTTATCATAGTCATTGGTAGCAGTGGCAGGCCTTTTCTCTTTACCGAGCACTATTTGATCAATATTCATATATTCACATATTGTCAAAACCTTGTGACTCCACAAACTAAAGTTCTTGCCAGTCAATTTCTGAGAATCTAGTAGTAACAGGTGTTGAATACTAGCCATTTTACCTAGTTTTTCATGAAAATGATAAAATAAAAAAAACTATAATGATTTTTTTTTTAAAAAATTCCTTCTACACACTGATTCTATATTGACACTGAACAACCGTATCCATTTTCAACAACAAACTCAATACCATTTGCAAGATCACAAAAAAATTCTACCACTGAAATAATTAAATTGGGAAAACTACAATTCCGATTTAAAAAATTCTTTCTCCGTTGACATCTAGATAAAAAACCCAAAAAACAGTGAAATTTTTAGCTTCCCGGATGCTTCCGTGATTATTAGTCAGCGTTAGGTCCCCAATAACCCTTGTTGGCTAAAGTTTTGATTTATTTCAATTAAAAAATAAAAATAATTGAAATATTAAAACTTTAGGCTAAAAATTTTATAAAAAAATTCAGCCAATCAGAAAATTGGCCTACCTCTGAAACTTCAGGGGAAGATTCTGAGCCCGTTTCTCAACCAAATTGCAAACCATTTTCACCAATGTCTTAGTTTTGATTTAACTCGCAATTTAGGCTTTTATTTTGCTGAAAAAGATGAAGAAATGATTTTTTATGATTTTGCCGAATCCGTACAGTGCCCTTGCAAGATAAATTCAATAGAGGCTTCTGAGCCTCTAAAATAGCCTATTTTCGCTTCCTTTTGGTCTTATTTAGCCTATTGATGCTGCTTGGCAATTTTTAGACCTTCTAGTTGAGTTCTCCGAATTTCGTGATGCTATCTCTCTCCTCGGCTCTCCACTGGGTGCCTGAAGCTCCTCCCTGGCAAGACATCGACCTCTCTCTCGCTTCCACAAACCTCCACTCAAGTTCTACAAACCATAGGCTCTGATACCATATTAGCTTAAACAAAACACAGAGAGAAAATGAGATTGAGAATAACAGAGCACTTATTCAACATGTTTAACCAAGCATGAATTCCTATTAAATAGGCAAACAAATGAAATACTCATGAAGCATGAGACGGGTATAAGAAAACTAACCTACATCGGCTTGCATGAAATAGCAAAGACCGAACAAACAACTAACCTCTTAACCAAAGTCCTTAAGGCGACTAACCAACATAAATTACCTTAGTAAATAACCTAAGGTAAATACAATAATATGCTAACACTCATGAGCCTCCTCCAGTGGGTTGTTATCATAAATAAATTGAGACATTATAGGCCTCATGCTAGTTGATCTAATAAATGTACACTGCTGAGTAACCTACTTATTAATAGAGTGCTCTCCATTATTTCCATTGTTTCCCCTAGTATTATGATCAACTCCACCATTATTATTTTCATTATTCCCATTATTACTAGTTACTAAACATGCAAGGATTTGGGTCAGTTTAGTATGTGAGTGGTCCATTATATCATACATGTCTCGTTACCCTCTGACAAATCATTTAATGCATGTAACATACTAGCCATATCAACTCTTCCCTCATCATGATGTTCTCTACTAGGCCTGCCTTCTCGATCACCCATAGTTTCCTCAATTTCTTCTTCAATGTAAAGTAATATATGTTGTTCCTCAAACCTTGAAGGCCAGTCTTCCCACTGTTCATGTTCATTTTATTTCTTTCTCAATCTTTTAAGATATCTCTGCTCTTTGGCACTACTTCTCATATAATCTCCTATGCAATCATTGTTCGGCCATGAAAATTGACATACAACTATAGAAATGTAATAGACTGGTAGGAAAACTATATTTGATACCATTATAATGTCCCACCCCTACTCTGAGACTCACCTTTTTTTGGTTTTGTGTTTTCTGATGTTTAGTTGATACCTGGTGCATTTTGGTTTTTTTGCATTTTGACATAGAAAACATGCATGTGTATATTTTTGTAAATATAGTTAAATAGAAATACCCAGATAATTATATTTGATGAAAATATATTAAACATCAATAATAAGCAATACCCATATGAAGAAAGAGGTTTATCTTCAATAAATACACATACCTAGTTCACTATTATAAGAAATATAGGTCTAAAAGTAATTGCTATAGCAGTTGAAGGTCATCAAACACATCGACATATACTATATTCTATCCTTAGTTGTTAATACACTGATCAACAATAAAATACATGTTCTATCACCTTAATTAGACCATATATATTACAAGGAAAGGGTCAAAATCAGACTTCTAGATGCACATGTCCCTTTACCAGAGTAGTACGACCTCTAGACAGTAAGTACATGCTACAAAATGTTATGAATCCCCTTGAAACTATCTCTAGATAACTTGTATTGATATTCCCTTGTCTCACACCTAAATTGAAATGGAAATCCAATAATAAAGGCCTCTAATAATCACAAATAACTCCTCAAAGGGGATGGCCTAGTACAATAGTGGTATGGCCTATCTAGGGAATCCAAAGCACCTCAAAATATCTCTAAATCCATTTCTATCACTTGTAAAATGATATTCAATATTTTCCTTGAATTATCATGACAACCTAGAAGATAATACTATGTTTTCCTCTTTGTGACAAACTTACTTCATACATTGAAGCTCAATGGTGACTCCTGTAATGAAGCCACTCAGATAACACCGTAGGAGTGTCTTCCAACCCCACAAATGTTCTCAACAATGGAGGTTTCTACTTCTAATGTAGCTCGTTCAAAACCCTTGCTCTCATGAACAAAGCTAAGACAATATCAAAAAATATGCAAATAGTGAATAATGCAAATGAAGTCTATTTTCTTTCTTTTATTCCTCATGCCTCAATGCCAGTATTTGGGAATTATAAAATATTTTGTTATTTTTCCATTAATCCCCCCTTGGGCACCCACTTAAGTGAATTTATGAACTTAGAATATTTAATAAAGTTCATAACATATCATAAGTCACTTTTAATAATAATCATGTTAAGTTATATATTTAATTTAACTTAAATATGTCAATTATTAAAATATTAATTTTAAACGGTCTCCTCTAGCCTTCGTAGTACCTTTAATCTAGCCAATGGAAAGTAGACATGATTTCTGAACCGCTTCGTTGACTCACTCAGAGTCCTATGAGCCCTTTATAAATAGTAAGTTTGGCCAAATGGCCCAAACTCACTCCAAAAAAAGCCAACTGACAACTCCCATCACAAAGAATCCATCTCATCACTCTAGTAACGCTGTCTGAGCTTAGGTGAGCCACGTCACCGTGGGTCCCCTATCCACACCCACTAGCCTATAGTAGCCTGTATAGTAGACTAGCCTAAATAATAAGTGATGACTTAGGAAGCGGACATTACAAACACCTGCATCTAACCTAGACACTAGCATCAACATAACCATCCAAGGCTGATGTAAGTGTTTGAAGCTATAGAGGTGCTAAATCCAAAAATTGGTGATTGTTCTAGAATACTCTTCTAGTCTGCTTCCCACCTATTCCAGATCTAGATCTATATTAACATCAAAATAAACTAAATACTTATTTTAATTATCATTTCAATATCTAACATAGATGTACTTTCCATTTTAAGCATATCTAATTATATTAAATTTAGTATAAGTTCTATTTGAGTTTCATAAATAATTGGCCTGCCATAGATCTATTTTATCACCCTTGTGTTTATTCATTACTTTATTCTTAACCCTAGATACCACAAATCTAGGTTTTTGGGGTTAAACATTTATCTTACAAAATATCCAACATATTCTTCATGATCAAATGAGAGGTCAAGGTTTATATTTTTAGGATTCTATGATCTCATCACTTCCTTCTAGCTAGTGTTGAATACAATCCACTTCTCCATGTATGCCAATAATTGTCCACTTATCCTTTAGCTTAGAATATTCCTTAGTATATTCTCATTGATCTGAATCAATCCCTTTCCATCCAAATTTTTATTCTCCCATTGTTTGACATCTATTGAATCTTTCATTATTTGATTCATTATGTGTTTCTTCGAAATTAGGTTTGTTTCAACCCACCTATTAATGATTCTTTGTTATTCTTTCTAACCCACAAATCAACATCCTTCCTACCCATGTAAACTATCCCTTCAAGACTATTTTATGTGCATATAGAATACTATGCATGATCTTATGTGTCTCATCTTTATATTATCATACTTAGTTCATAAGTAACCTTGTGCATATAATATGGGGTCAACATTCCCCCATACTGCCTTGTTGTGTGTCCTCAACCAACTAATTCTTGACTCCTTCCTTGATTTTCTTGTAAAACTTCAAGAATGTCTTCTTTATATTTCTTCTCAAACTCATTTCATTACTTCATTTATTGACTCATTCATATCATGTGTAAATTTTATCATTGCTTCTAATTTTGAAATGTCTTCTCCATTTTTTACATATTATTTTTCCAAAATTTTGTATTTTTTTCAAATCATCATATGTTTTGAACATATTTACTTCTTTAGCCAATGCTTCATTTAATAACTCTTCATTTAATAACTCACCATGTCCTTTTCTTTTGTCATAAGAGCTCCCAAATCTTTGCTTCTAACTTCACAATTCTTCATCTAAGTATTCACATAATCTCATGAATTTATTAATTATTTAAATATGTGTCTATCAACCTATACCTTTTTATTTTATTGTATTATTAGTGTTGTCCCCCAAAAGTAGCAGTAATTTTTGGGACAACATTTGAACTATTTTGGTCTTACAGACCAAAATTGTCTTTTCCATTTCCAAAATTTGTCCTAGACATTCAAATTCTTCATTTTCCAAGCTTATAAGAAAATCTACGAACTCTACAGGTCAAGTTCAATGGGTTTTACATGTTTATTTCTACAGACTTTGTTTCAACAGATTCTGCAGGTAGGTTCATTTATACAAGTTCAAAGGCTTCTGCAGGTGATTTCAGTCAAAAGAATTGATTTTCAACACTTGGTCATTTTATGGGATTCATTCAGAGCCTCAGTTCAATCGAAAATCTCCATCAGCAAGCATCTGAGTGCAAAAAAGAGACTTGAACCACTGAACCGTTAAACCATTGAACCACTTTGGGGTTCAAAGGTTCAACGAGTTCAACGTCTTTGCAAGAGTTAAGTGTTTCATCAAGGTTCAAAGTTCAATCTCTTCAATTGGTTCATCAGCTTCAAGACACTTGGCCAAATCAAGGCGGCTTGAACCATTGAACTGTTGAACCATTGAACCACTTTGGTTCAAAGGTTCAACGGGTTCAACCAAAGGAACAGTTCAATGGCTCAGTTCAACTAAGCGGTTCAATGCTTGGTTCATTCGTTTAGTTCATCTAATGGTTCAACATCTCAAGGTTCAACAACAGGTTCAAAGACATTTTTCAAAGCTTTGTTTGAACCGTTGAACCAAAACTTGGTTCAACGAACAGGTTCAACAAATAGGTTCAACAGCAGGTTCATTCACTCGGTTCATCTGCTTGGTTCATTTAGTCAGTTTATTCAATTGAACCATTAGCTTGAACGAAAACTTGGTTCAAAGCCTTGGTTCAACCGATTTGTTCAATGAAATGGTTCAATTGTTGGTTCAAAGTCAAGTTCATAATGTTTGGTTCAATGCTTAGTTCATCGGCTTGTTTCATCTAATTGAACTATCGGCTTGAACCGTTTTTGGTTCAACTGATTGGTTCAATGTCTTGGTTCAACAGAATGGTTCATCACCAAAGTTCAAAGGGGTGATTCAATGCAGAAGGAAACTTCTCAAAGGACAAGTGCCCTTGTGGAGGACACTTAATCAATAAAAGCACCCTTTGAAAGGGTCATTTTTCAAGGAAGCTGAAAGGTAATTCTTTTAGATTTGTTTAAGGCATTTAAAATTGGCTAAGAATTCCTTTAGACTTTTGTCCAAAGGAATTCCTTCGGACAAAAAGTCTGAAAGAATTCTAAGTGGCTGCGGGCGCAAAAAATCTGAAGAACAGTCAAAGACTTTGCGAAACAAATTTTTGCAGACTTTTTGTCCACGGGAATTTTTCTCGGACAAATTGTCTACGGGAGTTATTTGTGGGACAAATGTCCGTAGGAATTACCCATGGGGAAAACACCCAGGAATTTGCCCGAAGGATAGTTTACGGGAGACTCAAATTGAAAGGGCTGCCGAAGGACCCCAAAGGGCAGGTGCCCTTGTGGGGGACTCTCAGCAACCAAAGTAAAGGACTCTTTTCGACCCATTCAAGGATCATTTCTTAAGGCCCGAAAGGGCAAAGCCAAAATCTGAAAGAGGACCAAGGGGTGACGCACCTGAAGATGTCAAATTCAAGACAGTGAACTAGCCGTTGAGAACACATCGACGGGCATGTAAATATCAATTTTAAAGCCCATGAAATAGCTGTTGATCCTTTGGATTTACAGACCTGAATGTATTCCCAGAATTCAAGATCAAAACTAGCAAAAAGTGAGGAAAGATAGAACAACGAATGAATCCAGGACTCAATTCAATTAACCAGAAAAGGAGGAATGATGAAGACAAGATCAGACCGCTAGGTGGATATTGAAAGTTACCATCTTTCAATTGCATGACTTGTTTATCTACATTGAGAAGATCAAATGGGAAAAATGCCAAAGTTCCAGCCTATCTTCCTTATAGTTCCCAACGCATCATGATATATTACTATTCTCGAGTCCTTCTTAAAGAGGCTATATAAGGGACTCTCTTTGATTGTAATAAGGATCTCCTTTTTGACAATCTGAACGAAACTTTACCCAAATTGAGAAGCATCATTGAGACGTTGTGCTCAGTTTGTTGATCATATTTTGTTACTGGAATAAGAAAGCAAGGGACTTTTTTAGACTTTGTGTTGTGATATCTTTGTTGTTGAGGAAACTATTCTTATGTCTTTTTCCTTGATATATTTTCTATTCCATTAATTTAACAAGCATGATTAGTAAAATTAGTCAGGAAGGTGTCTTGAAGAATCAACTGTGGATAGACTTTGTGCCCCCATATCTACCTTCAATGTTTTTTCTTTTCATTGCTGTGTAAAAGACTTTGAGAAGACTTTGTGCCCTCATTGTCCTTCGTATATTACTCTTGAGCATTTTAGATGAAGACTTTGTGTTGTGTCTCGATTTGCTAGTTACCATACCCTCAGTTACATTCTACTTTTATTTCCAGGAGTATTCTTGTGGCTGGCTGAATAGTTCTTCTGAAAGAAGAGGAGTGATGTCTATCATTTTCCTTGAGTTTTTCTTTTATTTTGTACACATCATCTCTGAAGAAAGAGAGATGGATGGCTTGTCCTATCCCTGAGTATTATTTTCTGTTTATACATATATATAGCATATCCACAGAGAACCTCCCCTTGATAAGAGGAGAGAGTAGTCTCCTTTTGATGTGATAAACTTACACATTTGGATGACTAATCTTCCTACTTTGGCTAATCAGACCTATTTTGTTTACCAGTATGCTGATAGACAAAATATTCAACCAACAATTTTTGGCGACTCCATTAGGGATATACCCATTATCCATTTATAGCCTATCCATTCACCTCCACACTAACCGGGAAAGAATGCACAGTTGAAAGCCTCAAGCTTCAAATTGAAGCAAAGTCAAATCTTTTCCATTTTTTTTGTTTCACAATCTGGCAGATTCAAGGTATACACGAAGCCAAAGGGCTAAAGGTATCGATGACCCTGTGTTTGAGCTGGTACAAAAAAGTGATTTTGATCTATTTCCTTCACTATCTCATCTCCAACGAAGCAAGAGCTTCACTCCTACTAAAGCCAGATCTCCATTACCAGATGAAGTATCTACTTCTGCTATTGATAAAGTATGCCTATAATTACCCCTTTGAGATTTGTTATCCCTCATTTTTAGAATCCTATAATGGCAGTTCAAGGCCCCTGGGGTAATGCTTTTGGTCCTCTCAATCTTACTCCTCCTCTACATGAGCTTCCACGCAGTTCTAGAAATAATTTCCCTAAATTCTATGGTGATGGGAAAGTTCATCCTGATGAACACATTGCAGCATTCAGTATAGCTTGTGGAGTAATTGGAGTAGAATTTGAAGATGTAGCAGTCAGGCTTTTTGTTGAAACACTAAAGGTGCTATTGTAGATTGGTTTTACCATCTATAGGCTCGATCTGTGACTGATTGGAATGTCAAGGAAACCTAAGAACAATAAACATGCTCAGATCCCTACTTAGTCAGGATCTTGCTCTACCAATTAGAGCACATATGATTACTTATTATATTAGCAACTAAACACGGAATTTAACCAGAATCAATAAGTAACTAGAAATATGAAACAACACAGGAATTGAGAGACGATACACAATTGTATTAATAATCACTCAGAAGAATATACAATAAAGAAGATGCCACTTCTTCTTCCACCTCAAAGGCTCGCCACACCTCAAGACCTTCTTCCCTCTCTCTCTTGGTCACAACAATCAACTCCAATGCAGAATTGATGTTCACCTCTCCAACCAGTCAGTAACATGTTACCAATTCACCAAGTACACAACCGTACTCCAAGTAGATCTCCTGCTCTTTGCTGCTACCTGCAAATCACTAGACCTTACTCACAATTGTAGATCTCCTATAGAAAGTCATGTCCACATGCTGACCAAGATCATACACACACGAAGAACCCTTCTAATTCTCCAATCCAGTACCCACCTTGGTACTGTGGCACTAGGAGGAACGCACCATTGCTCTCTTCTCTTTGAAGGAGCTTATTGCTCTCTTACTCAGTAGCTACAAGTTTACAATATAGCCCATGAGTCCATATATAGATCTCATGCTTACAATAATTAGACTAACCTAATTACAATAATTAGACACGCAACTCAAGACTAAGACTAGCCTTCAACATGCAAACTAACAGTCAAAAAATAGACTCTCTGGGATCAACATGCGAACTGCCTGTTCATGCACAGGCTGCCGACATCGGCTCCTCTATGATCGATGTCGACCGATTGGTGACTGATGCCAGTTGCTTCCTCTTTGCTATCTGACTGACGTCGATTGATCAGACTGACACTGGTTTCCCTGCAACTGATTCAGCAACTCCTCGCAACTCTGCATCCTCCGTAACTTCTCCTGTTTGCATCTTGGTGAAGCTTTTAGCTCCACAACCTAACATGGAATACCCTTAAAGCTAGGTTTGAAGCCAGATTCAAACCTACAAAATATACACATACACTTCTGGCTCAACTTACACAAATGAAGAAAGAGCCTCATGAGCCTATGAGAGACTTCATAGCTAAATTTGACAAATTGAGAAATAGAATCCCTATAATTGCTAGACCTACAGCTGAGAATCTCAAATGATTTTTCATTAATTCTCAACTACCTAAAGTCAATTTTTTCTTGAGACGTGCTGGTCAAATTGATCTCACTACAGCTCAACTTTTGGCCACTGAAGTAGAAGATGATCTCATCTTAGCAGAGAAAATAAGAAGAGATCCAAATAGATAATGAGCTTCATCATCTTCTGAATTTGCATCTACAAGCACCACAGATCCAATGGTGTAGAAATTAGAAAATGAGTTGTTTGCTCTAAAAAAGCAAATGGCTCAAGGAATGTCTTCTGCTCCTACATACAGAAGGACATTCCCAAATCAGTCGTATCAGGGCAATGTTGCTAGGAATCAAGCGCAACAAAGTCGCCTTCCTCCCCCATAAGGAAAACTCTCCCTTGAAGCTCCTCCAACCAATTCAGTAATGAGATACCTTGAAGTAGAATCATAATTCTCTTTCTAGCCTAAATTGAATCAGGAAAATGATGTTGATATCATTGAAGACAATCAAGAAGAATCAGCTGGTGACTCCCATATTGATTTTCTAAATTAACAAGGTGAACCTGAAAGCAAAGGAAAAGCTTTAGATGGATCATATGCAGTATTTACTAGATCTAAGAACCAATCAGTCCAGCAAGTTGATAAAGAAAAGACAGAGGAACAACCTCAACCAACAATCACAATTGTTAAACGTGGAATCGCTCTGCCTTTTCAATCAAAAGATCTGGTCATCACCCAAAAGGTAAATACATCCATTTCACATACACCTTCTACTCCCAATTCGCAAACCAACCCACCTCCCATCCCTCTTAAAACTCAAAAAGTTGAAGTACCTTTCTCTATACCTAGCTCAATTCAGCCATTTGACATAATTGATCACGTCAAAAAGACAAAAATATAGATGTCTAAATTTGAATACTTGCAGTCTAATCTGGATCAATTGAATAAGCTGGTTCAATATGTTAAAAATCAAATCATCTCTATAGGATAAAAGGCTAAAAAAATAACTCTTGATTCTCCAAAGAACACACCTATTCCAAATAATCTGGTCATTACTCTTCCAGCTGCTCTTAGAAAAATAGAACCCTTCTATGTTTCCCTATTAATCAATGGCCACAAGCTGAGTAACTGTATTATAGAATCAGGTGCACCTGATAATGTCATGCCTGCTAAAGTCACTGAGTCTTTTGGTCTCACACTGACTAAGATGTTTGGGAGATGTTTCTTCATGGAGAACAAGCAAGTACCATTGCTAGAGCAAATCAAAGATGCCCAATTTGCATTCGCAGCCTTTCCAGACAAGAGGATTAAGATGACTGTCTTAGTGGCTGATGTCCCAGCATCTTATGGAATTTTTCTTGGACAATTTTTTTGCAAGGACATGGGAGGAGAACTAAACATGGATCTATCTGAGGCAAAGATCCCTGTCCAAGGCGTGATGAAGAGATTGCTCCCTGAAAAGGAGACAAAATACGTAGTTACCCAGACATCAGCTCCTAAAGCTCAAATTCTTTTTGAATCCATAGGTATGGGTAGCTACTTTCTATATACAGATGAAGAAAGACCCTCCATCTCTGATGAGGGAAAGTTTGAAGGAAAATCAGTGTCTGATGAGATTTAGACTCTGGAATTTGACGATAGTTGTTCCTCTACTAGTTTGGGAGTTGGGATTGTCTTGATATCTCCTCAAGAAGATATGTTTCCTTCATCCTATAAATTACAATTTAGCAACAATAACAATACATCTGAATATGAATCTCTATTGCTTGGCATGAAGGCTGCTCAAGAAAGAGGCATCAAATTTCTTCATGCTAAAGGGGATGCTGAATTAGTGGTCTGTCAAGTGAGAAATCTATATCAGACTAAGAATGAGAGGTTACACCACTACTGTAACCTAGTTTGGGACCAAATTGAACACTTTGATGCTTTCAACATTTCTGCCATACCCAAAGAGTCCAATGACAGAGCTGATGCACTTGCTATTTTAGAAACTCTTTTAGTTCCTCATTCTGATTTAAAGAAGCCAAGTATACCATTGAGCTGGTCTATAGACCAGGTGTTCCTGACAATATTGATCATTGGCAAATATTCAATGATGATCATCAAATCATTGCCTTCTTGGAATGAAAAGACAATTTTGGACAGCTGTATTTTGAAGGTGGTGAATCTTAGAAGTCTGAATCTATTTCTGAATCTAGTTCAGATATAAGTGAAGAATTCTTACAGCTAAAAGGAAACAAAATTTCCAAAGGCCTGGTTTCTCTTGAAAAGTTGTTTGACAGCATGATAGATTCATCAAACAACAACACAAGATTCAAGTTTCTCTCAAGGACTTGACCAAGTAAATCTGGCCAACAAAGAAAATCCCAAGATGGTCAACATTGGTAAGTGCTGCACCCCTGAAGAAAGATTCAAATTCACCTCTTTGGTCTGTCAATACATTGATGTATTAGTGTATTCTTATGAAGACCTGAAGTCTCTCAGACTTGATAAAATCTGCCATCACATTCCTCTCAAGGCTGACTCAACGCCCTACAAGCAAAAATCCAGACAATACAATCTGAAAATTTCAAGTACTATTATGTCTGAGATACAAAAAATGTTAAATGCTAAAATTATCTTCCCAATCCATCATTCTACATGGATTACAAACATAGTACCTGTAAGGAAGAAAAATGGTGAAATCCACATTTATGTAGATTTTAGGAATCTGAATTAGTTATCTTTGAAATATAATTACCCTTTGCCAATCATGGACCAAGTGCTTCAAACAGTAATAGGATCAGAGATGTTATCAATGCTGGATGGCTTCTTAGGTTATAATCAAGTTGAAGTTGGTGAAGCTGACCAACACAAGACTACATTCACCACACCTTGGGGTACATTTGCATATAAAAGAATGCCTTTTGGCTTAATAAATGCTGGTGCTACCTTTCAGAGAGCTATGGATATGGCTTTCAAAAATGAGATTGGCAAATTCATAGTGGTATATCTTGATGACTTAACTGTCTTTTCAAAGTGTTAATTTGATCATGTATGCCACTTACAACAAGTGCTAGAGCGTTGCCACCAGAATGGTATTTCCTTGAATCCTAAGAAGTCTATTTTTGGAGTAACAGAGGGGAAACTCTTTGGACACATTGTGTCTAAAGAAGGCATAAAGATTGACTCAGATAGAGTCAAATCTATTCAAGAGCTGAATTTGCCTATAAGTAAAAATGATGTTCACTCTTTCTTTAAAAAAGTGAATTTCTTACGGAGATTCATCCCTGAATTTGCTGAGAAGACAAGACACATTGTGAACATGATGAAAGGGAAGACTACCTTCAGCTAGACTAAAGAAGGCAAATCAACATTTCAAGATATCAAGACTGCCATTGCTCACACCCCTACCTTGGTTTGTCTAGATTACCAGAAAGATTTCATCATATACAGCTATGTGTCTGAACACACTCTTTCAACGATTCTTGTTCAACAAGACAAAGAAGGTATGGAATCCCCTATCTCTTTCATGAGTTGTCCTCTCAAAACCCATGAAATGAAGTATTTAAATATAGAGAAGCATGCTTATGTGTTAGTAAAAGCAATCAAATATTTTTGCTTCTATATTTTGAATTCACATACTACTGCCTTAGTTCCTGACACTACAGTCAAGTCTATATTAACTCAGCAGGAGTTTGGCACAAATAGAGGTAATTGGATTGCAAAGATCTAAGAATTTGATCTAGATATCAAGCCAACAAAGCTGGTTAGAGGTAAAGGCCTATGCCAATTAATGGCTGACAATAAGCCAAAAGATACACAACATGAAGAAGCTGAAGTGGAAGATACTCTAATAGTCCTTTTTGTCTCTACTACCAATGAATGGTACTCAGGTATTGCCTATTTTCTAACTTATGGTGAATGTCCTGCTCATTTGTCTTACAAAGAAAGGAGGACTATCAAGTTGAAAGTTGCCAATTTTATCCTTTGGGATAACAGCCTGTACAAGAGAAGCATAAATGGAGTATTCCTTCACTATGTAGACAAAGAACAACAAACCCAACTTTTGAAATCTGTCCATAATCTGGCTTGTGGAGGACATTTTTTTGCTCTTATGACTGCTCACAAAATTCTGTGAGCCAGGTATTACTGGCCAACTCTTTTCCAAGATGCACATAAGTGGGTGAGAAAATTTGAACTTTGCCAACAATTTGTTGGAAGACCCAAGTTGGCTACCCTACCTCTCAAGCTAGTAATCATAGAGGAACCTTTCCAACAATGGAGACTTGATTTTATTGTTACAATAAACCTGTCTTCAAGTGCTAGACATGATTATGTCCTTACAGCAACTGAATATTTCACCAAGTGGGTAGAAGAAATTTCAACTAAGCATGCCACTTCAAAAGTTGTATGCAACTTTCTCAAAGAGAATATCATTTCCAGGTTTGGAGTTCCACTCAAAATTGTTACTGATAATGCAACTTGTTTCACCTCTCAAGAGATTACACAATTCTATTTTCATTATGGAATTACACTCTCTCATTCTTTTGATTATTTTCCACAAGGGAATGGACAAGCTGAGTCCAGCAATAAGAATTTGGTAACTATTATAAAAAAGCTAGAAAATGATAATCAAAGGACATGGCATAAAGCATTGGTTGATGCTCTATGGGCAAACAAGATCACACCAAAGAGGGCAATTGGTATGTCTCTTTTTCAACTTCTTTACAGTATTAATGCTGAGATACCAATCACCTTAGAGTTGCTAGCCTTGAAATTGGTGAAGGCCATTGAAGATCAGACATATGAGAGTCCTCTTGATAAAATAATCATGTGCCTAACTCAGCTAGAGGAACAGAGAACCATGGTGGTGGATAGAATTTCTACTCATCAAATTTTGGTGAAGAAACTCTTTGATCAGTGGGTCAGAAATTGTGATTTCCAGATTGGGGATCAAGTCCTACTTTGGGACAAAAGAAGAGAACCAAAGGGGATGCATGGAAAGTTTGACTCCTTTTGGAGAGGCCCATTTATAATTCATCAACACATTGGTGAAAACAACTTTCTATTGAAATACCAAGATGGCACACTCTTTTCTCTACCCCACAATGTGTAGCATCTGAAACTCTTCAACTCTTGAAGTATCAGATCATTGCCTCTATATATATGTATATTTGTATAATTTTAATTCTATTTTGTTTTGTTTATTTTCTTTTTGATGCCTTTCATTTCTGGGTAGCATGACTCTGAAGCCCAATGGTACACATGAAGACATTAGAAATTTTGGATTCTACTCCTTTCAATTCATTTTGCAATTGACATAAGTTCCCCAACTGGAGCCAGTTGTTGTCCCCCAAAAGTAGCAGTCATTTTTGGGACAACATTTGAACTAATTTGGTCTTACAGACCAAAATTGTCTTTTCCATTTCCAAAATTTGTCCTAGACATTCAAATTCCTCATTTTCCAAGCTTCTCAGAAAATCTACAGACTCTACAGGTCAAGTTCAATGGGTTTTATATGTTGATTTCTACTGACTTTGTTTCTACAAATTCTGTAAGCAGGTTCATTTCTACAGGTTCAAAGGCTTCTACAGGTGGTTTCAGTCAAAAGAATTGATTTTCAACACTTGGTCATTTTCCAGGATTCGTTCAGAGCCTCAGTTCAATCAAAAATATCCATCAGCAAGCATCTGAGTGCAAAAAAGAGACTTGAACCATTGAACCGTTGAGCCATTGAACCACTTTGGTTCAAAGGTTCAACGAGTTCAAGGTTCAACAAGTTCAATGTCTTTGGCAAGAGTTAAGCATTTCATCAAGGTTCAAAGTTCAATTGCTTCAATTGGTTCATCAGCTTCAAGACACTTGGCCAAATCAAGGTGGCTTGAACCATTGAACTGCTGAACCATTGAACCACTTTGGTTCAAAGGTTCAACGGGTTCAAGGTTCAATGGTGGGTTTAACCAAAGGAACAGTTCAATGGCTCAGTTCAACTAAGTGGTTCAATGCTTGGTTCATTCACTCAGTTCATCTAATGGTTCAACATCTCAAGGTTCAACAACAGGTTCAAAGACATTTTTCAAAGCTTTGTTTGAACCGTTGAACCAAAACATGGTTCAACGAATAGGTTCAACAACAGGTTCATTCACTCGATTCATTAGCTTGGTTCATTTAGTCAGTTTATTCAATTGAACCATTGGCTTGAACCAAAGCCTTGGTTCAACTGATTGGTTCAATTGTTGGTTCAAAGTCAAGTTCATAATGTTTGGTTCAATGCTTAGTTCATCAGCTTGTTTCATCCAATTGAACTATCAGCTTGAACCATTTTTGGTTCAACCGATTGGTTAAACATCTTGGTTCAACAGAATGGTTCATTGCCAAAGTTCAAAGGGGTGATTCAATGCAAAAGGAAACTTTTTGAAGGACAAGTGCCCTTGCGAAGGACACTTAATCAATAAAAGCACCCTTCAAAAGGGTCATTTTTCAAGGAAGCTGAAAGGTAATTCTTTTAGATTTGTTTAAGGCATTTAAAATTGGCTAAGGAAGAATTCCTTCAAACTTTTGTCTGAAGGAATTCATTCGGACAAAAAGTCTGAAAGAATTCTAAGTGGCTGTAGGCGCAAAAAATCTGAAGACCAGTCAAAGACTTTGCGAAACAAATTTCCACAGAGTTTTTGTCTGCGGGAATTTTCCCCAGACAAATTGTTTGCGGGAATTTTCTGTGGGACAAATGTCTGTAGGAATTACCCACGGAGGAAGACATCCAAAAATTTGCCCGAAGGATAGTTTGCAGGAGACTCAAATTGAAAGGGCTGCCGAAGGACCCCGAAGGGCAGGTGCCCTTGTGGGGGACTCTCAGTGGCCAAAGTAAAGGACTCTTTTTGACCCATTCAAGGATCATTTCTTAAGGCCTGAAAGGGCAAAGCCAAAAGCTGAAAGAGGACCAAGGGGTGACGCGCCTGAAGACGTCAAATTCAAGACAGTGAACTAGCCATTGAGAACACATCAACGGGCATGTAAACATCAATTTTAAAGCCCATGAAATAGCCGTTGATCCTTTGGATTTACAGACCTGAATGTATTCCCAAAATTCAAGATCAAAACCAGCAGAAAGCGAGAAAAGATAGAACAATGAATGAATCTAGGACTCGATTCAATTAAATAGAAAAGGAGGAATGATGAAGACAAGATCAGACTGCCAGGTGGATATTGAAAGTTAGAATCTTTCAATTGCATGACTTGTTTATCTACATTGAGAAGATCAAATGGGAAAAATGACCTAAAGTTCTAGCCTGTCTTCCTAACAATTCCCAACGCATCATGATGTATTACTATTCCTAAGTCCTTCTTAAAGAGGATATATAAGGGACTCTCTTCGATTGTAATAAGGATCTCTTTTTTGACAATCTGAATGAAACTCTGCCCAAATTGAGAAGCATCATTGAGACTTTGTGCTCAGTCTGTTGATCATATTTTGTTACTAGAATAAGAAAGCAAGGGACTTTTTCAGACTTTGTGCTGTGATATCTTTGTTGTTGAGGAAACTATTCTTATGTCTTTTTCCTTGATATATTTTATGTTCCATTAATTTAACAAGCAAGATTATTAAAATTAGTCAGGAAGGTGTCCTGAAGAATCAACTGTGGAGAGACTTTGTGCCCCCCTAGCTGCCTTCAGTGTGTTTTATTTTCATTACTGTGTAAAAGACTTTGAGAAGACTTTGTGCCCTCATTGTCCTTCATATATTACTCTTGAGCATTTTAGATGGAGACTTTGTGTTGTGTCTCGATTTGCTAGTTACCATACCCTCAGTTATATTTTGCTTTTATTTCCAGGAGTATTCTTGTGGCTGGCTGAATAGTTCTTATGAAAGAAGAGGAGTGCTATCTGTCATTTCCCTTGAGTTTTTCCTTTATTTTGTACACATCATCTCTGAAGAAAGAGAGATGGATGGCTTGTCCTATCCCCAAGTATTATTTTCTGTTTATACATATATATAGCATATCCATAGGGAACCTCCCCTTGATGAGAGGAGAGAGTAGTCTCCTTTTGATGTGATAAACTTACACATTTGGATGACTAATCTTCCTACTTTGGCTGATCAGACCTATTTTGTTTACCAGTACGCTGATAGACAAAATATTCAACCAACAATTAGCTCATTCAATTTTTGGCTTTCTCTTTCCATGATTTCATGGCCTCTTTAATATATATTTTTAAGCTACTCTTTAGTTGGGTTTATAATAATGGACACTCGTGTCTTACACAATAATCATTGAATGCTTGCATGAATATTTTCAGCTGGATCTAATCCATTTTTCAAGATACTTCGATAAAGTTGTGGACTTTTTTTCTACCAATTCAATCAACTCCTTTATTTTATCCTATACACATGGTTTTTTCTTTCCTTAGTCAATATTTACTTCTTTATATTGAAACATTTATTCAAATTATCTACCCTTTTTTCCAATCCTATGTTGAATTGTAATTTACAATCCTAATCAATCCCAAACTTATTTTTCTATATCTCATCTTCTAAAAATTATAGTTCAAATCTCCCATGTCATTGTTAAGTTCTACTACAATCATCACACTTTCCATAGGTACTTGAAATACTAGGTGTGTTTCATATAATTATAGTTTCTTTTTCAAATTTTGTGTTGTGATATCACTTTATTCCTCACCACTATACTCTTCAATATTTTCTTCCTTTGACTCTACATTAGTCATCATTAGCCTTGTTTGGTCTAGAATTTTATACCTATGTTCTTATTCATCTATTTAACTATAGATCCTGACTAGGGATTCAATAAATTCCATTGGTAATGTAACCCCATTATAAATGTGCTACTTGTCATGAACACATATACATTTTCTTATTTGGGTTCCTTGAAAATACTTAGTATTAGTGAAATACAAAATTTCTTCTGCCTCTTTCATATTCATTTACATTCACTTGTCTTAATGGATTTCTTATTTTATGTTTATTCCCTACTTCATTATTTGTATGGGTAGGATATTTAGTTTCCTTCTTACTTTCTTCATCGTTTATTTCCTCACTTTATTATTTATCATTATATTCTTAAATTTCTTCTTCCTCCTCCTCCTTTTCTTCTTCACTCTCTTAGGCATTACTTTTTACTTTCTTTCTCTTCTCCCTAGTAGCCATAATCTTATTTATTTTGTTTGTCTTTTCATATGAATAAATCTTCTCCTCTTGTTCCTCCTCATATTAAATCCATTTGGGTTTCATAGACACATAGAAATTCTACCCTATTTAGGACAATCTCCTACGTGGTGTCAATTTCCAAACTATCCTCTCATGAATATTCAACATTCTCAAAGACTTCCTTCCCAAAATTTACATATATTATTCTTAAGCATATCATTTCCTTTTCTATTTCATCCACATTTACAATTGTACATGAAATACCATTCATTTTATCTAATTCTCTCTATATATTGTGCTTACACCCCATATAGAAACATGATCCAAGGGTTTTATTAGTCTCATTTTCCCTTTATTTCAATAATATGTAATGAGCCATTACAAAAAATAGCATATCATGCATACATATCTATTGATTTTGTGGAGATTATGTTTTCCTTACCAAACATGCCATTCACATCATTACACCATAAGAAGGATATCATTTCAACAGTCCATGAGATAAAATGATTGTTTATATTTAAGACTATGTGAAAATTTTAAATCAACATTTTGGATCATACTATGTGTAGCATCATCAAGATGGGAGAAAATTCAGTATAACATATTCTTTATATATCACTCATTGACCCTATCAGTATACTAATGCAAACCATCATTCAATACACATGATCTCATCTCCTTAAGTATATCAAATGCCTTAATTTCAAGGATGCCTACTTCCTCAAATACTATCAACATTAAATACATCCCCAAATTGATTTTACTCCATTGGCACATGCTTTTTCCACTACCCTATTGACCTATTTGGTTATATATTTCAAAAAACTAAAATTAAACACCTCCTTTAACTGCTTTTTTGGTAATATATATACTAGGTTTATAAAAAAAAACCCCACCACATTGACATTGTTAATTTTGTACCAATCAAACATGCTACATGTGTATGCAATGTTTGGATATCATCCAACTCCATCGTATAACCCTAACCCCCTATATTAAATGTAACTTTGTAGCTACCTCCTTAAATTTTTCCAACTCCCATATGCCACATGCATATGCTCATCTTCATTATCTAGTCCAATTATTTTGCTGATTCATATATGCAACACCTTCATACTTCTACTAACGAAGTATGTTCTTCCTTGTTGTGGTCTAGAAAATAGCCACTTTGTTAACTAATTTGTATTTCCAAAGCAAGGCAATTCATATGGTTAAATTACACCTATATCCGTCAAATGTACTCACCAAATTATTTTTTTGTTGATACTCCTTGGTGCACTAAACTCCTTGAAAACTTCCTCATATTCTTCTTTCCTGAGAATGAAATATTCAATCATATATTTGGTGTATTTCATAGTGAATTCTTATCTTGCATGAGTTCCCTCTGCATATCCCATCTTTAGGACAAAAAATGTTTTTTCACCCTTCTTCTTTAGTGATTGGTTAGGGTGACCCTAGGATTATTTACTTCATTAATTTCCTCTTCTAATTTGGACTCACATTCTAACCTGGGTACTTCAATTTCATCTATTGGATTGACTATAATAATTTTATTCCAAAGAATCACAAAAAAATAAAAAATAAAACCTTTTTAAAGAGCCTAAGATCCTTAATTTTCATGAATTTGTACTAATAATAAGATACTAATACTAATTTTGGGTTACCACCATAGGCTATGACCATTGAAAGAGAAACCATTTTTAAAACCATCATCGAATTTGAGAAATGGTTTGACAAACTATAAGGTTTCCCAAATTCTATGAGAAAAAAATTATTTTCACTTTTAATAGGCATATGAGTGAGGAGAAAACTATTGAACCCCATTCCATTCAAAAAATTATTATGATATGGATAACCCATATAAATACAATATTTAGGGAGAATTTTCCAAGCCTTATACCCATCAATATCCCAAACAACCAACTAAACACATAAGGCAATAATGAATCTATGTGCATTAATTAAGAATTTTCCTCATTTGTCTTGAAGAAGACAATAGATGTCATAAGAAACTATATGAAAAAATATATTCTACTTAGAATTTACTCACAAAATATCTCACTGGAGTTTATCAAGACTAACATCAATTGCTTGAGACATATCTGAATAAGAGGAATAATAAACACGAGTAACCAAAAAAAAATTGGTGCAAACTTTTTACCTAGTCACCAAGGACAAGATCTAGGTGACCTAAAAGAAAATATTATTCTCAACCTATTGAAGAATATACAGCCATAGGATATCATATGAACTTTCAAATCAAAGTAGATGCTTAAAATTTTAATCATCTCTCCCTTCTCAATCCGCTTCCAATTGAAAGATTCTAACCACTCAAGTATTGGCATCATAATCTATTGATAACATTTGATTTCCCCCCATTAAATGTTTGATTCTAAAGCTTTAAAAAAAGTATCGTTTTAAGAAAGGGCTTCATAGAATTAAGCCTTATTATTTTCAAGTGTTAGAAATGAGTCATCAATTGAAATTACCAATGATAAGTAAATTCTTTTTATCATAGAGAGTAATACCCTTAATGAGACATTACTCAAATCTATGAGCTGATGGATAACCAAAAATATTTAAAGAAAGAAAATACTTATAAGGGGAAAGTGTTTGCATCCATATTTGATTGAGATAAAAACAAATTGAACCTCTCAAAATTATGTCTATTAATGGTCAGGCAAGTTAATGCCTCAAAAAAATAATTGGATGGCAGAGCCTAAGAAAAACTAAACCTTAAGTTTTTGAGCACAATTTGAATGAAATATTATTTAATACGACCATAAGCCTTTTCAAAATTGATCTTGTGTTATTTGGAAGCATGATCCCAATTCATACCTTTCCAAACTCCAATGATATTATTAAAGATATAATTTTTTTTTGATAAAACTTATTTTTTATGGTTTAATAATTGTAGGAAGAAGAGAACACATAAACAACAAGAGTTTTAAAAAGAATATTACAAGAAATAATCAACAAGGTGATGTATATCCAGTTAATAATTAACTTAAGATCACCAACCTTAGGAATATATTTGATATTTCCTTAATTAATAAGATTACCTAAAGACTTAGTTTGTGGAGATTCTTTATAAACAAGAATAAAGTATAACTCAAAAAATGCCAAATGGGTTTATAGAATTCAGATAGGAAACCATCAATGCTAGGAGCTTTATCAATGACCATCTAAAGCAAGGCAACATGTAGCTCTTCTAAATGGAGTATCATAAAAAAATTTATGATAAGGGATAAACATATAAGTACTCGTAAATAGCTTGAGGTCATTCTGAAGAGTTAACATGAGTTTAAAACAATAATTTATAGTGATTCTGAAATGTATTTGTAATATAAAGAATCCCACTTAACTAATCATGCAAAACTTTGACTACTTTAATTTTCTCTTTAGATTTTTTGGCCCACTATGACTAAAAAAACTCTTTAGAGGCTTTGTTCCCCACTTTGAGCCAATGCAAACGTAAATGAATTTGAGACCCTTTAGCCTCATGACTCTCCATTAGCTTAAGATTATGTTTGATACAAGTGGTTGTAGTTTGAAATTGAACATCAAGTGAGCTTAGTTCAACTTAGAATAAATCCCATTGAATTTCTTAGTGAGAGCACTATCAACCCTTTTTTAGAATCGATCCACTTATTTTCCATACTACCTAAGAAAAGAGGTGATACACATAAAGGCTTCAATCCACCAAATAATCAAACTAGATGCATAAGGAGGACTGAGCACTAGGTTATAGATTATGGAAACAAGTTGAGTAGTGCATTAATGCACAAGTAAGGACATGTTCATAAATAATTGAGTATGGGGAAATTTATGTAACTTGTCATCCTAGATAAGCAAAAAATGATTGGGATATGGTCAGACAGTAACATTTTAGTGTGAGATTTGACAACATAACCATTGTTAAATTGACAGTTGAACAAGTGTTGTTTAGAAATATCAACATGGTCTAACCATTTGAGAACACATTCATGGCCAATGTGGAAGTTGGAGCATAATAATGATGGATTTATTTTGTCAAACTGTCATCGAAATTTAGGCTCTAACAACCCCCAATAGTTTTATAAATAATAACAAGTGTCACACTCCTGAACACACTAACACATAGGCAAAGATCCTTCCTTGACCCTAGGTATTTTAATCATATTAAAGTAAGTGCAAATTAACTAGTTGGAAAAAGGGATATTTCAACAATCTAATGCCATAAATGTGTTTGTTCTAGACCATCATTAGGCACATAGATATTCACAAGACCCAAGGCATGGTCATTGATATCAAGTGTGACTGATACATATAGATGTATTGTATATTATTCTATGAAATTAATGCAAAAAAATCATAAGGGAAATGCAAATAGTTACAATGTTACACTCATCCCCATGAGAGATGGCATATTGCATTGTGTTAGAATAAATGCACTTCAAGGCAACTTTCATGAGAAAATTAGAAACTTCAACATCCAAAGGATAAATAATGTTGAAACTTGTAGCTGCTGATAAATAACCCTTATAGATATTTTGATTGAACTCTCTACGAGGCCACACATAATCCATAAGAGAAAATTCACGTGGAGGAATCTTCCCAGAGTAGTTCTCCCTAAACATCTTCAGAGTCAGCGAATGTAACAAACTTATTTCCCATAAAAACTTATTGGTAACATATAAAACCATTAAAAAAAAATGGATGTGTTTTCCCCCATTAGCTCCCCTTATAGAAACATCATCACCATAAGGTGGGCTACGAGACCTCCTATAAGGTGGAGGAATCACAAAAGATGTCCCTAAATTCAAATTATTTCCATAAATTATCAAAGATTGTGGAATTCATCTCTATAGGAGAAGACCTGATGGAGGAAAACTAGAGTCAACCTTTTAGTATGCTTGTTGTGGTAGTTTGGCATTGGTAGATGCTACTCCTATTTTAAGGTTTTTAGAGGTTGTGGTAGATACCATCAACAATTGTCCTACCCTCTTCTTTCTTAGCATTTGAAGGCATATCAATGGCCAATTTGGGTTCATAGAAAGCCATAAGCATACAATCATATATCTTATGATCATGAGTTTGACCAAAAAAAAATTTAGGCACGTGAATGTAGATAAATTTCTAATAAATATAGTGGGAACCATAAATATGAAGAGTTTATTTCAAGTCTTTCATGAAGTCAACCTCCACACAAACATGTTTGTGGGGTCAAGCTAAATAAAATTTATTGCACTCATGATAAATAAAATGATCAAAGGGTTTGACCATTTGGTAAAGAAAATATGATAATGGGAATGGCAATGCTAGTAGCTCAACCCACATGGATACGTTAAGATATTCTTCTCTTTAACCACAAAATCGTGAGACCAATGCAATAACACCATCAGGTTGTTTTGTATAAACCAACAATAAAATTTATTACAAAAATTAATGATGTGTTGAACTTTAGTAAAAGAAAAAAAATAAAAAATTGGAGTTTCTTATTTATAATAATATATATTCCACCAAAATCATGAAAGACCCATAGTGAAACGTGTCAGAAATTAATTTTCCCTGACAAGCAACATTATTCAATGGGACTATGAAATCATAGGCGTTGAACATGGAGCGGTTTGCCAATGAATGTCGGTGGCAATTAATTAATATAAACATGAAAAATGAAATCATTACCAAAACATGATCCGTATGAATAGGGTCTCCAATTAAAAGAAAAACACTCGCATACATTTTCTAAGGAGAATTCAATGACATTCTTTGCAAATATTAAAATATTTTTTATTAATTAAAAAGAACGGAATGGTGCACTTAAGGTTGAATCATTCAACATTTGACCATTCAATGAAGTAAAATATTAGATATGTAACAAGTACCACCTAAACTTTTGCTATTTTTTCCAATTTTAAAAACACAAAACCTAAACCCCATCTTGTAATCTTATGAGTCTTCCTGCTATTTCTTTCTCCTCCTTGTCATCTTTTGCTTTCTTCTTCTATGTTAGGTCACATTTTTCTTTCTTTTGTGAACGTGCAATTTTGATCTGTCTTTTTCCCCTGTGCAACTTTGAGGTTGAAGAGAGGTGGGTTAACCACCCTTCACCCACTTGGGGAAGGGTCAACCATCCCATTTGTATGAAATTGGATATTTTGACTATGACTAAAAATGAATTAGTTTTATTTTGATTATGATCATTATCGAATTAGTTCGATAATTTTTAGTATGAAAGTAGAAATTTTATTAAATTGCAAAATAATTTTTGGGTTTTGTTTAATTGTCTTATTGATAAAAACCCTCTCTTAATTTCTCAAAATTTGTTGTAAATATCTCAATAAATCTTCCTCTCTTTCTCAGCAGTGTTGAATCCACCAAATTTTTGCGAGCCACTTTGTTTGTGTCTTCTTATCAAAAACCTCTCAGATTATTGAATTGATGCACAAAACTTACATAATCGCTTCTCATTTCTCTCATCCCTAATATACTTAAAGAAACCTTGTAAGAGCGTAAAAAAAATGAGAGTAGTCATTGCGGGTCTATCTCAATTATGCACTTGTTATAAAATTTGACAATCAACACTCATGCAATCCAACAAGCAATCCCATGCAATATGAACATCTTGTCATTTATCTCTATGTACGAGATGCAATCAACTAATAGACTTTATATACTCTTTCATTATTTCTTCTCTATAAATGAACTCTTAAACTTCTTTATTTAGAGGAAATATTTAAAATTAAATTATGCACTATGTACCTTAAGTTAACATCCACAAAGGAAGGACCTACAAAAGAGGGTAAGGTGAAATGTATGTACACATAACTTAGAGTTAGCTAAGGGGAAATGTATGTACACTTGGTGATATGTGAATTGCATTGTCATCTATGTAGAATATTTGAATTCGTAAAAATTGTCTTAAACCGAATGAATTTGGGACCAACACAATAACACCGTTATGTTGTTCAATATAAACCAACAATAAAGGTTATTAAAAATAATTTATCATGTGCTAAGCTTCAGTGAAAGAAAACAAAGAAATCTTTTGGTCAGATTTCAAACTTCAAAAAGCTTAGTACAATCTAGATACTGAACATAATCTAATAGGTGAAGGATTACTCATATGGGATACCATTAAAATAATAAACAATGAGACTATTATTTTCATGTAAATTACAAATTGAATCAACAACATCAAAATTAAGAGCACATCTACAAACTAAGAGGGATTTTTTGAATCATTATTTTATTGTAAACTTTTAGAACAAAAAATTTGCACTTATTTTGGTGTCTTGCCATCCACCTTCAATAATTAACATTACATTATTATAATTTAAATAATATACAAAAAAATAAATTATCTTAAAAGAGGAATCAAATGCAAGAGTTAAAGCTAATATACCCTAAAATGTTCGACATAAGTAATATGATAAGTTGAGAACACAAACAATAAAACCTTAAATATCATAAACATATAAACAAATTTAATAATTTTTTTCTTTGAAAAATTAATTATTGTAAATAAAAATTAATAATTAATAGACATTAAATATATGAATAATCAACCTTCAATTTATTACCAAAAAATTAAATATATTTAATTTAAAAAATAAAAAATAAATATAATTTAAAATAAATTTTTTAAATAAAATCTCATATATTCCAACACATTCCCTTAAAACACAAGTTCCCTTAAAATACAAATCAAATAACAAGCAACATTATTCCATAATATATATATGAATAATGGAATAATGGTTTGTATATGAATGCATGTGGCAATTCATTAATATATTCGTGCACATTATCTTTAAAATAAAACCATTGACAAAACATGATTTACAACTTGGTCTTTTAATTTAAAATAAAACCATTAACAAAACATGATTTACAACTTTACAACTTGGTCTCCAATTAAAAGAAAAGCATTTCCATATGTTCTTTGATGAATATTAAAATCTATGTTTATTGATTAAAAAAGTGTGGAATGGTGTAATTAAGGGTTTAATTAATCAACAACTGACCATGCAACAATGTAACCATTTATTGTGAAGCCATAACATAACATTTGAAATTGGAGTGCAATATCAAAAGTAATGACCAATATGTAAATGATCAAATTTTTTTTTTTTTTTTTTTAAAAAATTTAAAATTTTTGTTATTTTAAAATTTAAGATTCGGTAAGGTAAATAAATTAAAAGCAATTAATAACAAGAGTAAAAAATATTATATAATTATATTGTTTTAAATTGTATAATATATTTTAAATTTGATAGAGTATTGGTGTTTGAATATTTGTTTGTTAGATTTGTTATGGTTATTTAAGATTTGGACATAATGATAACATGAGGACAACATTTATTTATAAGTTGGATTTTATATAGGAAGAAGGTGGTTTAAATAAAGAGCAGAAAATAAAATAGAGGGATGGATTTTGATTTTGTGGATGGCAAAATCAATGGTCTATAGGATTTTCCAAATAATAAAAATTCACTTGGAATATTCTAAAAGGATATTAAGGATAGGCTCATTTAACCCTAAAATTTAGGATTAAAAGGGTAAAAGATAGCCTAAGGCAAAAGGATGGTAAATTATCTCTAAAGTAGGGCAATTAATTGCAAAACTCAAATAGAACATATATTGAATTTATTATGCTGAAGTGTTAAAGATAAAAAGTATAACTACGTAAGATATTTTAATGATAATAAAAATAAGATACTTCTTATACTAATATAGATATGGATCTAGAATAGGCATAAATTGACTGAATCTTGATACTAGATCAGTTCCCAGATTCTAAAAATTATACTTCTATAACCATAGACACTAGCATCAACTTGCGATAGTTGCATCGACGCTATTATTTGAATTAGATGTAGGTTTTAAATATAAAATACATGCTAAAATTGGATGCAACCACCTAGATGCTTCTGGGTTATTTGTCATCTTCACTCAAGTGCATTCAGATTTGAGTCATGAACTATCGCTCCTTGTTAAATAATAAAACCCTACTTTTTTATCTCCATAATGGCTGTAAAAAAAATGAGTTAATGGGCACATGGTGTCGAGCTGCTCCAAATACCCTTTTATCAATGAGTATTTCCTACATAGATAATACTTTGAAGAGGACTTTAGACTTATGTAGTTCTCCCCTACATGTATGCTTGTGTGTGAATCATGTAATTTGTGATAAACAAATACAACAGTGACCTACCTTGTAACTTATAAAATGTAACTCTTGGGTTGCTCCTTCAGTATTTTAGATTTATAGATATATTTTTCCTGTGAATGATATGAAAATAGGAGAAAATAGGGAAGATTTGCTCACTTGAGTGCTTGATTAAGTGATTTTTGGTCTGTTGCCTTAGTATTTTCTAGGTGAGGAATGAATGAGGATTGATCTTGTATTTATACCAATTCCCTTGAATAATATCTCACATTAAATCACTTAGGATGACCATATGTATACCTTTCATTTGTAAATTGGATGACTTTCGGGCATTGGACATTTACGTTGACATAACCAATTAACTAGAACGTAAGTGTTTGGATGGTTAGAAAATAGGTACAGGTCTATAACTTACATAAATAAAAGATAAATAGATTTATAACATTCTAAGCAAGATAGAAGGCCTAGGTTATCAGAATAACATTGGTTAGACTAAGAAAAAAGTAATCAGGGACAAAGAGATAGCGTATGCAAGCCTTTTAGTAGCAAGAAAGGTCTAGAAGCTAAATGCACATCCATACTATGTATTTTTTAAGTGTACAAGACTGAGGTGCTATATAATTTAGAAATATTGTATACATTTATCCCACTTTAATGTGGTAATGAACTTATTAGTTTTAAGGAGAAAAATGTGTACCTGGGTGTGTAAAACACACCTTGCCTTTGTTTGATTCCAACTTGAGTGCCTTGATGGTGACTGACCTATAACCAAGAGCATGTTATAGTATATAATTAATGCATATAATTTAAAATTGAAAGCATTGAAATGATTGTAATTGAAATAGAGTAAGGTTTAGGAGTACAACTATGTATCGATGTAACTGTCTTCATTTTTGGTAATTTGATTTGAAAGATATATCATTATTAATCATTTAAAATAATATTAGGATAAAATATAAAATTTAAAAAGTGTATATATCTAAAGAGATAGAGAGATATTGGACACAAGCCCCCAACCTTGGAGAAAATATGAATTTCCACCCACCAGTTGAGATTAGCTCAACCATGCAACCCAATCATACTTATAACTTGGTGAGTGTGAGTGAACCAAGTCAACTAACACTATAAATCCATTGACTTTGGATGATGTAATCAAGTCCAAACTATAAAGTTGGTAAGATTGAGTGATTTAATCACCTCAACCATACCAAAATAGAATCAACTACTACAGCAGATTGGCTTAATATAATCTATAAAAGTCTAATTTGGTAGATCTCTGAAAGTGTTTGAAATTTGAAACTGATTTGTTTTTTCAAATTTAGGGGCTCATTGCATAACATATGCACCTTAGATATGTCTCATGTTGAAACTATGTATAAAAATGGTACCAATGTATATAATTTTTTCATAAATGTGTATATGAATCATATAAGTATGACTTTTGGTCAACTTGAAACTATGTAAGTGTGGAGAACATATTTCCAAAACATGCCCCTCACTATAATATGAAACTGAGAACTAGTGTAAGTGTGGAGAACATGTTTTTAAAACATGTCACCACTATAATCTGGGTATGTTACATATTGAATAAATTTGGAGAATATGTTTCCAAAACATGTCCCCATTAAATCTAAAATTGTGACAACTATGGAGAACATGTTTTAAGAATATACCCCCATTGCAATCTAAATATGTGAATTAATACAGAAGTTGTGTCTCTATGCCATGCCCCCATTGATATGCTCCCATTTTGAGGTGAGGGGAAGTATCAATTAGTAGTTACTTAATCTCAAAAGGATAAGACAACCATATAAACTATGAATGCACCATGTAACATATAGAGGGAACATGTCTAGGTAGATATATCATTGAAGCATGAAGAATGTGATCACACCAAGTCCTAATATGCATGATGTAGATCATGGCAACATCTAGGTAATAATCGTATAATATCAAAAATCAATCAATCACACATATAAGATCACTCAAAAGCAAATAAAAATACAATGGTCCAAGGATACCTCAAACAAGAGGCATGTGTAAATTCCACACAATCAAAGGGACATGACTTACTCAAATGCCCACAAAGCAAGGAATGACATATTTAAATGCCATAATACAACAAACCATGACATATTTAAATGTCAAAGAGGCAAAAAAAAAGCATAAGGACTACACATAATGGAGTATATTCAAATGCTCAAACAATCAAGATAATATAAATGAAATACACTCAAGGAAGTGCATAAATGAAAGCATAAGTAACCAACATAAACATATCATACTAGTCTCTGGATATATGTGTTAGAAAAAAACTTTAGGTACATAACATATCAAGTATACTGTAAAATATATAAGCATAGATAAAGGCATGTGTAAGTACATATATGAGATCAAACATGATAATGTAAAGTAACCATAGAATGATATAACATGGATTCATCGTGATCATAGAGGTGGATGCCTCCAATATCCTAGTGACATGAGTAGAGGAAAGACCCAATGTCTAAAAGTGCATAGATCATGTATTTATGTATTCATGAATCACACTCAAAAGACATGTGAAATACATGCTTATATAAAAAGTAATGATATGCCATCTACTAGTATGGAACCAACATGTATGCCAAAGAGCTAATAAGACATGTAAATGTTGTAAATATTTTTGGATTTTTGAAGTTTATTATTTTATTTTTTTGGTATTTTTTGAATTTTTGAAAGGAAAATACTATCCTATGATCACATCTAAATGTGCACATAGGTATCTCCCCACTATGAACCTAGTGTCATAAACTTGTGGTACTATTAAGGATCATGTATAGGTACAATATTTATCACTATAGTATATATGATGCTTTACATATGTAAAATAGGTCTTTGTGGTCATGAAGTAGAAATAATAGGAGTAAGCATTCTTGTAACTCATCACTTAATGATTTATGATTTCTTTGCAACAATAGTAATAAGATCATGTGTAGGTGCTGTAGGTATCTGAATATGGTGTGCATTAGATAAGGATTATGTAGAACCCACTGTGGATCTCTCATGTAATGGTATCTCAAGTATTGGCCACTTGGTAAAGGGAATTACATGTTGCTTACCCTTTTGAGGAAGATTAACTATAGGAGATTTGATAATTAATTTCTTGGGTATAAAATTATCTTCCTCAAGAGGTTGCTCATATGGAATTATGGAAACTATAATTACCTAATTAACATGAATGTATTTAATATACCATGAAATATAGAAGGTACTGCTTGAAGTGTATGTATCCAAGGTCTCCCTAATAACATATCAAAGACACCCATGGAAAGTATAACTAAGCAGGTAGTAACCACATGGGTGAGACCCACCTGTAAAGGTAAGTTGATCTCACCAAGAACCTATTGTGAGGTCTTGTCAAATTATCTAACTGATCTAGTTGAAGGATGTAAATCATGATTTGTATAACCTAAATGTGTAACTAATTTCATAGTATGAAGATTCTCTTTTATACCATTGCCAATCATAACATTGTGTATAGGTTGATATTGAAGGTATGTTCGAATGACTAAATAATTAAGATCTGATTCATCATCCCTAATCTCATTATCATGTAAATTAATAGAAGATCTCTAAACCATATGAGGTATATCCCAGTATACATACCAATAATCCCATCTAATGAGTGCTCATGGTGAGATAGAGGAGGTTGTGTATTATATGCCATTTTCACTTATAGATCTTTCTTTGAATGATATTGTAAAGGGTTATTAAATATTTTTTGTTTGTGATGGTCACCATGTTGTGAAATTGATTCCTTTGGAGGATCATCAAATGTAATCTTTTGATCATCAATGAGGTCTGGGACCTTATAATTTAAGGTAAAACATATGTTCATAGAATGTCTAGGGGCTTTGTGATAGTCATAATAAAAATCTCATCATACCATTTTGGTAGGTGTCTACTCATGTGAACCTCTATAGGATGAGGGAGAGATATAAGATGATATTATACAATTTGTGGGAGTAATGAAGTGGGAGGCTTAGATAAACATGAAAATTATCTCTATGGTGTATTGGATAACACAAGTTTGGTTGTGCCACCACATTAATCATGGTAGTTGTTTATTTATTAAGCTCAGTAGTTTGACCTTATAACAAGGTTTAATAGTAAACTTATTATATGTAGATGTAATCAATATATTTATACTTAAGTTTTTTCAGTGAGATAAGTTTCATTTCATGATTACGAACAATATGGCATGAGTCATCAAAATATTTTAACCTTTTCAATATAATGGACTTGTATAAAGAAGAAAGCAAACTTTGCTTGAAACTATCTTGAAGCTCTTTATCTGCCATAGGATCGGTCATTTTATCCAACATTAACTTATACCTCAAGATGTACTCATTAATAGGTTTGTTGGTTCCTTATTTAATCTTTGCAATTTGGGCATAGTAAACCTTTTCAATAATGTTAATATAAAAATGCACCAAAAATGATCTACAATGGGTTTGAATGCATTTACTGAATGGGGATAAATCATATAACCATCATAAGGCATAGTATTTTAAGCTCCTTAGAAATGATTTGGTCAAAGGTTTATCATTAGAGGCATAATCAAGGCATGTCACATAAAAATATTGAAGATGATGTTTGGGATCATCCTTGTCATCATAAAATGTGAATTTAGGTGCAACAAAACTGGTTGGCAAGGGGTATAAAGATATCTATGGTGTAATAGGATTATGTAACACCTCTTATGAATCAATAACATAAGGATATTTAATATAAATCATTTCAATAAATGTAACCTTAGTTTTAAAAAGTTTTATAGTTTGGATAAGAGTTTTCACCTCTTGGTATTTTAGGTTGGACATTTGAGAAGTCACCAAAGGAGGTGTACCCATAGGTTGGGTAGATAGAGGCATTGAAACAAGTATTTTAGTTGAAGCATTTATATTTCCCATGTAAGATGTAGCAATAATAGTTTCAATAAATAAAGGTTGGAAGACATACTCCATGCGTCCATGATATGTAGGTAGATTGGTTGGTATAGAATCAGTTGTAGTACCTTATAAGGAGTCACCATCACTAGGTGATGAGCCTTACCCTTATCATGATTAATTATTTCATCTCTTGTAACATAAGAAAAGCATCTATTAAGCCTTTGTTATTTTTGAGATGAGTGATAAATGCTTATTTATATTCTAGGTGAAATTGGGTTTTTTTATTACTATTTTCCATTGTTTAGAAATGAAAAATAGTAGAATTTAAACATCAAACTAAAACCCTAGCCTACAGAAAACCCTAAGAATAAGAAAAATGGCATTCACATGATTCACGTTCATAAAATGGTTAACCTTAAAATCTAGATATGGTGAATCTAGGATTAAAGGGGTAAGAGATAGCCTAGGGCACAAGGATGGTAAGTTATCTCTAAAGCAGTCCAATTAATTACAAAACTCAGATAGAATATATACTAAATTTATTATATTAAGATCCTAAAGATAGAAATTACATCTATGCTAGATATTGTGATGATAGTGAAAATAATATACCTTTTCTCCCCCCAAAAAAATTTATAATTTCATATTAATTAAAATTATAAATTATATTTCACACATGCTTCAACACTCCAAAGGAAAAAGACCAAGCAAATAAGAGTGAGAGCACTCCACAACAAACATCACAAGGGTGAGAAACAAAGAAACCCCTCTAAAAGGGGGAAAAGGTCAACACTAAAATAAGTGATGATAAACAATGAAAATATCCCCAATAGAACCACAATAAAAGGATAAATTTAATGTGGGATAAAACTCACATCCTCTTCAGTTCTACCCTTTTTACCCTTTTTCTTTTTTACATCCATCCATATCCCTTATGTTTCCTCTAAAGTGGCTATATAAAAATGTTGATAATCAAGAGTATTGTTGTCATTAATTTGTTCCACATTTGAATGGGTCTTCAGTTCCTTATCAAAATATGAATTCTATGACTCATGTCCTCTCTTAATTCCCCTTGATAAAATATATTTTGTATTATTACTTAAATATATATTCTTATCTTCTCCTGCCACTAGTTCCTCAATGTGAGTGTTTAGTCCTTCATAATTATTATTTCCTACATCTATAATGAGTTGAACCTCCTCCTCCTCCATAACTTATTGCTCTGGGAGGATCCATCACTTAGATGGTGTCTTATGTCCTTTCTATTTTGATTCACATGTTTGTCTTATAGGACAAGAATCATGAAGGTGTCCTGGGAGTTTACATATGCAACATCAAAAATTATATTTTCATAGTCCAATACCTAGATATATTTTAGAGTTCCACATCTCAAATTCAACCTGTCTAGTAGATCCACACTAAGATCAATCTATACACATATGCAATCAAATGTGCACAATCATACCAATGCTCTCATATTATATTATTTGGTAAAAGTTCCCAATGTGTTCCCAATATCCGTTAAAGCACAATAGAAGTGAAGTGGGAGATTAGGAAGATGCACCCATACAAGTATCTTGGTGATAGAATGTGTATTTAGATCAAGCTTTGTAAATGGAGTTATGTAGAGTCCTGCATTATCCCAGAACCATGGACACTCAAAAAATCATTGATAATCATCCTCATGGTGAAATTGAACAATACAAAAGACCTTGAACAAAATATAAATCTCACACTCTTTTGTTTATATTTTATAGATCCATTGAAATAGTGTTGTTGTTGTTGGCTAAAAACCATTAAACCTACATATGAAAACCTCTGTTTCCAAGTGGGACTAAAATATAAACACCTCCTTATTAATTATCTCCAAAGAGGGCCCTTATTTAACCAATCCACTATGTAGGGACTAGGGAATACTAAGGATTGTGGAATTTTTTTATCTTAACAGCTAATTTGTTCATTATCTCCTTGAAGGATCTTGTTTTTGAAGAGGAAGGTAATCCAGATCCCCCAGTTGCTCCTTTAAATTGCAACACCTAGAAGAGAGTAGAGTCTTTTTCAAATTTATAACCCCTCAAAGGGATGTGATACTCTAAATGTTTACCTTCATAGATGAAAAAATGTTTATCAACTAGTATCCCTTGAAAAAAAAACACTTTTCCTTTTATCTCCCTTAGCAAATTAGTTGAATGTGCTTCCAAGTAGATGGTTTCCCATTGAATGATTTGATCATGATCTGGAAGCCTTTAATCTTATGATCAAAAAAATTGGCATTCACTCCTTGCCTTAGGTTTATTGAGTAATAATCTCTCTTTTCGATGAACATTTTTTTTATCCCCAACTTAAAAAAAGTTGGTTGACCTTAAAAATCAACTTGTTTTAATGTCATACCATTCTTTATAGGGCATTTTTGATTTGATTTTTTTTCAAACACTTTGCATGTAGACTCTTATTCCCTTGCTACCTACATATCCCATACTACATGAAGGGAATCCAATGTCTTAGAGGAGGGCAATGAACCACCCAAATTTTACAATAGTTTTATACACTAAATTATGCTCACATTTATTATTCTAATTAATATTTCTAATTTATCCCCTTTATCCTAATCCCAATCATTTATCTAATATCCCCCCTCAATATTTCTTCACTCACTAACATTATTCCTACCCCACCAATCTATTAATTATCCTAAATCCCCATTATCTTTCCATAACCCCATTATCCATTATTTGGGAATTTAAAATTCCCATGGCCCACTTACCCACCTACTAAGTCTACTCTTAAGTTTTCCTACAAATGTACCCCCTAGATTCTATAGAATCCCCTAAGCACATATCTAATCCATCATTAATCATGATTAAAACTCCCAAAGAGATTCTAGAGGTTTCTACCTCTAAAACCTTCTCTCTAAATTCCTCCAAGGAATTTTTAATTCCTTGGGTAATCCACCAACATAGATCCCAACAACCCAACTTTGAAATCTATCTATTGATCCTCCCTCTCTCTTCTATATAAACAAAGCCTCTCCTCCATGGAAACTAACTAGTAATCACAAGCAACCATCTATGAAGCTCATGAAATCTCCATGTTAATCAACTAATCCATAATCAAAATCATGAATCCAACCATCATTATGTTAAAATTCTGAGTCTAATATTTACAATCTACAAGCTAAATCAGTTTGAAGATCTTGGAGGGAGGCTAGCTAAAGCAAGGACCTGGTAAGAGTTTCTTCATATTTTTTGATTTATTTCTATAATCTATCATGTTAGGCAGTTTGACATTTTGGGTTTAAATTTCATATTTTAGGTAGTTTAATCCATATAGCTCAAAATTTCATCTACAATAGCATCTAGGCCTCCAAAGCTTATTCTTGTTGCCACTTTGAGATAACTTCAAAGCCCAAATTTATCTATCATTTTATCAAACAATTTATTCTCAAACTGGAAATCCTTTCATCATGTATGTTTTCAATCAAGTGCTTATCACTTCTTGAGTTTCGTTTTGGTCTAGATCTTATAGCCTCGATGAAATATTTGATTATTACCTTCCTCTCCTGGTGCGGGCAACTAGTTTTGGGTAGATGAGACCACTGAATCGTTACCTCCTCTTGGGCAGTTTGAAACCCTAGAATTACTTGGTGACACTACTCTAAAGGGTGTCTATTGACCAAATTGAATTGGTGTGGTACTCTCCCTTGATCCATATCCCTTGACACCTATGATCCATCATTATATTTGGTTTTCCATCTAACTACAATGCATCCTCTACTAATAACAAATCCTTACCTTTATTTTATTTTGTGCCTTTTTTGCTATGGTCATTCACCATTGAATGAGTGTGGACAGGGTTAAAATTGTGAGCATAAAAGGAATGAAGGAGAGTAGGAGGAGGAGTGGGAGGTATTTCGAAGACCATTCTAGTTATTTTTCTTGGTTTCCTAAACTTCATTGATTCCTTGAACTATATGTATTACTTACACATGCCCTATAGTCATTTATTTCTTACACAATTCATTACTTACACATGCCCTATGGTACTTGCCCAAAATGCCAATAAACTAGTTTTCACTTATGGATGAACTATTTTTTTTTGTTTTTTCGTTTTCTAGATTTTGGATTTTTTAAATTTTTTTAATTTTTGATTTTTTTGACACTTAGGATATTAACAACAAAATATAGCATGAGTTAGGCATATAATATCTTAAGGTTCATGATATTCATAGGTTCATCAAGATCCTCTCCACATTTTATGGCTAACTTATAAGTTCCTGATCCATATTTAACAATAATGATATACGGGCCCAACTAATTGGGATCAAACTTAACTTTCTTCTCTCTTTCAACATTTGTAATGTGTTGGTTTTATTTTAGAACAAGATCTCCTATTTAAAACTCCTTGGATTGTATCTTCTTATTTTAACTACATCATATGTGATTATGGTATACTTGAAAATGATTTAAGGCATTAAGTCATTTATCATCTAGAAGATCGAGTTCACGAAGGCATGAAGTATGCTATAAGTCTTCATCCATGATTTGTTGTATAGATATACATAAATATGTAATCTCAACTTCTATGGGTAGAATAGACTCATTATCATAGAGGAAGATAGGCATAAATATTAGAATACCAAGAAGAAGTGGGACCAACCACGTCATAAACCAATTATAAATTAGGCATGGTATAAGATGGTAACATCAAGTACTCGATAAGGATTTGTTTTGTTTTATATTTAGATCAAGTAATAAACCAATGGTCACCATGATGTATGCTATCCTATTACTGGTTTGTAGTACTTGTTAAAATTGGATAAAGGTAAAAGACAACTTTAACTATCCACCATCCATGTATATGAGACTAATTTATCATCACAAGCTTGGAGTTCATTAGTTAATTAATGATAAGTTTGTAATAGCCAAAGATGAGAAGATGTTGGATACCCCCTTGAATTACAGGGTTGAGCCCAACTTTAGAGCTTCATAAGGAAATTTAATTTTGTATGCTTTGGGAATACAATCCCCATCTAGTGTGACTATAAAAATCCCTATCTATGACTCATTATTTATGAAGGAACCATGAAATAAAAATTTCCAAACTAGAGATTCATTGATATACATGATTACTTCATCTAGAAATTCTACAACAACAGGTGCTTTATTATTGAGAGGTGTTTTTGCTAATACATCTACTAATAATTATCTCTTAATTTATTTATGATTGACATATTATAGATCAAACTCATTAAGAATCATAACCCATTTAGCCATCCTACTTGTTAAATCTATTCTGGATAGAAGATGCTTGAGAGAGTCAAAATTTTCAATGATTTTAGTTTGATTATTGAGCATGTAGTGCCAGAGTTTTTGTGAAGTAAAAACAACTACGAGACATGCCTTTTCCATTTGATAATAATTAAGTTCATAATATACCAAGGTTGTGCTTAAGTAATACACTACTCTTTCTTTCCCATTATCATCATGTTGTGCCATTAATGCTCCCAATGCAAGCAAAGTAGATGATAAATACAATATAAAAGGTCTACCAATAATAGGTGGAATTAATATTGGTGGAGTGGAAAGATATTTCTTAAGGTGTTTAAATATTGTAGCACAATTCTTATTCTAATAGAAAGGAGTGTCTTTATTTTAAAAAAATGTAAAAAGGTGACAAATGTCTACAAGCTATGATATGAAATCCCTGATTGCTTGGATTTTACCTTACAAATTTCAGCGTTGTTTAAGATTTTTTGTTGGTGGCATATCCATGATGGCTAAAACTTTAGAGGGATCAATCTTTATGCCCCATTGTGAAATAATGATTCCCAACAACTTTATTGATGTCACACCAAACATGCACTTATTAGGATTTAATCTCATCCTATATTCTCTCATTCTCTCAAAGATGCGATGAAGTACTTTGGGATTCTCTTCTATAGATTTTGATTTTACAAGTATGTCATCAACATAGTCTTTATAATATCATGTAGCATATCATGAAAAATGATAGTCATTACCCTTTGAAATGTATCTCTGACATTCTTTAGATGCATCACTTGGTAACATAAAGTCCCTAAGGTGTTGTGAATGTTATTTTATATTGGTCTTCAGTAGCTATTTTGATTTTTTTGTACCTTGAAAAACCATCCACTAAAGACAACATTTCATGACTTGTAGTATAATCCATGATCATGTTAATATTGGGTAATGGTAAATCATCTCTTGGACATGCTTTATTGATATCATGAAATTTTTTACAAACTTGGATTCGTTGAGGCTTTTTTGATACAAGTAATATATTGGATATCTAATCCAAATAATCATTAGGGTGTATGAAACCAACTTCTAGTTGCTTCTTCAACTCTTCCTTCACTAATAGTGTTATCTTGGGATACATCTTTCAAATATTTTATTTGATGGGTTTGACATCTATATGTACAATAAAATGATACATTACTACTGATGGATCAATCCCTGACATATCATCATAATACCATGTGAACACATCAGAAAATTATCGAAGCAAAAGTGTGAGTATGCCTGTTTCTTCTTGAGTAATGGAGAATGCAAGTTTGATGATTCTAAGATATTCCTATATTCTAATGTTGACATTAATAGTATTCTCAATTAGGAGAGTCGATTATTATTTATAGTTTCGGGGTGGTGGAGGAAGATTGAATTCCTCCTCTAGGTCTTCTTGATTGGATGTTGATGTTGAATTGATTTGTTGATATGATTGTTCTTCCCCAAAGTATGTAGAGTAGAAGTATCTACCTGAATATAAAATCCCTTCTTATGATCCCCTATTGGAATGTGTTCCCATGTACTCAATAATTCTAAAATTTCCCCATCATTTTGGAAATGATCAAGCATAGGTGTTGCATATTGGTCCCATTGTATTAAGTATGGATATGTGAAGTCTAGTGTTAAAATGATATTATCATGGAAAATATTAGTGAGGGAAAGGTCTTTGAGGTGGCTAAGAATGAAACCTATTTCACTGTTTGAAGAATTGACTGATGACTCACTAGAAGAGTCACTTTGGAAAAGAGAGATATGTACATTGAGTGGATTAAATCCTATACCGTGAGCAACTTCATTTTATTTTAATGCTATTGGTTCTGTTATGAATTAGTCCTAACATGTGCGAATAAATATAATATTAGGATTATTCATATTATTGTTGAGAGAAAATAAAGGTGTTAATATACACCTATATTAGTTTGTATTATTAGTGTGTTATTACAATTATGCATTAATATAAGACAAAGAGAGATTTGAGGGAGGTTGGTTTGTAGTTGTTAGAACAATTAACCTATTATTGAAAAAATAGGTATAGGACATTTGCTATATATTTTTAATGTTTTATATTAATAAAATTATGTTAGTGTGACCAACCAAATTATTTGTGCCTGTGCACATTTCAGAACCTTAAGCTCTTCACCAATATGGGATAACACCTACATCTAGTATCATAATAGGTTTCTTAGACCTGTTTGATATCCCTCAATCCAATTGTCCTTGCATCTAATGGATTGTATGACTAACATTACAGTGCAGACCATGTGTAATAGCAGTGTTACGTTTGTATATTTACTTGCATCTTACCAATTGCCTATAGTGCAAACCACGTGAAATATCTTGGTACTCATCATTCATATTCTCTTTCATTCACATTTTTTCATTCTCTCCATAGTTTTTAAATCTCACTCTGTCTACCATTTTTATTAAAAAAAATGTCTCTGTAAAAATAAATAAAAGAAGAGTATAGAGTATATATAAAAAAAGAAAAAAGAAAAAATATATATATTTATATATTGATACAGTTTGCATAAGGGTTTTAACATTTTCAATTATGGTATGGAACAAGAGCTTGCTTTCTATATTGAGATCCTGGTTCGGCCTGTGCATGATAACTTTCTCTCTTCACAATAGCACAGAATTCACCAAGTCTATATTGAGTGCAAACATTGGTAGTATTGTAGTCACTTGCATTATAGGCGAGCACTTTGAATCGAGCCCAGGATCTGACTCCCATTAAACTCTTCAAGACTTGACACCATTTGTTATTCCTTATGGATTCCACAAACAATCTTCTTCATGCATTCTATGTGCTAGCGGATGCATAGAAACTCGTGTGCTTTGTTTGGGGTCCTACTTCCATTTTATATGCTCATGAGAATTGGTTATTCATTTGCATTTTTTTGTATTTCACAACTCAACCTTAAACACAGACTGCATCCAACTAGGTATCGATGAAGGATTTGTCCTCTCTCAATCCCTGCATAGAGCTCATACATGGTGGATTCTCCATTTTTGGTGAGTTCTCCTCGCTCACACTCCTGCGACGAAGACATCCAGTTTGCCAGAGTCAATTGTAGATTATCTCACAAACTCCTATTTGGCTGGTGATCCCACTCAGCTCACCTCTCCTGATTCTGCATATTATTTGCTTGGCCACCGCTTATCTATCCACAGTGGACAGTTATGATAAAGTTTAGAAGTCTTTATTTAGGTATTACATATTTTTTTAGGCGTTAGTTATTTTCTTTATTTATTTCAGATATATTAGTTTTGTTTGTAGGATTTTTAAATTACACGTGGTATTGCGTTACAACTTTAGGCTTTTAAGTTTATTTATTTATTATTTTATTAAGGTATTAGGGTTTAAGTCCTTATGATTTTTTTGTTTTAATTAGTGTTTTTTTCTTTTTGTGTTTTAAATGTTTAAGTGTAAGTAATACCTCTTTTTATATATATTCATATGCTTTTTTGTATTATGTTTAATATTTATTTTGAATTTTGTAGATTCATGGTTTTCTATATTAGGTCTTTATTAGAATTTGTTTTAAAAAAAATTGTATTGTCATTCTTGTCAATAATGCAAATTAGTAGTGTCATGTCTTTTGCGTAGTTATTGTTAAAATAAATGGTTGGTTATTTTTGAAGTCTGTGAAGTTTTGTAAAAAGTCTTATTAAAAGTGTAAAGTCATGTTGAAATTGACATTGTGTGTTTCTCACCCCATGTTAGAACTAAGGGGGGAATGTTAGGAATTAGTCCTAACATGTGTGAATAAATATAATATTAGGATTATTCATATTATTTTTAAGAGAAAATAAAGGTGTTAATATACACCTATATTAGTTTGTATTATTAGTGTGTTGTTACAACCACGCACTAATATAAGACATAAAGAGATTTGAAGGAGATTGGTTGTTAGTTGTTAAAAAACTAACCTATTATTGAAAAAAAAAGTTATAGGACATTTGTTATATATTTGTAATGTTTTTGATTAATAAAATTATGTTAGTGTGACCAACCAAACTAGTTGAGCTTGTGCACATTTCAGAGCCTTCAGATCTTCACTAATATGGGGTAACACACATAGGTTTAATTAATCCTTGTTCAAGCAGACCAATGAATTTACCTTTATAATTCATAATATTGCACATAATGGATTTTGCGACATGGTATTTATTGTTGGTGAAGTAAGTATCTAATTTATTAGAGTAAAGCGATGAAGTATTTGAATCTTCGATGCATTCATCATAAAGTAAACCACCTACTATTAACTTTGTTTTGCCAAATATTTTAATCACTTGAGTATCTTGTTGATGGTGGGTCTTGCCATAATTATGTGGAAATATATGGATTGTTTATATATATTTGAAACCTTGGATTATGTATTCACTCATGCCTTTGTTAATGATCTTGAAACTAGATGAAGATGATTTTGAAGTGGATGATTGATTGGAGGCTTGATTGGCAGATGGTTGATTAGATGCTTCACTAGTGGAAGGCATTTAGATGGAAATGGAAGTAGTTTGTGTATTTATCCAACCACCAAGAGGGGGTATTTGAAATAATGTTTTAGGATGGACATAATTATCAAGTGAAGGTGATTGCTCAATGGGAGTGAAGTTATCATCAGTAATTGATAAATAATTATATTTTTGATGTCGGCCTTCCCATAGCTTTTAATAATAGAAGGGTTGAGGATCACCTTGAATGGTTACTTCCATACCTTCATGTGAGAATAAAAAATATTGATGCAGTGTGGAGAGTATATCATTCATCAAATGTATCCAGGGACATCTAAGAAGTAGGTTATAGGGTAAATCAAGATCAAGCACATGTACCAGTGTTTCTTTTATAATAGACCCCACCATCAAAGGAAGATAAATTATACCTATGGATTGCCACTCATTATTATCATATGCTTTTATTGTGATAGTGTTGGTTTCCAATGCTATTGTTGACTATCCTAAGTGATTAAGTAACTATAATGCACATATATTTAATTACTTTATGCCTACAGATAATAACTTCTATAGACAAGGAAATATTCTGAATAGATCTCAAAGGAGAGACATCTGAATGGTCAAATGTTACTTGATTATTAATAGATAAATTTCCTACTAATGTTTGGAAACTTGAAGGGTTGATGTATTTTAGGACACTAGACTCTTTAAGGAATTTGTATAAAATGTCTTTATAGAAATGAAGTCTTGAGAAGATTTAATATGGAAATGTTTGAAGGTGTCTTATCAAGATGATTAATAATGTTATACTTCCATTCAACATTAGATGATGATGTACTAGGAATGGTAAGTTTTGAATGCATTATAGTGAAGGTGTAGTCTTGAGATTGCAAAGTAATGAAATTAACATGAAGTTGCATAAAATAAACACTATTGATTATATATTCAAAAGAATGACTAGCTTGGTTGTTATTAATCAATTCATATTGTTCTTTATTTTGCTTACCTTTTCGTTGCTCATGTTTGGGGAATAGATCTTTATATATCCCTAACTTTTGTTTATTGGATGTCATGGATGATTGGTTTTGAATGGATATTTCCCCTCGATCGATGAGGTCTTGGACATAGTGATTAAGGCACATACATTGATTAGTAGAATGTCCCTTTATCCTATGGTATTCATAGTATTCACCTTCTTTATACCAATCAGGTTTAGGAATGTTCTCATTTAAATATTTGGTGTTCAGCGAAGTGATCATGTTAGTGTGGGCCAACTTTCAAAAAATGTTTTTTTAAGTATCACCAAATTATGTGAACTTACATTTAAGTCTTCCTTGTTGGGGTTGACCACTAGGAATAGTTATTTTATTAATGGGTTGGGTGTAAGTTTGCTATTGATTTGGTGGATTTTAAATTTATTTAACATAGGTTACACCATCTCAATTTTTTTTTTTTAAATTCTTTGCAAAGAACTTAGGTTTTTCAAGTTGTTTGGAGGAATTATTTTTGGGTTTAAATATCTTGATAACACCTTTGTTGATTAATGTGTGTTCCACTTGGACCCCCTTTTCAATAATTTCATTAAATAACCTTAAGAAAAGGAGTAATAAGTGATATCCCAAGTCTAAGTTGAGATTGTTCATAAATATATACACAATTTCAGTTTTGAGAAATGACCATGTAAAACAACTTGCCATTACTCACCATCATTGCAATAAGGAAGAAAACGTTTCACCACTACATTGTTTGGTATCGTGTAAGTCTAATATGGTTAAGTCATTTTCAATATTGCAAGAAAAGTGACAAACAAAATTCTCAGAAAGGTCCTCAAAATTGAAGATCAATCCTTTAGGAAGGCATGAAAACCAATCAAGGGCTTGACCTGAGAGGCTTTGTGGAAATAATCATAACATATAATCATTTCTATAAGCAACGTCTACACAGACATGATAGAAGCCTATAAGGTGTTCCTTAGGATCTCCCTCACCAATGTATTTTTTAAATTTAGGGAGTTCAAAGTACTTAGGAAAAGGTGTTGTCGTGGTACTTAAGTCATATGGGTATGAACAAATTTCCTCAAATTTAAATTATTTTTATCTATAGTAAGAACCATCTTATAAGCCTTGAACCTTATATATAATGTTTATGAATTCTTGTATAAAGTATGGTGATGGTTTATTTTTGACTTGTGAAAGTATAAAATTTGGTGGTTAACCTATGATTTGATTTGTGTTGGTGTAATTTTATGGAAATTAGTTAGGTGGTGGGTTGAAGTTATTAAGAAGTTAGTTGGAAAAGTTAATGTTTTGTTTATTTACAAAGTGGTTGGGATTATTCATGTTAGTGTTAAAAACCAAGGTTTGTTGGATTAGTGTTAGTGTGGAAGTTTGATGTTGTGGGTTTTGGGTTGCTTGTAAGGTTTTTGTTGGGGTTTTGTTGGTTTGAATTTGTGCTAAAGTAAAATTTGTTGGATTAGGGTGGTTGTTAAATTTCGTAGGGTTTAGATTGGTACTATAGTTAAATTTGGATTGGTTGAATAATTTGGGGTTATGTTGTCGTAGATTCATGTTATAGTTTAAGTTGGATGGGTTAAAACTCATGTTCAAGTTATAGTTGGTTTGAATTGGGGGAAATTGGTTTTGGTTTGAATTGGGGGAAATTGGTTTTGGTTTGATTTAAATTGATTCTGGTTTGGGTGAAGGCTATAGTTAATGGGGTTAAGATTTGTGTTTAAATTCAAGTTATTTGGGTTAAGGTTTGTGTTTAGGTTGGGTTTGTTTGGTTTGGATGTGAATTACTCATATGGTTAACATGGGTATTATGATTAAAAGAATGGTTTGGATTGGAGTTAAGTGAATTGATAAGGGTTGTGCTAAATTTGGATTGGATGGAGCTAATCCTATAAGAGTATTGGAATGCAAAAACTAATTTTTCAAACTATTATTTGGATTAGGATTTTTGGGAATACTTGTAGTAATGCCCAAGCTTGGATTGGATGGTTAGATTGGTGAGCTAAAATGATGGTTCAATTTCAAATTTTAATGTGAATTGAAAATGATTGATGAGCATTGGAGACTTAGATTTGGGTTGATTTATGATTTTAAATGAAAAATCAAACTTAGATTGGCTTGATCATGGATTTATGAACTTAAATTTGCATTAAAGTTTGGGTTGATCAAATTTGGGATTGTTAAACTTGAATGCATATTCAAGTTTGGATTATTTTGATGTGTGATTTGGTTTGTTGAATTTGTGATTGGTGAGCTTGAATGCATGTTCGACCTGTATTGACATATGAGAGTGAATTGGTGTTTAGTCTGACATTGGAATGATTAGGATTTGGATTACCAAAAGGATTATTTTATTCATGGGATTGAAGATGCATAATCTCTTTGTTAACATGGTGTGCATGGGATTCCATAGAAAACCATGACTTGCTTGTGAGGATTATTCATGGAGGATAAATTTAAATTTGTCTTGAGAGACATGGGGATTGGGATTTGAGGATCATATGAGGGCATTGATACCCTATAAAGGGCCTTATAGTGTATATTGATCATGAATGGAAGGTTAAGGCTCTTTGCTTGCAATCAAGTATTTCAAGTTTTGTACATCAAAATTAGATGGGAATTTTTCTCCAAAGCCCAAAGCTTGAATCAAAACTTTATTTTAATTAGGAATGATGTATTTGTTAAAGGAGGTATGAGATAAGATAAATTTTGGGCTACCCTCATCTTGGTAAGCCCCTCCTTCTTCTTCTTCTTATTAAAAAATTTCATGTATCTCTACATGATGGTCTTGGCTTCCGAATTGAAAATGGTCATTTCCAAATGGCACATCCCTTGCATTATGATTATTAATAATATCCATGTGCCTTTTAATAAGTGAAATATCTAGGGAAAAAGGACTTGACTTAAAGGAAATAAAAAATAAACTAAGAACAAGAACCAAAGTGACTATAATTTTTGATTGTTAATTAATTACTTTTGAGCTTTAACTTTAGGAGAATTTGATTTTAAGATTTTTGATATCTTTAAGACTCAAAAGAATTTTTTTTTTGCTTAAGGATAATTTAGTATGTGGTAAATCATAAGGAAAAAACAAACAATTCTTACTTTAAACAATCACATAATTACATAAAAAGGTGAAAATTTAGGATTAAGATTGTGAATAATTTTTGGGCCTTCTGATGTCACTTACTTGTTTGTGCTCTCAGTTGTAGCCTAATATTTAAAGAAACTAAATGTATACAATGAGAAATGCATTAAATATATAAATTAATCCTATCTTAGAGAATATAGATCCTACTTACACTTCTGATTGGGGATACATCAGATAATCATGGTCATGACCAATATGGATCTACTAAACCTAGCCAAGGGATCTCTTAATGCAACAACTTTGCTAGGGAGAGTTCCAAAACCTCCATTCAAATAAAACTATGCAATAACCCTAACTAGGTCCTATGTTTTCATATTAACTATACTAATAATAAGTCAAACAAAATCTAATCTGGTGCTCACCAAAACTTGTGGCACAAAGTGGGGGTAATAATTAATAAAAGTAAACATGCATAGAAGACGTATACTCACGTCAATATATACATAATCCTAATGTATGGAAGAGAAGTGAAAATGCATATCTTTCTACTCTTAAAAATGAGAAACAAAGTTAGGAATACTTACCTTTGAAGACGAACCCACCGAGCCTCAATCTCTCCCTTGGCCAAGGTGCTTCACAAGAGGTTGTTGTAGTATGTATGGATGACAAGGATAAATCTACTCTAAGATACACAACCTATCAATGCATCCAAAAAACTTCTCCATAAGACAAGATCTGTATCTCAAAAGAAAGTATGAAACCCTAAGCTTGTGTCTCAAGTAGAATCGTGGATAAGCAGATGCACGATATATCTTACTTCTTCTCTTCTCTTAGAAATGGAAAAATTATTGTGTTTATATAGGTGGATCTAAACTTGGACCCTTCTAAAAGCTTTGGCCGATAGGGTCGACCTAGTATCATTATTACCAAAAACTTACTAGGTCATAGACTAGGTCAGCCAGGAGCTAACCTAGACCCTAAATAAGTTTGTCAATAAGAGTACATGGTCAACACAACCGACATAGTTACATAACCTATCAAAAGGGGTTTTAGGTTAGAAAAAGGGATACTAAAGGTGAAATATTACTAGAGGAGTGTGTAAAAGAGAAGTCCAATCTTAGGGAATGGTTTTTAGGAGACAAGTGTGTAGATATCAAGTGATAAAAGGGATATCAATCTTGTGAAGCACCAATAGTCTACCCACCCCTTTCTTGATGCACCCCTTAGGGCATGCACTTAAAAATATTGAGACTCAATGGGTTCTTACAAGATAAAGAGCATCAATAATTGATAAAATTTTGAAAATATTATGTATATATATATATATACCCCACTCTAAGCTCATCACGTGTCATGTAAGTGTAACATGAGATGGTGATTTGAGAAAAGAACATGACACATATGCTGATGCTAAGTAAAGTGCAGTAAAGAGAAAATAAGATAAATGAAAGGATATAATTGAAAAACACATGCCTTTACTTACCTTAGTGTTGTAGATAAAAAAGAGATGCGAGAAATGTGAAGGCATCCAATGTGAGGAACATTAGGTGAAACTATAAAGATTAGCGCAAAAGAGCAAAAAATCAAAATTTTAGAAAACCTATGCATATATTAGTTAGAAAAGTTCTCTACAACATCAAGATTCCAAATTTTTTTAAGGTTTGGAAAAAGACTTAGTAGAAAAAAAGATATGATCAAAACAAAAAATCTAATGGTAATTTTTTTAAGGGTAAAAAAATTTGAATAGTAAAGATAAATAGGGTGAAAAAGAATTCATTTGATATTATTTACTATTCTAAGAAAAATACAGCTCTAAGAAACCTAGTGAGAGCCTAAAGATCTAGGATGGTGAGGAGATAATAATTAAGATAGGGAGGATGCATAGTGGCTAAAATGAGTGCAATACATATTTATAACTAAAAATTTCATTTTTTTTAAAGTTTGTTATTTTAAATTGAGTTTTTATATAAATTTGTTAATTAGGCAAAATCTAGAGATTGGAATGAACCCTAGGAAATTTTAGGGACACTAGGGGTCAAACAAGATACTAGATAAGAAGGGTTCAGAGCAATAAATTCCTAAGGCATTCATTACAATTGGTTAAAAAGTCATCATATTGAAATAACAAGGTCAACCTAGTCGACTTAATTGGTAGAAAACAAAATTTTGAAAGCACTGACCTAGTAGGTCATGGCCAACTTAGTTTTTGGGGAAATGGGTCAACATAGTATGACATGAAGGGGGATGATATATTAATTTTAAGGCATAGGGTGGCCAAATTAGTACTAAAATAGCCAATTTAGTTAAAAAAAGGTCAATTTAGGTGTGAAATGAATAAATTAGATCAAACTAGTTGATTTTTGTGAAATTTAAAAGAATGTATCTTGATTATGAGTGACAAGGAGTTATAATACATATGTTGTTTGATTTTTGTAGAGACACCAAATATTTTAGTGATTGGTGGATGAATCATGGCTACCTAATCTACTAGAGCACCTGATGGATGTAGATAAAGATAGATTGGTTACATTAGGCTTGGGAGACATCATGGAGATGCAACGAGTCCCAATGAGTGTTGATCTAGTGGTCATGTTCTTGGGAGCCTGGGAATGGTTGACCAATACATTTAGATGGGTTGTGGATGGGGATACCATAGAGGTTGATATTAATTTAGAGGATTTCCATGCATTGCTTGGACTATGTATAGGGGTGATACCAGTGATCATGGGGATATCAAATGATTAGGAGGAGAGGTGAGAATTAGCTCAATGGGAAACATGCTCGAATTAGATGTGTATATTACACATATTCTATATATCTATAAGGTTGTGATAGGACTTGTGATAGCATGAGTGTTGTGTCACAAGTTGGATGATAAGGTACCATTGCATGTGATAGCCTTGTGTTAGTCTATATTGGATCAAGTGGCACTCTATGTCTTTATTTCTATCATCTAGGTTCAACTCATGCATGATATGTATGGGATGTTTTCCAGAGGGTAGAGACCATGGTGCCAATGGTATTATTGAGTGCCTAAAGATATGAGACATTTACAATGTATCATTTAGTTAGGTTGACCCATGTGGTTAATGATCAGTTACTTCAGGTGTTGAGATGAAGATAAGATTAGGTGGCATGGGTTGTGTCCCACATGCAAATGCTACATATGGTCACATGAGGAGAGATTGTGTGGTAACCTTATGCACACATTGTGACTATTTGGTTGAGTTGGGTGATTGTGGTTTCAGGTTTAACATGATTGTAGATCATGGGTTGCTATACCTGATAGGTAGAGCCACAACTGGTGGAATGCTTACTAGGATAGTTCAGACTCCCTCACCTAGTGGCTATTATAGCGGTGCCTACATTTTGGGCTCAACATTAAAGGGAGCTAAGGTAGAGAGGAGGAGGAGGAGTGCCAGTCAAGAGACTGGAGATTAGACCATAACATATGAGATCATGGATTGGTCAAGCATGAGAGCTGGTAGCAAGAGAGGGTATGGATATGGATAGAGGAGTGCCAAAGTAACACAACTGACACCATAATAGGACTAATTACCACCTTGATTGTACCATTGACTAAGATACTAGTGGTGAGAGAGAGCATAGAGGGTGGTCATCTAGGATGACCCATCAATTGGCTTAGGGTAGAGATAGTCTATAGAGGCACTACTAAGGTGAGTCTTCAGAGGTGGTGACTCTGGGGTTTGATTTGATTGAGAGACATCCCATAGATGAGGTGATTAGGGGATGAGTAAATGGAGAGACCATTCTCAATGGATGAGCAGATGGGGAGACGGTGATTGGTGACACTGAGATAGGTAATAAATGGTTTTAGTATTTAGTTTTTGATATAGAAGACTAGTTATATAGATATATTTTGAGATATATATGTGATCTAATATCTATCTAGTTTGAATTTTGTAGATCTTATGGATAAAGAGGAGGTCAGATGGGGATCCTTGGTGATGGAATCACATCATAATATTTTTGATGGGGTGTGGGCACCATAAAACTCTACCACATTGGATGATCATGTGGTACCATATTTCCTAGCTCAGGTGAGCTGGTTTAGACTAGTAGGGGAGGTTGTGAGGTATTTACAATCATGCAAAGATGGGATAAAGACACCAATAGAGGTGGGAGTAGGAGAGGCACAGGCATGGTAGGCCTTGGCTTAGGAGAGTCGTGTATATGACTACCACTATCCAATTATAATATGTACAGGTCCAGGTGGCCAACCTACATGGATAGGTAACAAGATTGAGAACTTAGACATCCTCCTTACAATGTACTATTAAAAAGGGATAGTCTAAGGTATACATGGAAAGAATGGCTAGGCCACAAGATATACATGATAGATCCTAGCCTTAGAGCTGGAATAATGTATTTTTTTACTTTGTATTGTATAAAACACATGATATATATAGAGATAATCTACTTTGATAGTTGGATTTTAATCTTATATTTTGTATTTTGCTTGTGGTTGTGGATGCATGGATATATTTATTTCTAGAATATGTATTTTACTTGTGTTTTATATGCTATGGGAAATATATGTGTGGTGTTTTATTTTTTAGCATTATGTAGTACACATGTATGGTTAAAAAGAAATAGGCAAAAAAGACTTGGAAAAGTATAATTAATCAAAAGTAAATGCATTATAAACTATATCACATTAGAAAATATAGTATAATAAATGAAAAATGTGGTAAACAAGAGGGCAAAAATTGTTTTTATACCATGTAAAATATTGGCACCAAATTAAAACAAGTAAAATCAAACTAAATCACATTGGGAAGTATGAACATAATGTAATAAAATGGAAAGCACATCAAAGGCTAATGGTATAAAAACAAATCAACTAATTCAATATATCATACTATATCATGTTGGGAAGTATACAAAACAAACAAAAATGGTAAAAATGGTCTTAAGTTAATCACACTAATTCAAGTTGCAAAGTATGAAAAACTTAAGAAAGAGTGGTTGGATTCTTACATTCTATCATAAAATAAGAAGATAAAAGTGAAATATTAATGAAGTAAGCATAAAACATACTAAATCAAAATGGGAAACATGTCAATGACGTGTAATTCATAATCAATCACATCTTATCTCATATTTATCACATGTAATTTTGTTGTGACTTGGATATTGAAATTTTTTGTGAGGATGGTCAGATCCTATCCATGGTCTTATATTACAACTCACAAAGTGAACACCAATGAGGTGGAAATAATATGAAAATATGGTAAAAGAGGATGTCTGAAGCATACATCCAATCCAAATGAAAATGTAATAACATCATTCATGTGTTCATAACTACTGATATATTTGTCCACACACATTATCCATAATATTTAATAAGTCTCTATGAAGTTGAATGCAAACTGTAGTTAGTGTCTCATCGATCTTTAGTGAAAGTTGAGAAAATACTTCACGTCAAATCTCCTCTACAAAAATGTAGGAATGCTTGAAGGATCATGTTAATGAGGGCTATCATACAGGGGATACTATGGGAGATGAATGGGTCACCAATGGTGAAGGTGCCTTAAATGAAGGCATATCCACAGGTGAGGGAATCACAGGTAGAGAAATAGTAGGTGGAGAAAGGAACACAAGAGGAGATGGAACCACAGGAGGTGGAGCCATGGGGGAAGAAGGGGGAGCCTTATTGTGAGAGCATCCTATGGGAGAAAGGGTAAAAGGTGAAAAAATGATATCAAGGTGATCCTTAAGATGCCACTAAAGAATGTGGCAATGATTAGTGTATGTGTGCCACATTGGTGCCAGAGACAATATACCTCTCCATATTTTGAAAGATATTTGGGTAATATTTTTGAGGGAGGTATTACCTTGTCTAAGGGATGAGTAGTGGTGGGATGCAAGGTGTTGATATATTGTTACAACTTTAGAAAATACATGGATGAATGGTTATCTATGTTGTGGAAACAACATATAGCTTGTGAATAGACTTGGTGGGTGTACTCATAAGAGGGGTAGAAATAGAAGCTAAGGAATATTGTTATAAGGAATAGTCTCTAGTCCAATGATCAACAACTTTATGAATGTCACAATATGGATGATCAACCCATTTGATGGGTGAAGGAGCCAGCTATGGGAAAGGGAGAAAACTATCATCAAGAGAAGGTGGGGTTGGTTGAGAGACTAGATCAAGCTTGACCGAAAGATTAATAGGATCAAAAATAGTAAGAAATTATGCTATAGAGGGAGTGGGAATAGGATCTGAACTGTGTTCTATTGAGGGAGGAGTGGGATGCACATAAGGCTAAAGGATAGTATTAATCATCTTAGGGATAATTCAGATATAGGGGTCTTGGTCTATATCAAATTGATAAGAAAAAATCATAACATGATCCATAATTATACTCCTATGAGGTTCTTAAAAAATTAGAGGCATTGACACCATCTCTACCCTGCAAACAAGAGAAATGATAAAATTAGGAATAATATAGGATGGAATAATATAAAATAGATTGAAATATTGAATCAAAGAGTAAAAATATTGAAAAAAACTTACTAAGGGTCTAGGTCGGCCTCAAAGGCCATTTGTAACCTAGTGAGTTTTTATCAATTACAATACTAGGTCGATCAAGTCGACCTTGTTGGCTGAAACTTTTGAAAGGGTTTAGGGTTAGATCCACCTATATAAACACATTTAATTTGACCATTCTTAGAGAATAGACAAGAGTTATTATTCATTTGTGCTTCTTTACAATTTTCTCTTCTACCATTCTACTTGAGGAGTCTTATCTTAGTGTTTATACTTTGAGAAGAATCGAGTCTTTGGAGAAGTCTAGGATGCTTTGGTATTTATTAGTGATCCTTAAAAACAAAAATAACCTCTTGAAAAGAACCTTTGGCCAAGGGAGAGATTGAGTCTTGATGGGTTTGTCTTCCAGGTAAGTATTTATAACTTTGATCCTCTCTTTAGTAGATAGAAGTAGAATAAGTAAAGGTTTTTGAATAATATTGCTCTTCCTCTCCATGCATTAGGGTATTACCTATACATATCTTAATTAAGATTCTCTTATGCATGTTTAATTTATGTTTACTAACCCCTACTTTGTGCCATAATATTTGGTGAGCATACTAGATTAGATTTTTGATTTACTTGTTATTAGTATAGTGAATATGAAAACATAGGACTTAATTAGGGTTATTGCATAGTTTTACTTGACTAAAGAATTTAGAACCCTCCTTAGTGATATTATTGTGGTAATAAATCATCTCATTAGGTCTAATGGATCCATATTGGTCATGACTCCAATTATCTAATGTATTCCCAATTAGAAGTGTAAGTAGGATCTATCTTCTTTGGGATAGGATTAATTTGTAAATAGATCCTACTTACACTTTCAATTAGGGATACCTTAGATAATTGGGGTCATGACCAATATGGATCCATTATATCTTTCCAATGGATCTCTTACCACAATAAATTCACTAGGGAGGGTTATAAAACCTCCATTCAATCAAAACTATGCAATAATCCTAACTAGGTTCTATGTTTTCATACTCACTAAACTAATAAAAAGTAAAGAAAAGTGTAATCTAATGCTCACCAAGCTTGTGGCACAAAGTGGGGGTAATCAAAAATAAAATTAAATATGTATAGAAGACATATACTCACATCAATGTATATATAACCCTAATGTATGGAAGAGAAGTTCAAATGCATATCTATCTACTCTTATAAAGGAGGAACAAAGTTAGGAATACTTATCTTTGAAGATGAACCCATCGAGCCTCAATCTCTCCCTTGGCCAAGGTGATTCATAAGAGGTTGTTATGGTATGTAAGGATGAAAAGGATAAATCAGATCTAAGCTACACAACCTATCAATGCATCTAAAAGACTTCTCCACATGCCAAGATCCATATCTCCAAAGAAAGTATGAAACCCTAAGCTTATTCCTCAAGTAGAATGGTGGATAAGTAGATGCACAATATATCTTACTTCTTATTTTCTTCTCTTAGAAATGGAAAAATGATTATGTTTATATACATGGATCTAACCCTACACCCTTCCAAAATTTTTGGTTGATAGGGTCGACCTAGTTGACATAGTATCATTATTTATGAAAACTCATAAGGTTATGGACTAGATCAGCCAGGAGTTGACTTAGACCCTATATATTTTTTGTCAATAAGAGTATAAGGTCGACATAGATGACATATTCATGTAAATTATTAAAAGGGGTTTTAGGTTAGAAAAATGGCTAATGAAGGTGAAAAATTACTAGAAGAGTGTGCAAAAGAGAAGGCCAAGATTAGGGAATGGTTTTTAGGAGACAAGTGTGTAGATAACAAGTGGAAAAAATGAGACCAATCTTGAAAAGCACCAATTATATGCCCAAACCTTTCTTGGTGCACCACTCAAGGTAATCACTCAGAGATATTGAGATTCTATGGGTTTGTAAAAGATAAAGAGCATCAATAATTGATAAAAGTTTGAAAATAATATGTGTATACATATGCCCCACTTGAAGCTCATCACTTGTCATATAAGTGTAACACGGGATGTTTCTTTGGGAAAAGAACATGATGACACATAATGCTGATGCTAATTAAAGTAAAATAAGGAACAAATAAGATAAATGAAAGTAAATAATTGAAAAACACATACCTTTACTTACCTTAGTGTTGTAGATAAAGAAAGAAATATGATAAATGTGAAGGCATCCAATGTGAGGAACATTAGGCAAACCTGTAGAGATTAATGCAAAAGAGCAAAAAATCAAAATTTTTGAAACCTATGTATCTAATATCTAAAAATATTCTCTACGACATCAAGATTCCAAAAAAATTTATGGTTGCTAAAATGCATTAGTAGAAAAAAAGTTATGATTAAGAAAAGGAATCTGATGGTAAATATTTGTGAATAGTTAATATAAATAGGGTGAAAAAGAATTTATTTGCTATTGTTTGAATATTCTAAGAAAAATAGAGCTCTTAGAAACCTAGTGAGAGCCTGAAGAGCTAGGATGGTGAGGAGACAACAATTAAGATGGGGAGGATGCATAGCAGCCATAGTGAGTGCAACACAAGTAAACAACTAAGAATTTCAAATTTTTAATAATTTGTTATTTAAAATTGAGTTTTTATAGAAATTTGTTAATTAGGAAAAATATAAAGACCAAAATGAACCCTACGAAAATTTTAGGACATTAGGGGTCAAATGGGGTACTGGGTAAGAAGGCATTTATTACAATTGGTAAAAAAGTCATCATATTGAAAGAACAAATATGACCCAGTTGACTTAATTAGTAGAACATAAAATTTTAAAAGAGCTGACCTAGTAGGTCATGTCTAACTTAGTTTGTTGGAGAAATGGGTCAACATAGTATGACATGGCTGACTTAGTATGTTTTTTAAGTGGTCAATGTAATACTATTGAGGGGAAAGAAATGCTAACTTAGTTTATTAAGTTTAAGGGGCTGATTTAGTATTATAGGGTCAACTTAGTTATTTGATAAGTGGTCGATATAGTAATGAAATGAAGGAAGGGGGATGATATATTACTTTTAAGGCACAGGGTGGCTGACTTAGTAATAAAATGGTGAATTTTGTTTAAAAAATAGGTTAATTTAGGTGTGAAATGAATAACTTAGATCAAATTAGTTGATTTTTATGAAATTTAAAAGAATGTATCTTGATTATGAGTGACATGGAGGTCTAATACATCTTTTATTATTTGATTTTTATATAGGTGTCAAAGATTTTGGTGATTGGTGGATGCATCATGGCTATCAGATTTATTAGAGTGCCTAACGGATGTAGACAAAGTTAGATTGAAGAATGTCTGACCAATACATTTAGATGGGTTGTGGATGGGGATACCATAGAGGTTGGTATCACTTTAGAGTATGTCCATGCATTTCTTAGACTACCTATAGGGGGTACATCGATGATCATAGGGATATCAGATGATTAAGAGGAGAGGTATGCATTATCTTGATGGGTGATGTGCTCAGATATGATTTACTAGAGACTAAGGATGAGTCTATTTGATGTGTATATTTCATAGATTCTATATATCTAGAAGGATGTGATAAGACTTGTGACAACATGATTGATATGTCACAAGTTAGATGATAATGCACTGATGTATGTGATAGCCTTGTGTTAGTCTATATTAGATCAGGGGACACTCTATGAATTGGGTTATATAATATGGGTTTAGCTCATGAATGATATGTATGGAATGTTTTCCAAAGGGTAGAAGACCATGGGGCTAATGGTATTAATGAGTGCCTAGATATATGAGATATTTTTGATGTATTAGCTAGCTAGGTTTCTCCATGTGGATGATGATCAATTGCTTCAGGTGTTGAAATGGAGATAGGATTAGGTGGCACAAGCCATGCCCCAAGTGTAAGTGTTACATATGATCACATGAGGAGAGACTGTGTGGAAACCCTATATACACATTATGACTATTTGGTCAAGTTGGGTGACTATGGCATCAGGGTTAACATGAGTGTGGATCACGGGCTACTATACCTAGTGGGTAGATCCACAGTCAGTGGAACACTTACTAAGACTATTTTTAATGCCTTACTCGATAGATCCTATAGTGGTGCCTATATTTTTGGATCAGCATGTGAGAGATTCAAGGGGGAGAGGAGGATGAAGAGTATCATGAGAGATTGGAGATCAGATTATAGCATGTGAAAAGGTGGATTGGTCGAGCATGATAATTAATAGCTAGAGAGAGCATGGTTATTGATGCAAGAGAATCACATGTACCATAGTCAACATAATATTAGGAGGAGTGATGATCACCTTAGTTCTACCATTGATAGAGACACCAAAATCAAGAGAGAGCATAGAGGGTGGTCATCCAAGATGACCCATCAACCAGCCCAGGGTAGAGTTATTCTATAGAGGCACCACTGATGTAAGGCTCAAGATGTACATGGGTGGTGACTCTAGGGTTTGCTTTTATTGGGAGGCATCCCACAGATGAGATGCTTGAGGGATGAGTTGATGGAGAGACTATGCTCAGTGGATGAGTAGATGAGAAGACAGTGATTAGTGACATTAGGACGTGTAATAAATGGTTATAATATTTAGTCTTTGATATAGAAGACTAGTTGAATAAATAGATTTTGAGATTTATATGTGATCTAATATCAATATAATTTAAATTTTATAGATCATGAGGATGAGGAGGAGGTTATATGGGGATCCATAGTGATGGGAGTACACCATGACATTCTAAATAGGGTGCTAAAACCATATGACCCCACCATATTGGATGATCCTATGGTACCATCTACCCTAGCTTAAGCAAGATGGTTCAAACTAGTAGGGGAGGTTGTGAGGTAGTTACATGCACATAGATATGGGATACAACCACTAGCAGGGGTGGGAGTAGGAGAGGCACATGCAGGCCAGACCTTAGCTCAAGAGAGATCTACACATATGGCTACCACTATCTAGTTGGGATAGGTACCCACCCAAATGGATAACCTATAGGGATAGATAATAAAATTGAGATATAGGACATCCTCTTTATAGTGTATCATTTAGAGTGGACAGTCTGGGGCATCTATGGGTAGTGTGGCTAGGCCACGAGATAGACATGATAGAGGCCAATGTTAGAGAAGGAGTGCTATATTTTTATACTTTGTATTGTATAAAACACATGATATATATAGAGATATTATATTTTTATAGTTGGATGTTGATCTTATGTTTTTTATTTTGGTTGTGGTTTTGGATGCATGGATATATTTCTTTCTAGCATATATATTTTGCTTGTGTTGTATATGTTATGGGAAATATGTGTGGTGTTTTATTTTCTAGAATTATGTAGTACACATGCATGGTTAAAAATAAAATAGAAAAAATGTCTTGGAAAAGTATAATTAATCAAAATTAACTGCATTACACACTATATCACGATGGGAAATGTGTAATAACAAAATATGAATAAGTATAATAAACCAAAAATGTGGTAAACAAGAGGGAAAAAATTATTTTTAAACCATAAAAAAGATTGGAACCAAATTAAACCAAGTAAAGGCACATTAAATCACATTGGGAAGTATGAAAATAATGTAATAAAATGAAAATCACATGAAAAAACAATGGTATAAAAAAAAACAAGTAAGTCAATCAATTATACTAAATTAGATTGGAAAGTATAAAAGAGAAACAAAATTTGTAAAAATGGTCTTAAATTAATCACACTAATTCAAGTTATGAAGTATGAAAAACTTAAGAAAAGTGGTTGGATTCTTACATGCAATTGGAAAATAAGAAGATAAAAGTGAAAGATTAATGAATTAAGCATAAAACATACTATGTCAAGATGAGAAGCATGTTAACGACATGTAACTCATAATCAATCACATCTTATCTCATATTTATCACATATAAGTTTGATGTGACTTGGATATTGGAAAATTTAATGAGGAAGAATAGCTCCTATCAATGGTCTAACACTAAAAACCGCAAAGGGAACACTAATGAGGTGGAAATAATATGAAAATATGGTAAAAGGGGATGTTTATAATGGTAATCTAAAAATTTAGTAATTTGTGAGGAAGGCCAGGGCCTAGCCATGGTCTTACATTGTAACTCACAAATGGGGTACCTTGTGGAGTGATCAGTGAACAAAATAATATTTATCAAGAGGAAATATTAGGATTGTATGGAGTGAAAATACATCAGGAGACATGAGGCACACTAAGGACATAGGAATAGACTAAGTGACTAGTGACCATCATTATGCAGAGGATACCTATTCACTATAGGCACAAAGTTGTGTAGGTAAATAAGTGTGATACTAAGATCAAATTATAATGGTAGTTTTTAAAAAGAAAATTAAAATGGACCTACCTTCCTATGATGTTTTCCCCATTCCTCAGGACCCCTTACAGAGTCGTCAGTCTACAATGAACACTGGGTACTTGCATGAGAAAGTAGGTAGCACTAAAAGATTTTTTTATTCTCCTTTTCTAATCTACTAGCCTACCATACCTCAATGGACCTTATCCTTATTGTGAGGCTAACTATGGAGTTTTTACTTCTATTAGAGAAAGGATATATGCTTAGAATCACATCTTTTAGTGTGATTTGACTTTTTAAATTTTTGAATGTTTCCTTTTAGATCATTGCCATTTGTTAAATGATTTATCTTTTGAATATATATATATATATATATATATATATATATATATATATATATATATATATGCATGTATGTATTTTCAGATTTCTCCTCCATACGGACTTGGAATGACCAATCATGAGAGATAGAGTGATGCACATGGATGAGCTTTAGGCTTTGGATAAATGAAGGTAAGTATCTAAAGACATGAATGATTAAAACACTTAGGCTAAACTATTAACCAACATGTTATCTCAAGTCTCAACCGTGTGTATGCTTAGTTTTCAAAAGGGAATAAAAGGAAATCCAAAGTGGACTGATAAAAAGGGATCGTAATGAGATAGATTGTTTGCTAACTGATCACAGGGTAAATGAGGAATGAATAAAGGGAGCAAGGTTTATATAACCAATTCACAATAACTATTATCTATGTTTATATAGATAAAATAGCAAATAATTATGAAAAAAAAAGAGAGTCATAATACATGCACTCAAATAGAAAAATAATGCAGCCATGAAAAATAACCCATAAGAGAACATAAGAAGAATATTAACATCATAAGAAATATGTAATGTGAAACAAAAGTCACCATGCAATATAGAAAAGAATTTGATACAATTTCAAATGATAAAAATTAGATAAGTGTAAAGTTGGAGCATATGTCTAATACAAATGAAAATGTAAGAACACCATGCATGTGTTCATAAGTACTGATATATTTGTCCACACACATTATCTATAACATCTTATAAGTCTCTATGAATTTGAATGCAAACTATAGCTAATGTCTCATCGATCTTCAATTAAATTTGAGAAAATTCTTCGCATCACAACTCATTAATATAAAATGTAAGAATACTTGAATGATCATTTTTATGAGGGCTATCATGTAGGGGATGCTCAGGAGAATACACAAGAGTGGATTCTATGGGAGATGAAGGGGTTATCGATGGAGAAAGTATCACCATTGAAAGTGTATCGATGGGTGAGGGAATTATAGATGGAGAAATAGTAGGTGGAAAAGGTACCATAGGTGGAGATGGAACCATAAGAGGTGAAGCCATGGAAGAAGGGGTAGCCTTCTTGTGAGAGTGACTTATGGGAGGAAGGGTAGAAGGTTTAAGAATGGTTAGGTGTTGATACTTAATATGATGCTGAAGAATGTGGAAATGATCAGTGTGATGTGTGACACATTGGCGCCAGAGATAATATACCTTTCCATATTTGGAAAGATATTTGGGTAATATTTTTGAGGGAGGTATAACCTTTTCTAAGGGTTGAAGAGTGGTGGGATGCAATCTGTTGATATATTGTTACAAATTTTGCTAATGTGTGGATGAATGGTTATCTGTGTCTTGGAAGTAATATATATATGCTTGTGATTAGACTTGGTGGGTGTACTCATAAGAAGGGTAGAAATAGAAGTCTAAAAAGATTGGTATAGGGAACAGTCTCTAGTCCAATGACTGATAACTTTATGAATGCCAAAATATGGTTGATTGACCCATTTGGTGGGCGAAGGAGCCAAATACGATAAAAGGAGCAAACCATCACCAAGAGAAGGTGGGGTTGGTGGAGAGACTAGATAAAGATCGACTGAAAGAGAAATAAGATCATATATAAGAAGATACCTAGATATATAGAGAGTATGAATGGGGTATAAACTGGGATCTACTAAGGTAGGAGCAAGATGCACTAAAGGTTGAAGGATAGTCACAAGCATCTTAAAGTTAAGTTAGATATAGGGGTCTTGGTGTCTAGCAAAGCAATAGGGACCAGTTGTAGCATGATCCATAAGCATATTCCTATGAGGTTATTCGTAAACTAGAGATGTGAACACTATCTCTACCTTATGATCAAAGGGGAAAATGTTAGAATTAGGAATGATATAGGAGGGAATTATATAAGATAGATGAAAAGACTAATGCAAAGAGGAATGATAATGAACAATTTTAACATCTCAATATTGAACAATACCTCCTACGAATGGATCATCTAAGGTATAGCCATCATCGTAATTAGGTGTATGAAGATCAATGGCATGGGTAGGGATGACCTTGTCATCCAATGTGGTGTGATGAATAAAATGTTGAGTCTTAGTTAAGACAATGGGGATGTCATCACAAGGTGGTTTTTTGGAACAAGGTTTCAAAGAATTGGGAAGCTGAGAGATGAGATGGGGTGCAAGATCCAAATTTTTAATCTTGAGATTGATCTCATCAGGCTTATCATCATCAAAATCTAAGAGATTAGGGGATATATTCCTAATGAGTTTGGGGTGACCATTGTAACCTCAGGTGGAATTGATAGGAAATTTAAATTGTTGAGATTCATGAAATGAAATGTTTGGCAAAGGTTCAAGGGTAGAAATCTTGAATACACCATAGTCCTGGAAGTATTCAAAATTCTAAGGATTAGTGTTACCTTTAATCCTAGAAATGGATCCATTGTGAATAAATTTGATGCATTAATAATAAGATGATGCAATTGATCGCATGTAATGAGTCCATGGCCTATCAAGCAAAATGTTATAAGATAGAGGAAAATTAAATATCATCTCCTTCACATGAATGGTGATAGGTGGGGCAGTAATGGGGAGCCACACACAACCTAAAGGAAACATTTTATTGTAGTCATAGCCTTGACATGTGTTATGTGTGGATTTAAGACTACATTCTAAATATCTAAGGGTTTTGATAAAATTAATAGAGGTAATGCAATTGCTAGAACCTTCATCAATAAAAACATGCTTGACTTGGATATCATCGATTTGGACACTAATAAAAAGAGGAGGAACATCCATACGAAAAAAAATCTCATCAAGGACAATAAATGCAATGGGAAATTTGAAGTAAAGAGAAGTGCCCATTATTTCATCAACATGAATGGATATCTCTTTGCACTATTGTAAAATGCTATCTTCTGATCTGGATAAAGTCGATTCATGTCCTATTAGAGGAGGACAAGGGATGTTTATTTCAAACAAAATCTACATAAGATGGTTACGAAGCCATGTAGAGGTAAGTATAAGTTTGAGAAATGGGATTTGGGATGGGAGATTAGTGAGTTTTGTGATAGGATCCCACTCATCATAACCCATAAAGGGACTATTGGAAAGAGGTGTATAGTGTCGAAAGAGGTCTTCAAAAGGAGGAACTAAAGTGCATGTGGATTTATGATGATATGATGTTGGAGGTTTAATTGGAGGAAAAATTTATTGTTTGTCTTAAGAAGATGGATTAATTGATGTAGGTTTGGTTTGCGAAGGAGTGTGGATGGAAACTTGAGTACCATTGGTGATAGGTAAATAGGTTGGGGGAATGGTAAAAATGGTATGAGAATTGTTATCCAAATGAGGTGTTGGAGTTGGTTCATAAAAATATATAAGGTATTATTTCCCCAACATGGTTAAGTGATCTGGAGAAGAATATTGGATAACATGAAATATGCAAAAAAATTAAGGGGTGTGGGTAGGATGAGGATCAATGAAAACAACCACCCTTTGAATATTAGTCATATTGACCACATTATCTTTAGGAGTCAAGTCAAAAATTCTATGAACATGATTAGTAGAAGGGGTAGGTTTGTCTTGGTTATCTTGGTGATTTGGAAGAGGATCTTTATAGATGGCCAAATGAGCATTATCCTGGTTCAAAGCTTGAGATATAGTTTCTATTTTATGAGATTTTAAGGTAATGTCATAGGTTTTTTGATGTTTACAAATGATATAACCATGGTCAAAATTGGGACCAAGAAGGAAATCCATAGCCAAATTACGAAGTTCTCTACAAGTCTCATGAGAATGACCCTCACTAGTGTAAAACCAACAAAATTTATTGGAATTATACTGAGATTTCATGGGATGAGTGGGATCAAGTTCTCACAGGAGAGGCCTTGGTATATTTTTTTAAAATTCTACTAAGGATAAAGTTTTGTGAACATTGATGTTATTGGCTCAAGATAAATGAGGATAAGTGATGTGGTTAGGAAGGGAAGCTTGTTACAAAGTTTGGCTAGGAATAATAGCTTGAATAGTATGAATGGTATCATAAGATTCGGTGACAACATCATTAATATCATGAATATTCTTATTTTTAATTAACATACGAGTACCCATAGAAGGTTGGGATGGCTCAAATTGATGCATAAGGAAATATTGATGCTTGGCTTGATCAATGGCCTCTTCCCAAGTATGTGGAAAGAGAGTCCAGATGCAATATTATAACTTGGGAAAGAGAGAATTCATAAATAGATGAAAGAGGTTATCATCTACCATATTATGTTCACATTTGTTAGACAAGGTCTTCCATCATTTAATGAAAGCTTATGCAGTTTTGGTTTCAAGTTTCTTATAATTGATAAAATGGGTCAAGTTATTCTTAGGGAGATCACTAGTTTGGAACTCTTGGACTAGAGTATTAACTAAATCTTCTGAACTAGTAATGGAATGAGATTTTATTTGGTTATACCAATCTAAAAGCATCACCTGTGAGAGTCTTTGTTAATAGCTTGGTAGTGGCAAAATTAATTAACTTGACCCAATCTTTATATAAATTTATATATGTTTTTCAATGAAGAGTAGGGTTAGTTGACCCACTGTAATAAATGGTAGGGGTGATACCTCTTATATCAATATTAGTAATTTGAGATGTAAGAAGCTCATTTTGAATATGCTAATAAGAGGAGGCTGAGGGATAAGATTACCATGGGAATCTTGAAGAGGAGTTGGGGTAACATTTTGGTGGGTTTGATGATGGATAAGGTGATTTTGAATTTGCATCATTCAATTTGCATTGTTAGCTTGAAAATCATTCATTTGATTAAGAGTTTATAATAGAAGTTGATGGGTTTGAGTTGTATTATTAACATTGTTTGAAGTTTTATAATTGGTAGTAGTGGCTTGGGTACCTCTATGGGTGTTAGTAGGAGATTGAGAAGAACTATTAGTAAGTGAGGCACTAGTGGCATAATTTTCTTATGGGGTAGATGATGGACTAGTAGAGAGATGAGAAGAAGCAACACTAGAGGCATGATTATCATGGGTAGCAAATGATTCATTAGTGGAGGAATAAAGAAGAGTAGGTCAAGGAAGAGGCCCACTAAATGTAGAACCTGTCATGTTGGTAGAGGTACTAGGAATGGAGGTGGATGAAATTAAAGAGTAAGATGTCATGGTATGAGGAGGGGTCAAAATAAAGGGAAGAGGTTGAGAAGAAAAAAATCTAGTATCCCCAACTTTGTGTAAGAACGTGGGAGAAGGTGACTAGAGCTCCTTGACTTGACCACTTATCATGAGATGATAAATATTATAAGGATTTTTTTCTTGATGTTAAGGAAAATCATTGATGAAGAAGATAATTTATGGTGTATACACTAATTTAGGTTGATATTCAAATGAAAAGAGAGGATTAAAAAGCAAAGAGAAATGAGGAATGGTCCCATAGTTTTTAGTGTGAGTGGATGCATGCACATTATTTTCATCTAGGGTAGGATCCACAAGCTACTTATGGGAGAACCTATTAGGGTTAGTAAGACTCATCATATCTATTGAATTCAACTCAATTTTGTCTTCAAACAACAATTTCATGATGAAGGAGAGGGATTAGGAAAGATAAAGTTGATGTAAAAGAAAAAAATAAGAAAGATATAGATAAGAGTATAGAGTCAAACATGTTGACCTAGTACTATAATTAGGAGGAAAAAATAGCCTGATAAGGATATAGAGTCAACCAAGTTGACTTAGTGATGTAACCTAGGATAAAAGATAATACAATAAGGATACAGAGTTGATCAGATCGAATTAGTACTATAACCTGATAGGCAAAAATGAGTACTGGGTCGACTAAGTCAACTCAATACTACAGTTAGGGAAAAAGATAGTCTATAAGGGAGTGTCAAACAAAATGATACTGTACTAAAAAAAGACAATTTTTTTGTAATATACTTTAAAGAAAGAAATGGAATAAAACACACAAATAATTGGATCAATGAGAATGATCCAATTGGGATACACAACACAAAACTTTATACCAACACTACCTACTGCAATTTTTCACAATAAAACATATAATAAGAAAAGCGCAAGTAGTCAACTAAAAAGTAAATGCTAACTAAATGGTCATCCTAAATATTTTTCTATTATTATAAAGTGTTATTTTAAGTGTGATAGGGAAGTTGGCTGAAATTAAGGAACTAGTAAATAATCTATGGATGATTTTAGGACATTTTATACTAAAAGGGATCTATGTTGGCAATGATAATGGATTGGTATTGGGGCCTACCCCATCACTTCATAATATTTCAATGATAAGAGTGTTGGGTGTTTTGCCAATATATACTATTAACCACATGTTTATACTTGGCCAGAAAACCAAGTTAACTTCCCCCTTGTTAATGAAATCCAAGTAGGTAGGCCTTGAATAGACAAATGTTTAAATGCATTTTGAAGTTATGTGATTTGGTAGTGTGTGCAAAAATATCTAAATAGTGAAACTAAATGGTATATTGAAAAACCACCTAATTAGACTCTATGATCTACTTTAAGCATGCAAACAACTAAAAATAAAAGTGTGAATTATTTACTATCATATAATTGTTAATTTCTAATTTAAGGATGGTATAGAGTTGATTCACATGACACTGTATATAAAAAATATAAAATAGAGTCACTAATGTATTGTATAACTAGGAGTCCTTAAGAACTAAGTTGATTAGGTTGACCTAATATTTTAGACAAAACACAAAATACAAAACTAGGTTGACCAGGTTGACCTAGTTTATTGTCGGATTATAGTTTTGAAGATTGCAAACTTTTGCAAAATATAACTATACTGAAGAACTAAATTAATAGAGAGATAAAGAAAATAACCTTGGTGGGTTGGAAGATGCTGAAGATTACAATTTTTTTGTTGAAATTCCTTGAATGTTGCTTGCAATTTTTGCCAATTATGTCAACTGGGTTGACTTAATTCTATGTTTCTTTGTTTACTAAAACTTGTTTAAGATGATTGAGTCAACCTGGTCAACTTAGTTTGTTATCTAGAAGATGTATATGATACTAATTCAACATGTACAACTTAGTTTTATATTCTAAAGTTGAATAAGAGACTAAGTCGACCTATTACCATATTCTATTATTTTAAACTAAATAAGAGTACTATGTCAATCTATTCAATATAGTAACCTATAATTGATGGAGACTTGCATAAAAAGAATAGGGTTATTTTGATGTGATTATGTGTTAAACATATACACAAAAGTTAGAAACTATACCAACCTGGTTGACTTAGTATCATTAATATATAAAAATAATCAAATTATAGAAATGAAAAGCATGAAATAAAACCTGCAAGAGTTATATTTCATGTTAAGTTTACCATAATGCATGCAATTAAAAATGCATCAAATATATAAATCAATCCTAGCTCGAAGAAGATATATCCTACTTACACTTTTGATTGGGGATATACTAGATAATCAGGGTCATGACCAATATGGATCTACTAGATCTAGATAAGGGATCATAATAATATCATTAGGGAGGGTTCTAAAGCCTCTAATCAATTAAAACTATGCAACAAATCTAACTAGATCCTATGTTTTCATATTCACTATACTAATAACAAGTAAAGAAAAATATAATCTAGTGCTCACTAAATCTTGTGGCACAAAGTGGGAGTAATAAACAACAAAAGTAAAAATGCATAAAAGACATATACTCACGTCAATGTATACAAAATCCTAATGCATGGAAGAAAAGTGTAAATTCATATCTATATATTCTTATAAAAGAAGAACAAAGTTAGGGATATTTACCTTTGAAGATGAACTATCTGAGCCTCAATATCTCCCTTGGCCAAGGTGCTTCACAATAGTTGTGGTGTGTAAGGATGCCAAGGATAAATCAGCTCTAGACTACACAACCTATCAATGCATCCAAAAGACTTCTCCATAATATAAGATTTGTATATCAAAAGAAAGTATGAAACCCTAAGCTTGTTTCTCAAGTAGAATGGTGGATAAATAAATGAGTAATATATCTTATAAGGTCAACCCTAAACATTTTTAAAAGTTTTGACTGATAAGGTCAACTTGATCGACCTAGTATCATTATTGACAAAAACTTGTTAAATCACATACTAGGTTAGTTAAGAGCCTACCTAAACCCTAAATAAGTTTTGTCAATAAGAGTATAAGGTAGACACAATTGACATAGTCATGTAAACTATCAAAAGGGTTTTTAGGTCATAAGAAGAGCTACTAAAGATGTAAAATGACTAGAGGAATGTGTAAAAGAGAAGGCTGAGATTAGAGAATGGTTTCTAAGAGACAAGTGTGTAGATATCAAGTGGAAAAAGGGACAATAATCTTATGAAGCACTAATTTTCTACCCAACCCCTTATTGGTACACCTCTTAGGGCATGCACTTAGAGAGATTGAGACTTGATGGATTCTTTCATGATAAAGAGCGTCAGTAATTGATAAAAGTTTGAAAATATTATGTGTATACACTATCCACGAAGGATCTTATCATTCCCATAGGCCACTATTCTGATTTTAAGGGTGTGTGGAAAGTAATTTCTTGATGATAATCATTAATCAATGCACTAATGTCAAATGATAAATGAGATCACCTAGGCTTAAGGTTTTCACAAGTTTATTTAAAGGGGAGTCCTTTGATATACCTTTTAGTACATTGAAGCCTGATTTTGTGGAAGAAGTCGATTGAGTGGATGCACACTATTGAGTCTTATCCCAATGTTTCTAAAATAATTGTAGGGGTTTTAGTATGTTGAATATTGATAGAATCTTACTTTGAGGTAACTATCAAAACCCTTGGTATTGAAGCATGAAATCTTTTCACATCATGGTGTGCTTAAAACACACAAATACTTGTGCTTTTGAAATAGTTGGATCTCTATTTATATACCATGTCAGTATATAGGGTTTAGCCTAATTCATGGTATTGAAATTCAAGGTTAATACATCCCCTAAAAAAATATGAATAAAATGTTAATGATTGTCTCTAATTCTTAGCTATCGTCACCAATATGATGATAAGGGAAAAGCATACCTATAAACACAATTTGAATAACACAAAAGTTATGAAATTACTTTCAATTCTTGGGTATCATCACCAATGTGACATAAAAGGAAGAGCTTATGAAACTTCACAACACACACAAAAATTCTAAAAAATAGAAATAAATTAACTTCAAGAAAGTCAAGTGTAAGTTAATTAGTAGAAATGAAATAAAAACTGAAATAAAAATGTTAGTAATAAATATGGAAAGATTTTTAATTTTTTGTTTTATCATTTTTGCAACTTTTATTTCAATAACAACCTATAAATAGTTTGTTATAATGTTTTTTTTGGCTTAGATCAAGGCAACCTACACCAAAGTAAGAAAAAACCGTAAAAATAAGAGAAAAACAAGTCTATGATAAATTCATAAATACACAGTCAAACGAAAACACAAAATTGTTACAAGTTAGAAGTAGAAAACAAACATAATGTCAAAAATAGACATAATGAATTTTTACTTGTGAAATGATTTCACAATTATACTCACTAAACTCACTATTAAGTCTTTGATTTTGTAATTAAAATCACTGAATTCATAATTGATCTGAATAATTTTGTTATTATGTAGAAAATAAATAAAAACACAAAAGATAATTTCATAGTTTGAAAATGATTTCACAATTGATTTAACCAATTTTGAAGTTAAATACTTTGAATTTGTATTCAAACTCGTCGATTTCATAACTAAAGTAAAAAAAGATTGTACAAAACAAAAAACATAGATAGGATAAAAAATGAAGTAGAAGATGATGGAAAGGAAAAACTACCAAAAGACTATAAAAATAGGGGAAATGATGACTTAATAATTTCCTATTACCATTTCACTATCTAATTCTTTGAATTCACAGTTACATAAAAATACTTACACCCAAATGAAAAACACCGAAAAATAACTTGCAACTTCAAACAAAACTACCAAGACCAAGATCAAATGTATATGAAAAAGATGAGGGGAAGTCCCATAGAGCTTGCCAAAATATACAAAGGAAATCAAAATGAAATTAAACTAAGAAAAATCAAATAAACCTAATCCTAATCTAAATTTAAACAATCTCAAGATAGTTTGAAAACAAAATGAAGAAACTAAACTAGAAAAGAATTACTTACAAACATATGCAAAATTTGTCACCTTTTTCATTGTGCAATCAATGGTAGATTTGCTCTTTGTGTGGTATATGGATGCTCAATTCTTGTGCCAATGCAAATTAGAAATGGGCAGTGTTTTGATAAGTAAATTCACTCTTGATGGATTTGATGGATTTGATTCACTTTAGATTCAGTTGGAATTTAGATAGCAGTTCATTAGATTAAAGGTGGATGGATGAAAGTGATGGCTTGCATGCCTATTTATATATTTTTGGAAGAAAGATTAAATGAAGGAGGATTATTTAAATATTTAAAATTATCTAAATAATCTATGTTGGCTAATGAGTCCTCATCCATGAGGATGATGAACAATTTAAATGGTTGAGAGAAACATGGAGATGGTTATTTGGGTCACCAAGAATGGGTCAAGCTATTTGACAAGTCAAGGGGTGAGTCAAGGGTAGTTAAGAAAGTTAAGGGATTGGTTGGGTGAGTCAACATGTGAGGGATATAAATGTGGAGGATGTTGGGTGAAGTGGAAAATCCATATTTAATAATTAAATTTAGATTAAAAGTTTGTATGATTAATTAAATTAATTCAATTATTTGAAAAAGAACGGAAATGACATGAATTTTGATTTGAATTTGGGAAGATGAATTAGTAGGTTTTAGGTGCATTTTGACATCAAATATAATTTAATTGTATACATAGGAAAAATATTTGATAATAATACGTATTAATCTCTTATCACATCAAAACCATATCCAAATATAATTGAGCACTATATATAGAATTTTAAAATGCATTGTCTCTTCATATTCCAAACTTTCGTTATGCCCAAAAGGAAGGTCTATTTGCATTCTAAAGTCTATTAGTATGCTTACAAAGGTAAAATACATACAAAAAGTTTATGCAAAAGATAAAATAGTGCAAGTCACATATGTGTCCATAAAATATAATCCATGATTTTGGTGGCCCTATTCTACACCCAACAAATATCAATGAGTGATATGTTTAGACTAGCAAAATGATGAGGTGTAGGATGACAATTGTTAAATTTAAACTAGTAGAATGATGGGGTAAAATGACAATACTAAGTCTAAACTTGGCAAAGTAATAAGTTGATAGCAAGGGGATAATGTAAGCTTAATTTGACAGAGTGATGGATTAATGGGTGTTTAATTTGATAGAGTAAAAAGTTACTTAAAAGGGGGAGTAGAGTAATGGGTGGGATAACTAGATGGATGGTTTATTAATATGATGAATAATTTTCCTACTCAGTTGTCTTTTGACAAGAAACTAGCTCAATATTTGGGGACAAATTTCATTTGCTCAAGATAAGTGAGTGATTTTAATGGATGAAGAGGTTTTTGTCTAATGATCAAGGAAAAAGTGGTTTTAAGTATTTTAGGCAAGCTTTAAAAATTTATGTTAATGTTAGATGAAGTGGGGTTGGGATGACTATGATGTGATTTGGTATGATAATGGGATAGTGATGGTTTTAGACAAGTGTATTCGGGTTCCATAGGGTTAATTTTTTTTTACTAAGTTTTGTATTATGTGTAAGTTTTAAGGTTTTCAAATAGTATGGGTCTTTACCACATAGGCAATAATAGGAAAGCCTCAAACTCAATACTAGTGAATTACATGGGAGTACAACTCAACACCTAGCCCACTAATTGACTCACTGTAAGAGGGACTATACTACTCTCCCAACCCTCTCTTATCATTTGTACCTAGTGAATGATCTCTCAAAATGTTGTTTTCACTACCCTAGTTTCTTATTGTGGCCAAGTGGTCTTAGGATAGGTTCTATAAGGGATCCTCCTAAAGACCTTGTGGTATGTGGGGACTAAGGCCATGTAGGGTGTTGTCCAAACACCTACGTATTAGATCTAGAATTATCCCTCACTCCATAGAACCCTTTATAGATAATTTTGCTTAGAACTTAATGACACTTATCCCTAATATTTATGCTCTACTAGAACACATGGTGTGGATTTGTGCATGGTGATGAAATACGCAATCACAATACCTTTATGACTATGGTAAGTGCATAGGTATAAGTTACATGTTATGTTTCCCCTATAAAATAAAAATTTGAAAGTTTATTAATGGGTTTTATCCCTGAGAATTTCCCTATGGGTGCAAAGGGAGATCATACACTATTGTAACATCAGGTAATAAACAAGTAACAAAAAGAGATATACTAATTTAAACACACAATCAAGCAATATTAAAATATTCATTAATAAAAGGGTTTAAAAATGCCAGTTTCTTTAACTCACTACCTACAATATAAGATGTTATTAGTTTAATTGTGGGCAATATTGGGAAACCTACAAAATAAAATGTTAGAGTTAGTACAAGTTTATTAGCATAATAATATTACAGACATAGAGTTTGATGTTGCATTTCTTGATACGATGTTGTAGTTGTAGGGACACAAGTTCATTACAAACAGAGTTAAAAAAAAATCGAATAATAAAATCACACAATAGAGAGACTATGCCATGGTTAGTATAAACAAAATCATATATATATATATATATATATATATATATATATATATATATATATACATGATATTATAAAAAAATAAATAATGCTTATCGTGGATCTCAACTACAAATACATATTTATTCAACTACGAGTTTGTAATAGTAGATAGAAAGCAAAAGTGAGAAAAATAGCTTGGTGAAAAATATCGAGTGTGGAATTATTTTTAACCAGTAAGTATGAATTAATAGTTAACTAATATATTTTGTTTACATCACACAAAATAATAGAATTAATGCAACAAGTGACAGTCTATCATTTTTTTCTATTTATAATACTACATTCTATAATGAGTGGTTATAATAGATCAAAAACTTTCTTATAAAATGATAAATCAATAAGAGTTTGGCTAGTTGTTCAGAAAATGATAATAAAACAATATTGCCTCTACATTATGTAATGTAATGGTTACTGATAACAATGTCTTGTATTCATAGCCATAATTTTGGATCCTATACAAATTATATCACAACATCACACCTTATTAAAATTATATCATGTTGATATTGCTCGATGTCACAATTATGTAAAGACAACTTCGTAACTACACTAAATAACTCTCATAGGTAGTTTTAAAAGCGTGGTTATATTTAGTGAAATTAGGGATTAAGAATATAAACTTTCACTTCATGAAATGTGAATTTGTACAAAGGGAACAAAAGGTAGATATATCATAACAATTATGGCTAGTGGTTAGGGACAAAGCCATGGTTGTTAGTTGAAATTTTGGGGATTGAGAGAATAAAGTCATGAATTCATAAGACAATGTCACGTCTACAACATGTAGATGGATATGATGTGATTTTAAAAATTTATAGCCTCCAATATTTGACAATTTAACCTGCAAGTCTTGATAAATCATACTAAAAGCACAAGGTTATCAAAATAAGGTTCCCATTATGGTTGCTAAAATATAATATATTAAAAAAAAATTGAAAGTAGAATGCAATATCAAAAGTAATGACCAACATATAAATGACCAAAATCCAACTTTAAATCCTATTCTAAAAGTCAAGATTGGATAAGGTAGACAAATTAGAAGAAATCAATAATGAGATTGAGATATATTATACCAACATTTTGCTCTAAATTTATCTCCAAATTACATGATGTGCCCCAAATTTGATAGAATATTAGTGTTTGAACACTTAATTATTGGATTTACCATGGTTGCTTTAATACTTGGACATAACGATAACATGAGAATGTTGTTCTTTCATAGGTTGGATTTTGCATAGGAATAAGGTGGTTTAAATAGAGGGTGGTAAGGAAAATGAAGGGATGGATTTTGATCTTATGGGTGGCTAGATCAATGGTATATAATTTTCCAATTAATTAAAAATTATTTGGAATATCCAAGAATAATATTAGGGATGGGATTTAGGTGATTATGATAGTTAATGAGGCTTAGCTTAATAGAGGTAGGTGAAATAAAGGAATTTAAAATTCCTAAAAATAAGGTTACATGGCTTTAGGTAGGTGATTAGTAGGTGGATTAATAGGGAATGGTAGTTGGGGGTTAGGCAAGGATGTGAATTTAAAATTCATAAATAATGAATAAGACAAGATTAAGGAAAAATGATATGAGTTAATGAAGAATTAATTACATAGGATGATATAAGGTTAGTATGATAAGAAATGATGCTAGGTTAATGATAAAAAAAGACTAGGAGGATGATTGAGACAAGTTAGAAAAAAATAGTAATGATATGGAAATTGAGAAACTTTAGGGATTATACAAGGGTGACATAGCATCTGCATTCTTGGATTTGAAGGATAGAAGAAAGTTTGAGGCAAGAATCTTTAAACATATGTGCTCTTGTATTTACTCTGTAGGATTTTAATCTTGACAAGATACAAGATCAAAAATAGTTGTAGTGTGTTTTTATAGAGTTTAAGAGCCTTGATTTCAATTATTTTTACTAATGGTAAGTTGTTTCTATTAAAAATGAGGAACTATTAGGTTATTTTTCTTGAATTTTGATTTACTTGTCCATTGTTGAATCCTAAAAATAAGTTAAAGTATGAATTGAGGTAGTTCTAAATTAAACCCATAAAATGTACAATAATTTGAAGATGTGCCAACAATACCAAAAAGGATCTAGTTTGATATTGAATAACTATCATTGAACTAGTTCGATGGTTACTAACCATAATCTAACTAGTTCATCATCACTATGTAGTATGAAACTATAAATGTTTCTAAATTGTGAAATAATTTCTAGGTTTTGATCAGTTGCTCATGTTGATCAAAAACCTATCTCAATTTCTCAATCTTCACTGCAAATATTCCAAAAATTATTGCTCTCTCTCTCTCTCTCTCTCTCTCTCTCTCTCTCTCTCTCTCTGTCTCTCTGTCTCTCTCTCTCTCTCTCTCTCTCTCTCTCTCTCTCTCTCACACACACACACACACACACACACACACACACACACACACACACACACACACACACACACACACACACACACACACACACACACACACACACACACACACACACACACACACACACACACACACACACACACACACACACCAAAAAAGTTGATGGTCCAAAAAGTGGTATCACCAAAAAACATTTTTGGAAGAGTGCATGGAAAGTGAAATGGATATCCATTATTTTGAATAGGTATAGATCCCTGAACTTGAACCAAAATGGATATCCATCCTAGACATATCTCCATTATAGATGTACATATGTTTTAAATGACTATCCATTATGGATGAATATCCTTTCTAAAGCTAATATCCATTTTGAGGAGCTTTGAATGTGTTGTCTATAAAATAAAATAAACATTCAATTATAAGCTACTTATACTTTAAATTTATTTTATTAAATATAATAAATTAGGACCACTCTAGGTCTTTTGAGATCAATTTTAGAGTTTTAAAACTTATGGTTTAAAATATAGTTTTTTTAAAGTCTAATTTGATCAATTCTGAGTCATTTTCATGATTTTAGTATTGAACATAAGATTATTTGGGTGTATATTTTTCACCTAGTGTCTATTTTAGGCAAACCAATGGTATTTTGTAGGTTTTTGGGCCTTATATATTGATTATTGATGTTTTTTTTTTAAAATTAGGTTTGCCGAAAATGAATTTTACAAACCTCACATATCTTAGAGATAATGAGAGCTAAGAGGATATGGACACATTAATTCACATACACACTAATTGAATGTATATTAAGTGAAACATTGTTCTCCATACATGATGTTTTAAAAAATAAATTTAGTTAATATGACTTGATTAACCCAAATTTAGCACCCAAGAGCACCATTTGTCAATTTATCATGATCAAATGTTATTATTTAAGAAATTTTGACTAAATAAAACCCCAATTGGGTACAACTAAATAGAAATTTATAACTAATGGGACATAACCAACTACCTAATTTGTGATTATGGGGATTATATGACAAGAGTAACATAAAAATAACATATCCACTTGCAACTAGGGATATTATTGTCAATTTGTGACACATTCATGTGTGATCTCCCCAATTATTTTTGAATTTAGGCCAAAGTGGTATGATTGGGGTAATATATGTCACATTGGTGACCTATGCACACCCAAACACCCTTTTATGCTGATTTTACTTGATATTAGGTCTTTTATAGGCCAAAAGTAACATAACAACATGATATCCATTTGTGACCAAGGCAAATGTAAATAATTTTTGTTATATTTTTGTGTCATTACCCTAATTCCCTTTAAATTAAATGCAAAGTGTTGGAGTAATGTAGGCCAAATCAATGAATTACGAACACCCAACCACTCATTTATAATAATTTTTATAGTAATTAGGTCCCTTATAGGCCAAAAGCAACACAACACCAACATATCCACTTGTGACTAGGGTAAATGCAGATAATTTGAGTAGATTTTTATGTCATCATCCTAATTCAATTCAAATTAAAGATAAAGTGGTGTTAATGGACAACATAGACCACATTTATGCTTGATGCACACCAAACCACCCCTTTATGCCATTTCTACTTGTGATTAATGGAATTATAGGCCAAAATCAACCCAAGAACATCATATACACTATGACTAGGGGAAATGCAAATAATTTTGGGCACATTCATGCATGATCACCCCAATTCACTTAAAATTCAATATAAAGTGGTGTGGTCTAGGCAATGAAGGTCACATTGATGACTAGTACATACCCAACCACCCCTTTATATTGATTTAACTTGTGATTATGTCCCTTATAATCCAAAAGTGACACAATAACACCATATCCACTTATGATAAGGGAAAATATGGATAAGTTGTGGATATTTATGTGTGATCACCTCAATTAACTTTGAATTCATATTAGAGTAGTGTGATTGGGGTAATGTAAGTTACATTAGTGACATGCTCACATCTAACAACCCTTTTGTCCCAAATTTACTTGTGATGAAGTCCCTTATAGGCCAAAAGTGACATAACAACAACCTATGTACACCAAACCACCCATTTATGTCATTTTTATTTGTGACTAGATGTGTTATAGGCTAAAAATAACACAACACCATATCCACTTGTGACCAAGGAAAATATAGATAATTTGGGCACATTTTTTCATAATCATCCCAATTAACTTTAAATTTATGCCAAAGGGGTACGGTTGAGGAAATTTAGGTCACATTGGTAACCTCTGCACACCCAACCACCTTTTATGCCAATTTTATTTGTGATTAGATCCATTATATGCCAAAAGTGACACAACAACACCATATCAACATATGATCAGGGAAATTTGGGATAAGTTTGGTCACATTTCCATGCAATCAAGCATAATTGGGTAAATATACATCATATTGGTGACTCATGCAAATCCAACCAAATTTTTGTGTCCTTTTTATGTGTTATTAAGGGGATTATAGGGTAAAAGCAACACAACACCATATTCACTTGTGACTAGAGTAAATTTAGACAATTTGGGGCACATTTATGCATGATATCCCTAATTCACTTCAATTTCATACCAAAAAGGTGTGATTGAGATAATGTAGGTGACATTGGTTATCTATACACACCAAACCACCTCTTTGTGTTGTTACTTGTGATTAGGTCCCTTATAGGCCAAAAGTGATACAAAAACACCATATCCACTTACGACTAGGTAAAATACTTTAAAAAAAAATAATTATGCATGATCACCCAATTCACTTCAAATTCAAGACCAAATGGTTTGATTATATAAACTTAGGTGGTATTGGTGACCTATGCCACCCAACCACCCTTTCATACTATTTTTGCTTATGATCGAGGGGATTATATGCCAAAATTAACATAACAACACCATATACACTTATGACTAAGCTAAATTTAGAAAATTTGAGGCACATTTGTGCATGATCAAACCAATTTAATTTGAATTTAGAAAAAAATATCTAGTTGGAACAATGTACATCACATTGGTGATCAACACACACCCAACCACCCCTTTATGCTCATATTACTTGAGATTAGGTCCTTTAGAGTCCAAAAATAACATAAAAATACCAAATCCACTTATGAGTGTTGGAAATATTGTCATTGATGTCAAAGGTCTAGCATTGGTGATAAAATCCCCATTTTATTTAATGATGTTTTTAATTTTCATATCTTGGCTAATGTGTGTTAATATTTATTTAATATTAATGAATATATTTTTGGTTGCATATAAGTCAAAAAAAGGGCCCATGGAGAAGTCAAAGAGTCACGGGGTAAAAACAAAATAGGAATGGGACACATTTTCTCATGAAGAGTCATCTTGAGGAATTCCAAGAGTCATCATGTGAAGACAAAAGAGGGTATGGCACATTTTTCCATGAAGGGACACTTTGAAGAATATGAAAAGTCACCAATATAAAGACAAAATAAGAAAGGATGCTTTTGCTTATGAAGGGTCACCATATGACTTTTCAAATGCAAGGATATGAAGGGTCATGCAAGTTTGGCACTATTTTTCATGAGGATTGAAGGGTTACAAAGGGTGAATACCAAAATTCATATGGAAAGCTATAAATAAAGGCTTGAAAATCCATTTGTAATATGCAAGAGAGTGCATGATTTGTATTTATTTTGAAGAGAGAAAAGTAGGAGATATTGTAGAGTTATATAATTTGTTGAGTAAGCAACATTGAGAGATAGTTGTATTTTATACACAAGAGGGGTTGGTGCTCCTGTACATTGGTGCTCATAAATCTTTACAAGGGTTTGATGCTCCTATGGGTTGGTACTCACAAATAGTTGTTGTGTTGGTGCACAGAAAAGGGGTTGGTGCTCCTACAAGTTGGTGCTTATGATCTTTGTAATTTGAGTTGGTGCTCATTCATATACTTGAGATTATTCTTTGTGATTTTTCCCTCTTTGAGTTTCCACGTAAAAATTTGGTGTCTCTCTCTCTCTCTTGTGTGGTGCATATTATTGTTTTAGTTTTATTGCATATATTGATTCACCCCCCCTCTCAGTATATTTCATGCTTAATAGTTGGTATTAGAGTAGGTTCCTTTGAAAAATGTTTTATAGCTTGAAGGTAGATCAGGAAAGCATGATGGCTGGATCACATGAAAATTTTTCTACAAATAAGACACCTTTGTTTGATGGGACAAATTATGTTTTTTGGAGCATGAAGATGAAGACTTATTTAATGGCCCTTGGATTCAACATATGGCAAGTAGTGGTGGAGGAATATGAAGAGCCACAAACACTTGTAACTACTCTGGTAGAAAAAAAGGTAAGTGAAAATAATATAAAGCTTTAAATGTTATTTTATGTGGTTTATGTGAATCAAATTTTTTTAAAGTTATGCAATGTAAATCTACTCATGAAATTTAGGTAAAACTTGAGAATATTTACAAAGGTGATGGAAAGGTTCAACAAGCTAAGCTTCAGACTTTTAAAAGATATTTTAAGGGTTTGAAGATGGAAGAGGAAGAAAATATAGAAAGTTATATTTTATGAGTTGATCAAATAGTTAATTAGATTCAAGGTCTTGGAGAAAAGTTAGAAGAATCAATTATGGTTCAAAAAGTTTTGAGATATCTTCCATTGAGATATGATGCAAAAGTTTTAGCAATTGAAGAGATGAAGAATTTAACCAAGCTAAAGATGGATGAGCTACATGGTATTCTTATAGCATATGAGATGCAGATTGAATAAGAGAAATCCTAAAATAGAGAAGCTATTTTCAAGACATCAAAAAAAGAGAAGGTTAATATTCAAAAATCAAGTGACAGTTCTAGTGATGATGAAGATGATAATGGAGCTCTATTCATTTGCAATCTAAAAAAGGGTACATGTAAATATCAAAGAAAATTACCTTTTAAATATTTTAATTGTGGAAAGATTGGACATTTTGTAGCTAAGTGCCGATATAAGGGTAATGGTGATAATGAAGAAGGAAAGTCTACATACAAGAAGAATTTCAAAGGAAAATTCAAGAAGGGATTCGAGAAGAAGAGTTTGTATTCTAAATATCCTAGCTCAGCCGAAGGTAGTGGAGTGAGTGATTCAAAAGAAGAAGAGATTCTATTCATGGTCATACATGAAAATGCCTCTACAAGTAAAAGTATAGATGATCAAGAAGAAGAATAGAATGAAGCCGAAGTGATTTTGAAAAGAGAACTCATTTGTGCCTTAGAAGAGTTAAAAGCTCTTAAGAAGAAGAATCGAAGATTAAAGCTCCAGATCAAAAAAAATGAAAAGGAGTCAAAGAAAATAATTTAAGATTTACAAGCACACTTTAAAGAAGCCAAGAAGAATGAAGAAGGTCTAACAACATATTTTCAAAAAATAAGTAAAGAATGTAAAAGGTATGTTATTGAAATTCCTTCTTTAAAAGTAGATCTTGAGAAAACAAATAAAGCAATCAGTGATAGAGTAACCAATTATTTAAAATTTAAGAATAACACTAATATGTTGAATAAGATATTAGAAAGTCAAAGATCAATGTCAGATAAGATAAGTATCATATTATGAAAATATAAAGGGGAGGCCACTACTTTCACAGACAAGGAAAAAATAAGCTATGTTGAAGCTCTTAGGAAAGAGAAAATAAAAAGGGAAGAAATTAAGAATACAAATGACATCTTAAACAAAGAAGGTTGGAGGGAACAGAGCTACAAAAGGCAATCAGGTCAGAGATACATAAATAGGTCCTATTTTTATGGTTACTATTTTTATTGTAATGGATATGGTCATAAGAAAATAAAATGTTGAAAAAGGGCTAACAATTTCAAAAATAAGGAGAAGGAAAGTCATGCAGAGTTAAGCAGAAGCCACAACTCTTTTGCTCCTCTATCAGGGTTTAATGAAGATGACATAATATTTTACAAGTACAAAAAATTTGGACACATATCCTGGTATTGTATAATCATGTTTGAGTCAATCAAGGACCAAATTTTCAAGGCTCCATTCATCAAGAAGAAAGTTTAGACAGGTTCAAGGCAGAAGAAACAACCTAAAAAATCTATGTTGGTACAGACAACTTTGCATGCAAAAAATAAAGAAAAGCTATGGTTCATTGATAGTGAATGTTCGAGGTACATGACAAGAGACAAAATCAAGTTCATAACCTTGAAGAAGATCAATGGTGGCACAGTGAAATCCAGAGATAATACTACTACCAAAATTGCCAAAAAAGGTACACTAAGTTTGGATAATGGTAGAACTAAAAATAAAAATATTTTGTATGTAGAAGGTCTTAAGCATAATCTTTTGAGTGTAAGTTAAATGTGTGATTAGGGGCACACACTAAAGTTTTACGCAGAAGGTTGTGAAATTAGGAGAAAATATTCAGATGTGTTGGTTGTAAATGCTTAGAGAACAGGTAATAATTTGTATATATTATCAAACATCAAAGGTCAAAGATGTTGTTTGAGTCAGATTGAAGAAAGTTGGCTATGACACAAGATAATGGAACACATAAATTTTGACAATATTGTCAACATCAACAAGAAGTAATCAATCAAAAATCTTTCAAAGATTACAAATCCATCTGACATGCTTTGTGAACTTTGTCAGTATGGAAAACATGCCAAAAGATGGTTCAAAATAAAAGAGTACTCAACCACTTAGATTTTAGAGCATGTTCACACTGATCTGTGTGGACCTATGTAACTCAAAGTACTCAAGGTGAGAAATATTTTATGTTTCTTATTGATAATTTTTTACATATAACTTAGGTAATATTTTTAAAGAAAAAATCAGAAGCTTTCAAACATTTCAAAGCATTCAAAGCATTAGTTAAGAATGAAACCAGTTTGAAGATTAAGTGTCTAAGATCATATCAAGAAGGAGAATTCATGTTAGATCAGTTTATTGAGTTTTATGAAGACCATGGAATAAAGAGACATTATTCAGTAGCCATAACTCCACAACAAAATGGAGTAGTTAAACAAATAAACATAACAGTTCAAGAGATGGTGAGGACAATACTAAATGAATTCAAGATACTAGATAAATATTGGAAATAGGTAGTTGCTACAATAATACATATTTAGAATAGAGTATTATTGAGATTCAATAGTGACAAGACTCCTTATGAGCCATGGAAAGATAAACCAACAACAATTGATTATTTTAGAGTTTTTGATAGTAGATGCTTCATAAAGAGAACTGATAAAAAACTAAGTATGTTTGAATCTAGAGCAGATGAAGGTATATTTCTTGGTTATTCTTATAAAAATAAACCTTATAAATGTTATAACAAAAGAACCAAAAAAATTGTTGAAAGTGTAAATGTCAAGATAGAAGAAGATGGAACACAAAGAATCAGTGATCTAGTACACATTCCTAAAATTATTAAAGAGGAAGATTTTGAAGAATCAGATGGAGAATCATTAAAGGACACCAAAACCCCATCCAAATATGTTCAAAGAAATCATGATGAGAGTGACATCATCAGGGACATAAATGAAGGAATTCACACTAGAAGAATGATGGTAAATGAATTTGAGCAAATTAATTTTTCTTTATTGTCTAAAATTTAGCCTAGAACTTTTTCAGAAGCTAGACATGATAAGCATTGGGTTAAGGCAGTGGATTAAGAATTAAATCAGATAGAAAAGAATGATACTTTGGAATTAGTGCCTAGAAAAAAAGATTATAATGTGATAAAAACTAAGTGGGTTTATAGAAATAAGTTGTTTGAAAATGAAGAAGTGACCAGAAATAAAGCAAGATTAGTATTTAAAGGATATGCTCAGATTGAGGGAATAAATTTTGAAGAAAATTTTACACTAGTGGCAAGGCTAGAGGCTATTAGAATGTTTCTTGCATATGTAGTGTTTAAAAATTTCAAAGTGTTTCAAATAGATGTCAAATCTGCCTTTCTAAATGAGAATCTAAAAGAGGAGGTCTACATTGAGTAGCATGAGAGATTTATTCTCTCAAATATTAGTAGCCATGTATACAGATTGAAGAAAGCACTGTATAGATTGAAATAAGCTCCCAAAGCTTGGTATGCAAGAGTTGATAAGTAGTTGTAGGATCAAGATTTCAAGAGAGGATTTGTTGATAGTAATCTCTACATCAAAATAGAAGGTGAGCATCAATTGATTATTGTGATATATGTTGATGACATCATTTTTGGAGGAAACATTGAAAAGATGACAAAAGAATTTTCTTATAATATGCAAAAATAATTTGAGATGTCTATGCTTAGAGAATTGTCATTTTTCTTAGGGTTGCAAATATTTCAGTCAGATAAAGGAATTTTTATATCTCAAAGTAAATATGCTAAGAAAATATTGATTTTTTTTTTTTTTTGAGGATTGTGCACCAGTTGGCACACCAATGAGTACAGAAAATAATGTAAGAAAAGATGAAGATTCACCTATTACAAATCAATCTTTGTATAGATATATGATTGGTAGTCTTTTATATTTGATAACATCAAGGCCATACATCTTACATGTAATACATATGGTTACAAGATATCAGTCAGCTCCAAAAGATAGTCATGTTCAATTGGTGAAGAGAATATTTAGATATATCAAGGGGACATTGGATTATGGATTGTGGTATCCCATAGGTAGAGATTTCACTTTGGTTGCTTATACAAATTCAGATTGGGCAGGTTGCTTTGATGATAGAAAGAGTACAAGTGGAGGAGCTTTCTTCCTTGGTGATAGCTTAGTATCATGGCTAAGGGAAAAGTAGAATTTAATATCACTTTCTATAGCTAAAGTAGAATATATTGTATCAGTATTGTGTTGTACTCAAGTGCTTTGGATGAAGTAAAATTTGGAAGATATCAAGGTAGAATATGATGAACCTATTTCTATTTTTTGTGACAACATAATTTCTATTGATATTTATAAGAATCCAGTGATGCATTCAAGAATAAAACATATTCCCATCAGATATCACTTTTTGAAAGAACAGGTTACAGATCAACAGGTTAAGATGGAATATATTAGTACTACAAATTAGATTATAGATATTTTCATAAAGGCACTACTAAAAGATACATTTGAGTATCTACGGGAGAAGTTGGGAGTAATTTCTTTTACTTCCTACAATTGAGGATCAACAATAAATTGAGGGGGTGCTAAGTGTTAGCTCCAGGATAGGCCCTTTTAAATTGATGTCAAAAGGGGAGAAGAATAAGTACAAGTACAGGTATAAGTACAAAAATAGGTGTAGAATAGGTATAGGGAATAGGTATAGGTTGCTATAGTAAGGGGGAGTTAATGTATATTTTTTAGATGGTAGTATGTGCAAGTTTCAAGATGTGGTAGTTTCAGTTTGAGGTTACCATCAATGAAAAAGGGGGACATTGTTGGAAATAATATCATTGATGTGAAAGGTCTAACATTGATGATAAAGGCCCCATTATATTTAATGATGTTTTTAATTTTCATATGTTGGCTAATGTGTGTTAATATTTATTTAATATTAATGAATATATTTTTGGTTGCATATAAGTAAAAAAAAGGGCACATGGAGAAGTCAAAGAGTTATGGGGTAAAGACAAAAGAGGAATGGGATGCATTTTCTCATGAAGAGTCATCTTGAAGAATTTCAAGAGTCACCATGTGAAGGCAAAAGAGGGTATGGCCCATTTTTCCATGAAGGGACACTTTGAGAAAAATGAAAAGTCACCAAGATAAAGACAAAAGAGGAAAGGATGCTTTTGCTTATGAAGGGTCACCATATGAATTTTCAAATACAAGGATACAAAGGGTCATGCAAGTTTGGCACCATTTTCCATGAAGATTGAAGGGTCACAAAGGGTGAATGCCAAAGGTCATTTGGAAAGCTATAAATAAAGGCTTGAGAATCCATTTGTAATATGCAAGGGAGTGCATGGTTTGTATTTGTTTTCAAAGAGAGAAAAGTAGGAGATATTGTAGAGTTCTATCATTTGTTGAGTAAGAAAAATTGAGAGATAGTTTTCTTTTATACACAAGAGGGGTTGGTGCTCCTATGGGTTGGTTTTCATAAATCTTTTCAAGGGGTTGATTCCCCTGTGGGTTGGTGCTCACAAATAGTTGTTGTGTTGGTGCATGGAAAAGGGGTTGGTGCTCCTACAAGTTGGTGCTTGTAAACTTTGTAATTTGAGTTGGTGTTCATTCCTATTTTTGAGATTATTCTCCATGGTTTTTCCCACTTTGGGTTTCCATGTAAAAATTTGGTCTCTCTCTCTCTCTCTCTCTCTCTCGTGTGGTGCATATTATTGTTTCAATTTTATTGCATTTCTTGAATGTGTTATTAAGTGGTTAAAGAAAAATAATTTGATTAAGTAAAAAGATATATAATATACTAATTCATCCCCCCCCTCTCATTATATTTCATGCTTAACAGTGAGTAGGGCAAATATAGATAATTTGGGGCATATTTGTGTGTGATCATCTAAATTCACTTCAAATTCAGGTTAAAAATGTGTAATTGGGGCAACATAGTCACATTGGTGACCTTTGCACACCCAAACCATTCCTTTATGCCAAATTTTACTTGAAATTAAGTAATGTATAGGCTTAAAGTGACATAATAACACCATATCCACTTGTTATTAGGGAAAATACAAACAATTTGGGGCACATTTGTGCATCATCACCTCCATTCATTTATTAGTGACCTTTGCAGACCCAACCACCCCTTTGTGCCATTTTTATTTTTGATTAGGGTGATTAGAGGCAAAAATTAACACAAAATCCTTGTATCCATTTGTGACTATGGAAAATGCAAATAATTTGGAGTATATTCATGCATGATCAACCTAGTTCACTTTAAATTAAGGCCAAAGTGGTGTGATTGGTGCAATCTAGGTCCTATTGGTGACCAATAGGACACCAAACCACCCCTTTATTAAAATTTTAATTGTGACTATCTTACTTGTTGGTAAAAATAAACAAAATAATAATATCCACTTTTAATTAAGGAAAATATAGACACTTTGGGGCATACTCATATACAATCACCTAAATTCACTTTGAATTTATGTCTAAAATGATGTGATTTGAGAAATGCAATTTGAATTGGTGACCTTTGTCAAAATTGATACATTATTCATTCATCATAACATCTATGTAGTATGGTATATAATTCATAGTGTGGACATTAAAAGTATGCATACTTTATATGAGAAAGAATGGAATGCAAATGACAAGCCCATGTCATGCCATCTAATGTAATCAATTCAACACTAAGTAATTGTTTTTTATGTATGAGTGAAATATTGGCGTGAATAGGTTTGTTTTCCTATCTAGTTCTATTTTTATGTGTGAATTGGGTTGTTTCCCTAACTATTTCCACTCTTGGATTCTATTCATACTTAGACAAGTTAAGTTTAATTAGTGTTTTTGACTATTTTCTCACCTCATGTGAGAGTGACACTTTTTTAAATATTATGAATGGTTGGTGAGGCTCATTTTAGCATTCCATTAACTTAATTCAATCAATAATAAATTTATGTATTTGAATTTGTGTTGCAGATGAATTTTATATCCTTGATAAGAATAGAGTTTATTCTTATCAATGTTAATATTTAGATTAAGAGTTTTTCTATTAGGCCTTAAAATCATGTTAGGTTATTTTAGACAAATATCACATGGTAT